>JAKGGE010002855.1:0-64407 GCA_023748175.1 Hoolock leuconedys
CTGGGATTCCTACATTCTTAAATCATGTAAGTTTCCTAATGGAGACACAACCTAACTTCAAATCTGAAGGTCTTTGGGTTTTTGTGGATATACTGTGCTTGAGGTTAGCTCTTTTCTTGGGATTAGACCCTTTTTCTCCTTGTCCACACCACCCCAAAATTTTCCTAGACATTTTCTTCCCTCAATTCCTGTGTAATTCCCCGTTCCTAGCTCGTAACTCTCTTCCTTGCCCTCTGTCTTATCATCTAATTTACTTCTTATTATACTCCTTTTGGTCTGATATCCTTGTATACTCTTTTCCTAGACTGTTCATGAGAATCCCAAGCTATAGCTCCACTTTTGACCTAATACAGACACAGTGCTCCAGCTGTAACTCTGTTTGAGCACCACTCCTGTGGCCACTCCACACTTGCATGCAGCTTAGTTAGCACTTTTTGAGTTTCAAATACTAATAAACTCACAACACATTTCTTTCTCTGTCCCCAGTATGATACCCAATATACAGCCTTTTAACAAACAATGTGCTACAATATAAAATTTGCAAGCATAAAACTTTAAAATATCATTATCTCAACTCACAAAATCATAGCATAGATACACTATAAGTAGCCATAAAGATACTGCAGTCTTATTCTTCCATTTCAAAGATGAGAAATAACCTGTAGTTATATTACTTAAGTTTAGAGTGAGTTTTATTTTTTGCTCTGCTTGATAAGTAGTAGGATAATGCAAGTGTATACCATTCAGTTTAAATAGATAAAGAATTTTTTAATCACAGCTTCAATGAACGAATGTTCTTTTTGTGCATCTGAATAACTAAAAATAATATTGCTAGTCTAAAATCACTCCCACATTAGCTTTGATTTGTAAGTTCAACCTTGTTTAAAGAAAAACAATGTGAATTATGAAGAAAATTCATATTTAAAATTCAGATTGTTTTCATGGGGTATACTCATTCCAGAAGGTACACATGATAATCCACTGAAGTATAGAAAGAACATAGCAATTTATCTATATTTAGTAGATGTATAACATTTTATACAATCACTACATTTCATTCTTTTCTAAATCCACTTTTTAATATTTAGAATGGATAACATATTAGTACAATGGTTTATATATATTTTATAAATATGCACACATTTAAGGTTATATATTCAAAAAAATGTCTTATGGGAATAAATTTTTTAAGTTTGAAAATTGCTGGCCTACAACAAAATACAAACTGTAATATAAAAGGATATTCTTCATATGATTTAACTAAACAGTGTATTTGCTTTAAATAAGCGCTCTAGTGGCCGGGCGCGGTGGCTCATGCCTGTAATCCCAGCACTTTGGGAGGCCGAGGTGGGTGAATCACTAGGTCAGGAGATCGAGACCATCATGGCTTACACGGTGAAACCCCATCTCTACTAAAAAAAATACAAAAAAAATTAGCCAGACGTGGTGGTGGTTGCCTGTAGTCCCAGCTGCTCAGGAGGCTGAGGCAGGAGAATGGTGTGAACCCGGGAGGCAGAGTTTTCAGTGAGCCGAGATCGCGCCACTGCACTCTGGTCTGGGCGACAGAGTGAGACTCCGTCTCAAAATAAATAAATAAATAAATAAGTTGTCTAGCACATGGGGTGCAGAAGGAAGGGAAAATCTTCGACAGAAAATGCTACTGCAACAGTATCTAGAAAAGAAAGACAAGAAGATAGAGGATGAGGGAAGAAAGAAGAGAGAAATAAAAAATCAAAACAAACAAGCAAACAACCAAAAGACAGGCAGCATATCTATATAGTGTCATCTTAGGGTACATATTTTAAGAAGCATTAAAGCTATCTGCTTTATGTATCCCTAGAGTGGAATAGAGTGGTTAATACAGAAATTTCTGGGTGTTACTGGCAGCCACAGGTGGAATTTATGAAAGTCATACTTTAACACATCATCATATATACATATGCAAATACCACATGAACACACACATATGCACACAAATACATACAAATACACGCAAAATTGTAACAGGAAAAAGTATTTTGTAGTTCCTTCAAATGAGCTTTTCTGCTCATGTCTTCACCTTTCTCCCCTTTGCCAGCCATTTGTCTCAACATTTATTCTACTATCTGCCTATACAAATATTTCCTTAAATCAAGAGCCCCTTCTACAGTAACGCTTGAACAATGCAGGAGATAAGGGGGCAGACCCCCTGTGCAATAAAAAATTAGCACATACCTTGGCTCCCTAAAAACTTAGCTTATAATGATTACTGTTGATTAGAAGCTTTGCTGGTAACATAAACAGTTGAATAACAAATATTTTTATGTTTTATGTATTATATACTATATTCCTACAATAAGCTACAGAAAATAAAATATAACAAAATCGTAAGGAAAGGAAGATATAAATACTGTTCATTAAGTGGAAGTGGATCATCATAAAGTTCTTATCCTTGTCATCTTCCCAGAGTAGGCTGAGGAGGAGAAGGAAAAGGAAGGGTTCATTTTGCTGTCTCAGGGGTGGCAGAGGTGGAAGAAAATCCACATATAAGTGGACCCGTGTGGTTCAAATCCATGTTTTTCTGGGGTCAACTGTACTTACTCGTATGTTTTATGCATCCCACATACTCACATAGAGTGAGGTATTTCTTGATGTGTTAGCATTTAACAATATCCCTGAGACATTTGAGGATTTCTGAAGGAGTTTGAAATTGAAGGTTATAAGCTCTTCCATTCTGCCTGTGTCCCAGCCTCACTGTTATTTTCCCACTGTTTAACAGATGGGATTCTGTACTACTTGACTTCTTGATCAACTTTCTTCCCTGTCCCATTTCCATCTTTGAATTATCTCTACCTTTTCTAAATGGTGGTTGGAATAGACGCAGAGACTAATCAGATGAGCATTCCTTTAAGCAAAATAAAATAAGTTTCTACCAAAAAAAAAAATCCATAAATGATGGCATCATCAGAGTAAACTGTTCTATTTTAGCCAAATTAGTAGAGAAAGTTCTGTCAAAAGTCTGTACCACACCCTCCTCACTGTATCTCTAATCCTTCTTGCCATTTCAGGTAATTCATGGATTGATCAGTTTCTGGCCATGATGACACACTACAAAAATAGGGAAGATGAAGGAGAAGGGTTCACCACATTTGCAGGGAAGAGACATAGAAACATCTCCAGGCAACTCTGTGTGTGCATGCCTGGAGTCTGAGTGTGGAAAATGGGATCCTGGAGCCAAGTGTTTAGAGATCCTATGTGCTTACTCCAACTCCTTCATTATTTTCCTTTTTCTGTCTTTCTTTATTCATCAATAAGCAGTTCATTTTCTTTTTTTTTTCTGGTTGTGATTTCTTTTCCCTGTTAATTTGTTGCCTGTTCTTTTCCCCTTCTCTGTTTCTTTCTGGCTGTATTTATTTTGTTCTCTTTAAATATTGTCCTTTATTATTTTTTCTTTCTTCTCCCTTACATTTATCTATGTTTTTTCACTCTGATATGTTTTCACTCTCTCCACTTTTCCTCTATGTTAATGGCTACTCCATTCTACCCCATACCTGTCTTGCTAATACATCTAAAAACAAAACAAAACAAAGAACAGAAAATCTCATTGTCATTTTCTTTCCCAACAAGACTGAGAAATGTGTGTGCTTCCCACCATCTTCCATTTCAAATATTAAGTCTACAAAATGAAAATATATATTCACTCTTCAGTAATAACCATTTACTTTTAAGTGGTATTCTTGCAATTGGCCAACTCTGAGTCACTTATCAACTACTTCATATATATATATTGTAAGTGAACCTGATAAAAATGAGATGATTCACCTTTTTTAAAAAAAATTAATTTCATTAGTAGCATCCTAATGAAATAAATATGTTGAATACTAATTTCAAAAATAGGGATGTAATATTAGTAGTAATAACTTACTAACTAGGCAAGGTTAGTAAATTATTTGAGTATGAAATAATGTTTTATATTTTCTAAAAAGTGTGAACCAGGCTGAGAACATAATAGAAAATTTAATTTATACTTATGCTGATGATGAGTATATAAAGCACTAAACAAATGTATAGATTCTTAGCCAGAAAATTTATTCATCAATCAAATGGGATGGCCAGATTAAATGACCTCTAAATTCCATTTGAATGCCAGTTTTTTAGGCAATATAATAACATAAAAGGATCCCTGGTTTGGGAATCATTTATCTGACTCTCATGCCTTGGCTTAGCAATTAAATTATTGTGTGATTCTGGGAAAGTCACTTAGCTTTCAGAAGGCTGAGTTTTCATTTACCAAATAGTTTAATGTATTGACTCTTTGGGTCTGATGGGGGTAACATGACGATCAAATGAGGTGATGATGGTATTAATATGTAATTCATTCAAGTATGCTTCAACCAAAGTTAATCCTGAAAATACTTAGATGTTAAAAGTAGTTATATTGAATGGACAGAATGCTGCTAGATCTTTTATCAATGTCTTTGAGTAACCCCTAGGATAATGGTAGTTTCATAAACCTGAATAGTAAATAGAGGGAAGTTGTGGAGGGTCAGTAATGCCTTCATGTAAAATTGCCAATACAGCTAGTGGTTTGTATATCAAGCTTTTTTTCAGTTCTACAACTTTCTGTCAAAATTCTATGAATGAATGATAGAACCATATGCAACAGAAGAAACTTTCATACCTGCTGAATGTGAAAATGAAGAGGTCAAGGACTTACCTTCTGCAAAATCATAAAATCTGTTAAGTTTTTCTCTGGAGCTTTTAGCCTACCATTTCTGCATCCTCCTCCCTTTTCTTCCATATTTAATAAGGAAATTGATACATATCAGTCATTTGTATGATTTTTGGTTTTTAACACCAGATGTCAATTCTCTTGAGTCTATGGAAAATTATAATAGAATTAAAGGTTTTGTTCACCAGTAAAGTAATCCCAAGCATTAAATGCAGATGGAGATCTATTAGGAGAGAGAGTACATAGTGCCCCACTGCTGAATTTAGACCTTAGCCTGTGGCTATTCCTGCCAATACTCTGACCTGTCTATTCAACTGCAATCTAAGATATCAGGTGAACAAGTAAAATAGTTGCAATATTTTTTCTATTGTCCCTTTCTTCTTGTTAATTGTATATATATGAAGAGCTCCAGAAATTTAAGCCTTCAGGGATGTTACGTTACTTTCACAAAGTAGCCATCCTCCCTCTCCTAGTAAGACTAAACAATTTTGCCATTGTTCATAAATGTTCATTGCCACATGAGGAAGCTTAGATTTTAAAATCTCTCTATTGTAATGGAGAAAGTGCTTTTGAGATTTGAGACTACCATGACCCACTGAATGCTTCCAAAGGGAGTTATTAGGCAAGCTATATTAGTTATCAACTAAATAAGGCAAAGAAAAATACCAGAGCTTTGCAAGAACTAAATTTTTTTAAATGTGCTACCATAATGCCAAGCTGACTTACTTTCTAGTTCTAAAATGAAAATTCTATTGTAAAAAAGACAGAAACCTATTCAGAAGCATATCTTTTAGTCCAGAAGTAAATAGAAGTTTGAGAGAAGTAAATTTACATGTTATAATAAAATTCAAAAGGAGAAAAATATTAAATAAATGATGAGAGATTACTGCTTTGTATCACAAAAGCAAGTAGGGGTAGGATGAGGCAAAAAATACATATATACATATATGTATATGTGTATATATATATATATATGACTTTATACCAAAGTCATCAAAATGGTTTTTACACATGTACAAGATGAGTTAAGAGTCTTCCAAGAAAGAGTAGTTTTTCAAATCACCTCTTCTGCTAATTCTTTAACAAGGCAATGGACTGCCACATGGTTTTAACCTCAGCTTCTTCATAGCTGTCTTCATATCAGTATTTCTGAGTGTATAGATGAGGGGGTTCAACATAGGTGTAATCACTGTGTAAAACAAGGAGAATATCTTATCCACAGAGAAGCTGCAGAAAGGCCTCAAATAGATGAATACGCATGGCATGAAGATCAGGCTGACCGCTGTCAGGTGAGAAGCACAGGTAGAGAGGACCTTGTTCTGGCCCTGGTGAAAGTGTGTTCTCAGGGTGATCAGGATGACAGCATAAGAGAATAGTAAGACCAAGAAGCAGACAAGAGACAGCAGACCACTGTTAGCTATCATCAGCACCTCTACCACATAGGTGTCCATGCAGGCCAGCTTGATGACCTGTGGGACATCACAGTAGAAGTTGTCCAGTTCATTGGGGCCACAGAAAGGCAGCTGGATGACTATTATGACCTGCATGATAGAGTGGATAAAACCCCCACACCAGCAGGCAAGAACCAACCAAAGGCATAGCTGGGGGTTCATGACTGTACGGTAGCACAAAGGGTTACAGATGGCAACATACCTGTCATAGGCCATGACTGTCAGCAGAAACATCTCATTGGCTCCTAGAAAGTGGAGGAAGTAGATCTGGGCCAGGCATCCTGAAAAAGAGATGCTCTTGCCCTGCTGTAGAAAATCCCCTAACATCTTTGGCACAGTAACACAGCTCAGGCATAGGTCAATGAAAGAGAGATGACCTAAAAAATAATACATAGGAGATTGGAGCAGGTGAGCATGGGCTTGCACTGTTACCATTATCAAGAGGTTTCCCAGGACAATAGCAATGTAAAAAAACAAAAATAGTAAGAAGAGAAATAGCTGCAGCTCCCAAGAAGATGATAGGCCCAGAAGAACAAATTCTGTCACGTTAGAATCTTGTTCTTTTTTCGTCAAAGCAAGAATATCAAGTGACCTAGAGAAAGAAGAATTAAATCAGAGCAAGGAAGATTTAAGGTAGATATATATATATATATACACACACACACACTATATATACAGTATATAATATACAAATTACATAAAAATTATTTTAGCAAGTTCTATGAGGTAGTATAGGCAGTACACTCATATTGATAGAACAAGGAATTTTGTTCATTTCTTCCAACTCTTTATTCCTGTAGTACTTTTAAATAGCATTCACAATAAACTAGAAAGAAACACAATGACCTGGACATGAGGTGATAAGTGCTAATCTTTCCATTTCTTTTAATAGACAGAATAATGTCCTCTAAGGACAAAAGTTCTGGAATGGAGTATCTAGATCGAATGCCTAGCTCCACCATTAGCAATGGAGTATTCTCAGGCAAGAAAATAAACCTCTCTGAAGTTTATTCTTTGGTTATTCAATTTAATGCAGAGTTAATAATATCTCCCAAGATTGTTTTGAGAATCAAATGTAATGCCTATGTGCACCATAAAAAAAAAACTAGATCTCTCAAGATGAGGAAATATCTTACTCATCTTTGTATCCACAACACAATACTTACTGCATAGCAGAAGCTCAGTAATTTATCAAATCGAAGGAAGAATGTTTTGTAAACAACAAATTGTTATGTTGTACAAAGGTCAGTAGTTACTATGAATAAATATATTAGGAAACAAATCATTTAGGAAGGATTGAAAAAGAGCGCATATTTTTTGTCTTTACTATCCCAGGTCACAGAAATTGGGAAGTTTGTAAAAATGAGGTAAGAAGCAATAGTCTCAATCTTTAAGATTTAGGGAAGCATCAGACTTGGGATGAGTAGGACAATGATTAAAAGACACTAATCACCAAGAGAAGGGACCAAGAGCCATGACCCATATCATGGAGGCATGCACAAAAGCCCACCATGACCCTTTTACAGGACAGAGTAATAAGAGAAACCAGAGTTGTGTTGCTTCTGGACTTTTCAACAACCATAGATACATAAGAAAATAAAAGATTTGCTAAGATATTGCTAGATCCATTTTCCCCTGCACTACACTCATATTCATCCCTAACGTTTGGTGACAGTACCTTGGATTACAAACAGAAAATCAGAGAACGTTGATACATTTCTTCCATTGAAGTAGTTAAAAATTAGTAGATGCCTGTCTAGAATATTTGTTTATCTAGAACCAGCTATAGACAAACTATGAAATAAGACAAGATTTTGTGTCCCAAGCTTTGTAATCCATGTTGCACTTGGTTCTATCAAGTCATTCAGAGAATGTTATCCAATAAAATCCTTCATACTAGATATCAGGTATTTACATAGACAATGCAGAAAAGTACTTAAATTCTAAAAATGAAAACGCCTAATGACAAGAAAACTGTCTCTAGGATGTTATTCCAAGATAAGACAGTGAGAGAGAGATTTGGGGCTCAAGCCACCTTTGGATGCCTCTGTCACACCATGTTTGTGACAATCCTCTTCATCTGCCTATATAGCCAAGTGCACAGGTGCATCTAAATCTATAATCTCATAACTGATAGAAGGAATCATCACCTCACTTTCTAGAGTCAACTGGAAAATAAAACAAAGCAAGAAATACAAGTTAGGGAATGATTTGCTGTTATGTGTACAGCCCTACTTCAGCTCTGCTGTATTGAAAATTCTCTAATCTTTTTTGGATGCACCAAGGATTGTAAATTTCCATAGGAAAACATCATTTTGATGTTCTTTTCAGTTATCTAAAATGTATAATTAACAGGGATCAAGTCTCATTAAAATTATGGATCTAATTTTTAAAATAATCTTGGGAAAACTGGAAAAGTCTGAAAAAGGGAAACCAATGTTATTTTTTTAATTAAAAAAGGTTTCTAGAAGCCAGAAAACAATGGAAACACATAATCCTACACACTGTTATAATTTAGTCTCAGAATATGGCTGAGAAACAATGTGATTATTTCCTAATGTGAAGGCATATATACCAAGGGTGTATGGTACACTTGTTTTTTCCACCGAACATATGCTGAGAAAGAAAAGATTATATTAAAACAGACAATATTAAAATTAAGTAAATCAGAAGGATAGATTAAATAAGAGAAGAATATGTAAAATATGTTATAACCCAAATTACTACAAACTATTTATAAGCCTGAGTTTATGGCCTACTTGTTTAAAGTAAGATATAATATTAGGAAATTTCAGTATTATAAATATTCTGGACAGTTCCCAGGTGATTACTCTGATAAGATTTTGATTAATAATGACATAAAAATCTTCACAATTACATAAGATAAAAATAGGCAGCCCTGTATGTTAGTTATTTGAGTTTTAATCAAGGTAAGGGCTGGATTCTGGTTATTCTTGGATTTTTTTAATGACAATAAATTTGCAATCTTCAGACAATATGAAACATAATGTTAAACAATATAGAACGCTCCCTTTTAGGTTTAAAAACATTTCCACATTTGGTAAAGTCATCTCCCAGCTTCTGTGTTTCTGAAGTCTGATCACAGTAAGAAATTAAGCCTGTGACTGTTCTGTGAAGAATGAAAAGAACAATACTTCCATCAACATGAAGGAATGTCTACACCCCAAAACTAACCCCAGTCACAACATAATTTCCCTTGCCAAAGCCCTGCAGAGCTTGGAAAGCCACATTCAAAAATACCAGCTACATTATCCCATTAGCAGTAAGATCAGACCCTATCAAGCATTTCATGTTTCATATCCTAAAAATAACCTAAGAATGTGAAAAAGTCAATAAAAATATTTTGAAGTATACAAAATGAGCAAAAAAATTGAGAATGCTTAATGCAAAATGAAAGTCTTTATGGAAGGGTCCTGCTTGGAGAGAAGAGGACAAATTAAAGCACCTTAAATAATCAAAGGCTACTTGTGTACAGCTGAGCAGCTGGTCTCTCATCTTTCTGAACAGGGAGCCAGAGATGTTTATGAGGAAAATATGAAGAAAAGGAGTAAAATTTTTCTCCTGGTACTTGTGCATGTGTGTGTTTTAAGCATAACAGTATACCATATTTTGCTATTATGTTTTTCTTGTATTTATTTTGGTCTGTGGGGAGCTAAATGCATTATTAGAGGAGGAAATTTGACTACCTCAACAATAGAAAATGACTGGCTAGCTGGAGTTTCAATTCCATATGAATTCCTTTTAGACACATTTGATGCATTTTTAAATTTCTCCTGAAAACCAAGAAGTGGACACCATTAGTTGAAGATGGTACCTACAGTGGTATTCTCTATTGAGAAAGAAACAATCTTTCTGCTCTAAACTTCTTTGGCCTTGTTTGAAACATTGCATTCTATATTGTACCTGTGGAACGTAAAGAAGATTTTAGTAAAAAGAAACCTTAGTAATTAAAGAAATGGAAAACAGAATCTAGAAGGGACTATAGCAGAATTAGGTAGTCTTAAGACAATATTGCCATGAAATCCGTGCCTTCAGTTATGTAAATTTGGTCCTATCTTATCCAAATATTGCAACTATCTTCTAAGATGCCACTAGCCCTAGAATTCTTTGATGAATTTCACTGTTCTGTGAATGTTTCTAAGTGTAAATTTAAAACAAAACTCAAATGATCTCTTAAATATAAAAATAATCAATGACAGAGTATATAGAGAAAAAGAGTGGGGACAACAGTAAACATAAAAATAGCATCAGAGTCAGACAGAGGAGCAGGAAGGGGAGGGGAGCTTTGAGTAAACGTATCTGAGAAACCTACATCTTTGCTTGTCCGAAGCTATGTGGTTTCAAGGAAGGAAGATGTTATCCTGCCATTCATCCTGCCAACCCTCTCTTCAGCCTCAGGCCAGCAAAATAGGCAATCCTTAGATGACCATCACAGCTGCCCAGCACATGTCTTAACTGCTTCCTTATAAGCCAAGCTCTAGTTGAGGGCTGGCTGTATGAACTGGAAATATCTCCTATCCCTAGGACTCTAGCTGTATCTGAGGTTTCTGTGGTTCTTACAACACTGCTTAGTTTAATGAGCCCTGGGATTCCCTAGGCTGCTGCTGTTTGAGTTGTATTAAATTTAGTTCTTGCTAGGAAGTTGACCTTGGGACCTGCAGGCTCTGAAGAAATTAGACCTGTTGCATAACAGAACCCATTTATTTTACTTACTTTGGATTGATTAATTTGTTGTCATAGATTTGTTTGTATATGCCATCCATTTTCCATGCCTCAGTCTGTATCTGAAGCAGATTCTCACTGGTTTTTATCTCAACCATGCTCCTTGAAGTGGCAGAAGCTGAAGGATAAATACCAAGCTAACATATTTATTTCTGGGATAATTCCAGGAATAGCTTGGTATTTATCCTTTAAGGTAATACGGAGTCTTGATAAAACACCTGATTTCTTGAAACCTCAAGCAGCTTACCTACTGGCATTTATTCATGGATAGTACCCAGAAAACACAGCTGTTGTCATTAGTAATTTAATTTTTATAGACTGTCAAAGTCTAATTTTTAAATATCATAAAACAATTCTCAAACAAATACATAATGAACACATCAAAAACTGTATTTAACTAATTAATAAGGGATAGCAGGATAACAAAGTCCATTCAAAAAAAAGTATGAGAAGTGTGATTTTACATAATCAGAGCAAAAAATGAACACTAAAATAAAATTGTTAAATTAGATGTAATCCAGTTAATGTCTCATGACACAGATTTACCTATATAACAAACCTGCACGTGTACCTCTGAACTTAAAAATTAAAAAATATCAACATGACAAAAATACTAATAGTCTTTCATACAGCTCTAAAAAGGGGCAGTACGACCTTAATCTTTGGGATTATCTTTTCTACCACACAAAAAAGATACAATTTAGTGGTTTTCTGTAACATCTACCTATATGTAATTATACAATGTCTGAGATTCCATAATTCATATATAATAAGTTAAAAAAAATCACATTTACTAGAGAGTCAGATGACCCTTAGCTGGGCTTGCTAAACAATGTTTTTTGTTTTGTTTTGTTATTTTTTATTTCTGTGGGTACATAGTAGGTGTATATATTTATAGAGTATGAGATATTTGGGTACAGGTATATAATACATAATAATCACATCATGGTAAACGGGGTATTCATCCCCTCAAGCATTTATCCTTTGTGTTACAAACAATCGAATTATATTCTTTTGGTTATTTTTAAATGACAATTAAATCATTATTGATTATATTCACCCTGTTGTGCTATCAAATACTAGGTATTATTTATTCTTTATATTTTTTGCATCCATAACTATCCCCATTTTTCCCCTCCCACACCTCCACCATCCTTCTTAGTTTTTGGTAACCATCATTCTACTCTTTATCTGCATGATTCAAGCGTTTTAATTTTTAGTTCCCACAAATAAGTGAGAATATGGGAAGTTTGTCTATCTGTGCCTGGCTTATTTCACTTAACACAATAATCCCCATTTCCATCCTTGTTGCAAATGATCTCATTCTTTTTATGGATGAATAGTACTCTATTGTATATGTATGTACCACATTTTCTTTATTCATTCACCTATTGATGGAAACTTAGGTTGTTTCCAGATCTTGGCTATTGTGAACAAAGCTAAAACAAACATGAAAATGCAGATAACTCTTTGATATACTGTTATTTTTTCTTTTAGGTCTACATCTAGCAATGAGGTTGCAAGATCATAAAGTAGCTTAATTTTGGGGGAATCTCCAAACTGTTTTCCATAGTGGTTGTACTAATTCACATTCCCACCGATAGAGTATGAGAGTTCCCTTTTCCTCACCAGCATTTGTTATTGCCTGTCTTTGGATAAAAGCCATTTTAAATGGGGTGAGATGGTATCTCATTGTAGCTTTGAGGTACATTTCTCTGATGATCAATGGTGTTGAGCACCTTTTTATATATCTGTTTGCTATTTGAATTATCTTTTGAGAAATCTCTATTCAGATACTTTGCCCATTTTTAAATTAGATTATTAGTTTTTTTCCTATAGAGTTGTTTCCTGGTTATTAATCCCTTGTCAGATGGGCAGTTTGCAAATATTTTCTCCCATTCTGTGAGTTGAGTCTTCACATTGGTGATTGTTTTTCCTTGGATGTGCAGAAGCTTTTTAACTGGATGTGATCCCACTTGTCCGTTTTTGCTTTGGTGGCCTGCGTTCGTGGAGTATTGCTCAAGAAATCTTTGCCCACACCAAAATCTAAGAGAGTTTCCCCCAATGTTTCTTTTTAGTAGTTTAATTTTTTGAGGTCTTAGATTTAAGCCTTTAATCCATTTTAATTTGATTTTTGTATATGCCAAGAGATAGGGGTCTTGTTTCATTCTTCTGCATATGGATATCCAGTTTTCCCAGCACCATTTATTGAAGAGACTGTTCTTTCCCCAATGTATGTTCTTGGCACTTTTGTAGAAAATGAGTTCACTGTTGATGTACGGATTTGCTTCTGGGTTCTCTACTCTGTTCCATTGACCTTTGGGTCTGTTTTTATGCCAGTACCATGTTGTTTTGGTTACCATAGCTCTATAGTGTAGTTTAAAGTCAGGTAATGTGATTCATCCAGTTTTGGTTTATTTGTTCAGGATATCCCTGGGTATTCTGGGTCATTTGGTCATATCAATGTTAGGATTTATTTTTCTATTTCTGTGAAGAATGGTATTGGTATTTTGACAGAGATTGAATCTGTAGATTGTTTTTGGTAGTATAACATTTTAACAATGACTGTTTCAATTCATGAACATGGAATATCTTTCCATTTCTTTGTGTCTTCTTTAGTTTCTTTCATCAGTTTTATAGTTTTCAGTGTAGAGATTTTTACTTTTTTGGTTAATTACTAGGTATTTAATTTTATTTGTAGCTATCGTAAATGGGATTACTTTCTTGATTTGTTTTTCAGACAGTTCACTGTTGACATATGGAGATGCTACTTTTATATGTTGATTTTGTATCCTGCAACTTTACTAAATGTGTTTATCGGTTCTAATAGTGTTTTTGTGGAGTTTTTAGGTCTTTCCAAATATAAGATCACATCATCTGCAAACAAGGATAATTTGACTTCTTCCTTTCCAATTTGGATGCCTTTTATTTCTTTCTCTTGTCTGACTGCTTTAGCTAGGACTTCTAGTACTATAGTAAATAAAGTGGTAAAAGTTGGCATTCTTGTTGTGCTCCAGATGTTAAAGGCTTTCATTTTCTCTCCATTCAGCAAAATTCTATCTGTGGGTCTGTCATATATGGCTTTTATTATGTTGCAGTTTGTTCCTTCTATACCCAGTTTTTTAGAATTTTTATGATGAATGGATGTTGAACTTTATCAAATTTTTCAGCATCAGTTGAAATGATCATATGGTTATTCTCCTTCATACTGTTGATTGTTTATCATATTGATTGATTTGTGCATATTGAACCATTCTTGCATCCCTGGGATAAATCCTACTTTGCATGTTGTCATTTATTTGTGGGAGCTAAATATTAAAACAATTGAAGTCATGGAGATATAGAGTAGAAGGAAAGTTACCAGAAACTGAGAAAGATAGTGGTTAGGGGGATGGGAGGGCAGGTAGGGATGGTTAATGGGCACAAAAAGTAGTTAGAAAGAATGAATAAAATCTAGTATTTCATAGCACAAGAGAGTGACTATTGTCAATCATAATTTAATTGTACATTTTAAAGTAACTAAAAGGGTGTAATTGAATTGTTTGTAACCCAAAGGATAAAAATGCTTGAGGGGAATGGATACCCCATTTACCATTATGTGATTATTATGCATTGCATGCCTGTATCTAAGTATCTCATGTACTCAATAAATATATGCACCTACCATGTACATACCAAAGTTTAAAATAAATTAAAAAAAAAAAGAAAAGGCCAGGCATGGTGGCTCACACTTGTAATCCCAGCACTTTGGGAGGCTGAGGCAGGTGGATCAACTGAGGTCAGGAGTTCAAGACCAGCCTGGCCAACATAATGAAACCCCATCTCTACTAAAAATAAAAAAAAAAAAACAGCGGGGCATGGTGGCGGGCACCTGTAATCCCAGCTACTTGGGAGGCTGAGGCAGAAGAATCACTTGAATCCAGTAGGCGGAGGTTGCAATGAGCTGAGATGGCACCATTGCACTCCAGCTTGAGCAACAAGAGTGAAACTCTGTCAGAAAGAAAGAAAGAAGAAAGAAAGAAAGAAAGAAAGAAAGAAAGAAAAAAGAAAGAAAGAAAGAAAGAAAAGGAGGAGGGGAGGGGAGGGAAGGGAAGGGAGGGGAAGGAAAGGGAAAGAGAGAGAAAGAAGAAACAAAAAGAAAGAAAGAAGGAAGGAAGGAAAGAGAGAAAGAAAAAGAAGAAAGAAAGAAAGAAAAAAGAAAGAAAGAAAGAAAGAAAGAAAGACAAACTACAAGGCAATAACTTGACCATAGATACAAAAATTCTCAACAAAATACCAGTAAACTGAATCCAACAACACATTAAAAAGACAGTTTGCCACAACCAAGTGGGTTTTATTCGAGGACTGCAAGAGTGATTCAGTATAAATGAATCAAAAAGTTTGATACATTACACTAACAGAATAAAAGACAAAAAGTATATGATCATTTCAATAGATGCAAAAAAAAGCATCTGATAAAATTTATCAGTGCTTCATGATAAAAATTAAACAAATTTAGGCATAGAAGGAGCATACCTCAACATAATAAAGGCCATATATCAGAAACTCACAGTGAAAATCATACTGATGTTGGAAAAACAGAAGATCCTTCTTCTAAGAACTGAAAAAAAGACAAGGATGCTCACTTTCACAACACCTATTTAATATAGCACTGGAAGTTTTGGCTAGAGAATCAGCAAGAGAAAGAAATAAAAGGCATTTGAATTGGAAAAGAAGAAGTCAAATTGTTTCTCATTGCAAACGACATGATCTTATATGGAGAAAAACATAAAAACATTATCAAGACAACTCTTAGAAGTGATAAATGAATTCAGTAAGGTTGCAGAATACAAAATGAACATACAAAAATCAGTAGCACTTTTATGTGGTAATAATCAACTGTCTGAAAAGAATTCAAGATAACAATCTTATTTACAATAGCTCCAAAATAAAAAAAATATAATTCTTAGGAATTAATTTAACCAAAGATGTGAAAGATATGTACAATGAAGCCATAAAACATTTATGAAAAAATATGAAGACAGAAATAAATGGAAAGATAATCCTGCATTCATGGATTCAAACAATTAATATTGTTAAAATGTTCACACTACCCAAAACAATCTATGGATTTATCAAAATACCAATGACATCCTTCACAGAAATAGAAACAACAATCCTAAAATTCATATGGAACCTACAAAAGACCTGGAATAGCCAAAGCAGTCTTGACCCAAAAGAACAAAGTTGGAGGCAACATACTACCTGACCTCAAAGTATACCGTAAAGCTATAGTAACCAAAACAGCATGATACTGGCATAAAAACAGATGCATACACCAATGGAATAGAATACAGAGCCCAGAAATAAATCCACAGGTGATATACAGTCACCTAATATTTTGACGAAGCTGCCAAGAACACACAATGGAGAAAGGACAGTCTTTTCAATAAAAGGTATTGGGAAAACTGGGTATCTATATGCAGAAGAATGAACTTATACCTTTATTTCATACCATATACAAAACATGAATTAAAAATAGTTTAAACACTGAAACATAAGACCTAAAACTGTAAAACTACTAGAAGGGAAAACATAAGAGAAAAACTACACAACATTGATGTAGGCAAAAGCTAAGGCAAGAAAAACAAAAATAGACAAATGAGGTTACATCAAAATAAAAAGCTTCTGCTCAAAAGAGACAACAGAACCAAAAAATGACCTACAGAATAGGAGAAAATTTTTGCAAACTATACATCTGTTAAGGAGTTAATATTCAAAATATATGAGGAACTCAAGCAACTCAATAGCAAAAAAACAACACTACCACCAGATAATTCAATTTAAAAGTGGGCAAAAAACCTGACTAGATATTTTTTAAAATATGACGTGCAAATGACCAAAAAGCATATAAAAAAATCCTCAGCATCACTGATCATCATGTAAATGCAAATCAAAACCACAATGAGATAGCACCTCAGCCCAATCAGAATGTTCATGATCAAACAGACAAAAGATGGCAATTGTTGGTGAGAATGCAGAGAAAAAGGAACGTTTATACACTGTTGGTGGTAATGTAAATTAGTACAGTCATTATGAAAAACAATATGGAGGTTCCTCCAAAAATTAAAAATATATATAGTATATATTTAAGTATACAGTAGGTATTCAGTAAATATTTGTGGAATAACTAAATGCCAATTAAATTTCTTGTGATCTACATAAAATTCAACTCAAATATCTCTAATAACTCTGCAGGTACAAATATTTGATGACCAGAGAATGACTTCTTTTTCTTCAAAATAGATATAGAGAGTATTATGATAAAGCTTACCACTGTAGCTATAATGACAATCCCTTTTACTACTTAATTATTCCTCAGGAAGCTTTGACAAAACATGGACACAAAAGAAAAAAGAACCGATAAGATCTGCTTCTACATTTTCACTATTCTTTAGGGGATAGTAAGAACTGGCTTTTGATTGTGAAAATTCAAAACGATGTCGTCTTTTAAACAAACACTATCAAAATATCACAAGAGAGAAAGAGCTCCGAGTCCCAAAAGGCTATGATGCAAGTAAATAGATATATATATATAAAATACACTCACTTGAGCTTGCATTTTTACCATTAATATACGCTTTGAAGGTGGGGAAAATCTTTTAGGGTTTACTTTTTACAACCCATGAGAGATTAGAAAAAGCATCACGCAATTCTTGGAAGTTCTTCACATGTTTTTGGCTCTGTGGAATAATATTTTGTCTCCTGTCTCTGACATTCTCAGCATTCACTCAAAGAGCAAGTGGGAAGTATATAACATGTGAGTCACCCAGTTTTTTTGCAAAAATCATAGAAAATGTTTTCTTCTAGTCTTTGAGAAAACTAAAAATATATCTCAGAATGAAATGCTGGCAAAGAATGAAGCTGAAAAATGTAAGTTTTTCTTCTTGTTTCCCTGAATTCTGGAAGATATTTTTCAATTATGGCTCATATACCTTTAAAATATGAATAGCCTATGAGTGACAACATGCGGTATTTGGTTTTTTGTCCTTGCAATAGTTTACTGAGAATGATGGTTTCCAGCTTCATCCATGTCCTTACAAAGGACATGAACTCATCATTTTTTATGGCTGCATAGTATTCCATGGTGTATATGTGCCACATTTTCTTAATCCAGTCTATCATTGTTGGACATTTGGGTTGGTTCCAACTCTTTGCTATTGTGAATAGTGCCGCAATAAACATACGTGTGCATGTGTCTTTATAGCAGCATGATTTATAGTCCTTTGGGTATATACCCAGTAATGGGATGGCTGGTTCAAATGGTATTTCTAGTTCTAGATCCCTCAGGAATCGCCACACTGACTTCCACAATGGTTGAATTAGTTTACAGTCCCACCAACAATGTAAAAGTGTTCCTATTTTTCCACATCCTCTCCAGCACCTGTTGTTTCCTGACTTTTTAATGATGGCCATTCTAACTGGTGTGAGATGGTATCTCACTGTGGTTTTGATTTGCATTTCTCTGATGGCCAGTGATGATGATCATTTTTTCATATGTTTTTTGGCTGCATAAATGTCTTCTTTTGAGAAATGTCTGTTCATGTCCTTTGCCCACTTTTTGATGGGGTTGTTTGTTTTTTTCTTGTAAATTTGTTTGAGTTCATTGTAGATTCTGGATATTAGCCCTTTGTCAGATGAGTAGGTTGCAAAAATTTTCTCCCATTCTGTAGGTTGTAACAATGAGAACTCATGGACACAGGAAGGGGAACATCACACTCCACGGAGTGTTGTGGTATGGGGAGATGGGGGAGGGACAGCATTAGGAGATATACCTAATGCTAAATGACGAGTTAATGGGTGCAGCAAAACAACATGGCACATGGATACATATGTAACAAACCTGCACATTGTGCACATGTACCCTAAAACCTGAAGTATAATAATAAAAAAATACGAATAGCCATATATACAAAAAGAATAGTATTTCAAGTGAACATGTATATTAACTGATGAATGGCTAGAGAAGGGTATATTTTGGTAATTTTTGTTACTTGGTGAGCAGAAGAAATATGGCATATTTTTCTTTCCAGGAATATTATCTTTCTCAAGCCCAAATACTGATTTTCAGTTCCATTACATTAATAACACTTGGTATTATACAAATTAGTTATTTAAGAAACAAAAATCTTCAGCTCATATGACTTTTTGTTTTTGTTGTTATTTGGGCTAGAAGTTAACCGGAGAGTAATAAGGGGAAAAGTTTCATGTTTCGGATTTGCCTAGATAGGAAAGGCCTCAGAGAACCACTACAGTGAGATGCAAAATAACACCAAAAGTCAAAGGAAGAAAAAGGAACATGTGGAAGAAAGCGGTGAATAAAAAACACGGAAACTTTCATAATATAAACTTCATCTGCCTTTCTTATTTTCCTGCAGCTGACTTGACCATGGTTAACAAATAACAAGCACAATGAACTTTGCCACAGTCACTGAGACCAGCTGTTCTCCCTAAGGTCAATGTCATAACGGGCATATGAAGTTCATACATTCACATGGAAGCATATTAGAATAATTAGAGCAATTTAAGGGCCAAAGTATGGCACACTTCCTCACAGCATATAGTGTATCCAGCTGCCTAAAAATAAAAGAACCTATTTTTTATGCTAAACATTGGTACAGATACATGAAACAGTATAAAAGACCATATATCCTCTAATGACAGAGTTCTTTCTTATTACCGCTTTAAAACACTATAAGTAACCTGGAATAGCTGAAATTGAAAGTAAATATTAATTTGTGCCCTGGCATGGCACTATATTGAGAAAGAGTATTTTTAAATATCTTGGTATTGTATTTTATTATTATATCACTAATAAATAATAACGAATCACGTATTCATAGTACTGTTGAAAGAACTTCATACCCAGATAAATATAGTATCAATAATGCAGGTAAATGGAAGAAAGAGTAGACTCATTGTATATAGGTAATTTATTGGAATCTCAAAAGTTTGCATTCCCAGTTTCAAGTCTAGTGTTCTTAGCAAGAAAAGAAAACTCTCCACAATTCATATTTTCCCTCCTTTCTATTGCTGTGATTTATTAAAATAAATACGTTTAGGAATTGAGTCATGAAAGTCACAGTTTTGTTGTTTAAACAAAAGTCTAATTGTTTACTACTTTATAATATACATGATAAATAATTTTGGTTGTTTCCAAGAAGAAACAGCATGCTCCATTTCATGTTTCAATTACCTCTGTCATCTCCATGTCTTCCAGACTAATGAATGTGTCCAGCATGGAAACTATCAATTTTGTTAGCTACTTTATCCTCATGGGTTTTCCCTCAAGCCCAGAAATGCAGCTCCTCTACTTCGGTCTCTTCTCAGTAGCCTATTCTCTCACCCTGATGGGAAATGCAGCCATTGTCTGTGCTGTGTGGTGGGACCAGCACCTTCACAATCCCATGTACACCCTCTTGGGAAATTTCTCTCCTGGAAATATGTTACGTTACTACAAATGTTCCTAAAATGCTGGCCAACTTCCTCTCCACCAGCAAGTCCACCTCATTCATGAGTTGTTTTGCACAGTTCTACTTCTCCTCTTTGGGGTATGATGATGGCTTCTTCCTTTGCATCATGGCCTTTGACAGGTATCTTGCCATCTGCCACCCTCTACGTTATCCATGCATCATGACTAAACAAGTATGCACTGGCCTCATCATCTTTGCATGGTCATGTGGCTTTGTAATCTTCCTAACTCCAGTTATTCTCATTTCACAGCTATCCTACTGTGGCCCAAATATTATCAACCATTTTGTTTGTGATCCCGTCCCATTGATGATGCTGTCCTGTTCTGAAGACATCATCACCCAGCTCATTTACTCCACATTCAATTCTATTTTCATGATTGGCACCTTTCTCTTTATCCTTTGTTCCTATGCTCTGGTGATTCTGGCTGTAATACGGATGCCCTCAGAGGCTGGCAAACAAAAGGCTTTCTCCAGTTGTGCTTCTCATTTGGCAGTTTTCACCTTGTTTTATGGCTCTGTCATGGTGATGTATGTTAGTCCTGGATCAGGACACCCAGTAAAAATGCAAAAAATCATTACCTTGTTCTATTCTGTGATAACACCTCTCTGCAATCCTCTAATATATAGTCTCAGGAACAAAGAGATGAAAAATTCTCTGAGGAAAATCTTCAGGAGTGGAAAAGATGTTAATAAAATATAATAAAATAAAATATAAAAAAGAGACTTAAATTAATTAGTCATGAATATTTGTCTACAAATTTGTTTTATTTAAGAACTGCTATAATAATGAGCCATTAACATCTTAAACACCACTCACCACAATCTGCATTACTGTGGTCTTATTTAAGAATGTTTCAACAGTGAATTAGATTTTGTGTTGAAGTGAATAATAAGTATGTAAAATTCTATGTCTATGCTAATCAGAACCTGCATATGTAATTCAACTTTTTAAAAAGAATACAGACGTCCGTTTTGTATTACTGAGCTAAAGCAATGTGACACACATGTGACAGATATCATAGACTGCTCTGACAATTAACACTGTAATCCAATCATTATCCACTAGGAGATACTGGCTGAAAAAGAGCCAAGTTTTAAGAAGTCCAGCTTGTCAAAATGTAGCAGGTGGTCTTTACATTATGTAAATAGGCTAATAGCCTTAGTTTGATATTCAGTGTTTTCTCAGCGAGTACACAACCAAGAATTAGGAATTTAAAGCAGATTCGTTACCTGGAATATAGTGCAGCAAAGACCTAACAAAAAGGTGAGCATTACTCAGGATATAGCTTGCTTTGTTGTAAACCCAGTTTAAGCACAGGATTTGACATCATAATTAATTTAATATTAATGCTGTGTGACTCATTTGAGTACTGCTGGGCAGTACTAAAATAAAATTCTTAAAATCCATTTTATAAAATATTTGACTAATATCTTGGTTTAATTTTGAATTTTGTTTTGTTCTATGGTCATTTTTTCAAATACAACTCTCAAAAACTTAATGAAAAGGAATCACAATATGAAATGTAACTTACAGAATTTTAATTTGTAAGCCCTCAGCTATTTGCTCCACAAAATGAGGTGCAACTGCAATTAGCTTTTGTGTCATAAAGAAGCTGAGTTGAGAATATTTTCTGGGTTTGAAAGGCAGAATTTATGTTAGTTCTGGGGAAAAGGGTGGTTGTTTTATTATACTTCAAATGTGAAATGTAAATTAAATAGCTAAATACTTGCCTGAAAAACCCTTTTTTATAGGAAGAAAATACAAACAATTTAGAACTTCATCCAAACTGACTTCAACGGTGGGCTCTTTTTAAAGTGCTGATAAATTTAACACTGAGTTTCACCAGTCCATGCCAGTTTTGTTTATCTTTCTTATGTGAGAAAAAGATGATAGAAATTCTCAATAAAATATAATCTCAACTGTTAGAAATGTGCACAGTGCCCATATTTGTAATTATCTTCGAGTTGTCATTAACCAATCTTATCTTACCAATGTTAAATTCAATCTCATATTGAGCTTGCTGGCACTTGATAGAAAGAATTGAAAACTATTTGAGACAGTTAAAAGCATTTCTGTAAGATACAAACATGCCTCCATTCTGACAATGTCTCTTCCTCAGTTCATATCTATGGCTTCATGGTGGGAAATAAATATATTTCACACAACCAGCTAATAAAGGAACAAAGAGCCTCAGGCTTGGCTCATAAATGGATTGTCTGAATACACACTTAGACAAGATAAAAATTGACTAATGCTGCAGCTTAACGCCTCTCAAGGGTAGCCACAGAATGTAGTGGTGGAGGAAATCCTCATAAACCAATGACTTGGTAGCAATATACTTAGTTGTCCACTTTGAATGTTGGGAGAAATAGCTTGCTATGCAAGATAAGGATATGTGTAGAATAATGATTGCTGTAAAAAAGCTTCACTAGCCAAAGCCCCGCCAAAATACAGAAAAATCAGATTTATTGAAATTTGAGGTGGAGGCCTATGTATGGGCCTATGAGAATAAGCACAAAGTATGCAGATCTTTGTTTCTCAACTCTGTCCCCATTAGAGAGTATCCTCCAGAGTGGAGGCATTCGATAGCTAGGTGAAAAGAATGAGTCATCTAAAAATGTCAGTCAGCTCTGATTTCATTCACCTCAGAGCTTATAAAAGGGAATATAAAGAAAGTTGTATACATGGAAAATATGCATGAGCCAAAAAATACAGGCATTATCTTACCAAGGTTGGTGACAAGTCACTGAGCCACTGAAGATGCAGCCTCGATGAGAAACCAATGCTAAGCCCTCAATATGGCACCAATCTTGGAGAAAACCAGCCAGCAATGGGTGGCAAATTGATTACATCAAATTCTTTTTACTTTGGAGGGTGCAAAGTGACATGAAAGAGTATAGTCAACCTCTACTTCTTCATTTCTTATTCACTCCCCAACCCCCTGTGATCTTGCTTTCTATCTCCTCTGCTCAACTAAAACTTCTTTTCATCATGTTTCTGTAGAGGATTAACAATAATCATTATATGGGTATTTTATCTTAGGTATAAGAAAGTATAGTAACTCAAATAGATTTTCCAATCTACCATTATTTTCATTAGTCAACATTATCTTAGCCAGAGAAGGTGTGAACTCTACATTTTGTAATTCTACATTGTTTGAGTTTGAAAACCTTTTCTATAGCCTGGGAATAAGTTGTTTTTGGATCAGTTGCAGCCTCTTATGAAGAAAAGTAAAGATGAAAAAGTTGAAAAATGTGTATTACCCTATAATTGCAACTCAAAATCTAGCTTATTTTTCATGTTTCACATGAAATAGATGTTTAACCTAGTAGTTCTCAACTTTAATATCCGTATCAATCACCATCACCTATGGATCTTTTCAAAATGCAGATTCTCTGTGACATCAGGAAGATTGAAGAATAGGAGGTCCCAGTTTTCCCTACCCTTCATAGAATGTTCAACTAACAACTGTACACAGACAAAAACTCCTATGTGAACACTTCAAAACTCAGGATTAAGCCTGAGAAACCTGTGTGAACTAAAGAACCAAACAAAATGCCACATGAGAAGTGTAAAAAGAATAGTCTCACTCTGACCACATCACCTCTCCCTTTCTCCAGTCAGCACAACACCACTTAGAATTTTTCTAGGCCCACAGTTTCTACAGTAGGAAAAGAGAACTAGAGGTGGACATTCGTGTTCCCTGCATTCCAAGATACTTCCCAGGAAGCCTACTCTGGTCTCACCTTGCAAGGAGCATAGGGATAACAGCATGGCTAGACCACCTGTGGTCAGGTAGAAACAGAGCAGGAAGGCAGAACTCATAGTGACAAACATGCAGATCTTGGTGGTAGCTCTATGTAACCACCAGCAGTGGTATGTGATTAGGGGTATTAGCCAACAGTATAACAAACCAACAAAGTCAAGCTGGTTGCCTCTGGAAATAGGAAGTTCTACCTGGCTTGAATCCCTAGAAAATCAGCCTCCATGCCAGCCCCAGATCCTACCACAAAGCCCTGTCCAGAGGGGGAGATGACCACAGCATATTTTGGTAAAGTACAAGGGCTAGACCTGCCCCACTCAGAAGCCCAAACAGTGGTTTGGCTTAGTCTGAAAACCCACAACAGGGATCCAGCCAGGCAGGGAGATGCATACCACAGCCCATTTTTAGCACAGCATAGGGTCTAGAACTGCCTTACCTGGGGACTCGAACAATGGTTCAACTCAGCCTCAAAATCATCCCCAAAGCCCACTCAGGGAGATACCTGCCACAGTGCATTTTGGCAAAGTGAAAGGGCCATATGTACCCCAACAAGGAATCCAAACAGTGGTTTGGCTCAATCTGAAAGCCCACCCCAAGGTCCCACCCAGTCAGGAAGGCAAACATCAAATGTGCATTCCCACCAAGTGTAGTAGCTGTTCTCTCCATCCTGAGCAGTGTCCCCATCTAACTTTGTGAATAAGCCTGCAACCCCATACAACTGCAGAACTCAAATAGTGGTACCATCTAGCCAGGAAATACATCCTGTGGCCTGGCCCAGTCAGAGGCAATCACTATCCAAGTAAGCAATTTTGTCTGATTGCAGAGCTCATTTAGTGGTCTTACCAAAAATCAGAGCCCAGCCAGTAGTCCCAACCGAACTCAGAGCAAAGACAAAAGCTGAGCCATCCAGAGAACCTGAAAGCAGAAGGAAAGCTCTACTATCCCAGGGTTGGTACCAGCTGGCCAATCTAGAATCAAAGTCTAGACTAAATAATGAAAGTCTATCCCTGCCAACTAATACCTACAAAAAGAGGTAGCTACCTCCTCAAATGAACAGACACCAGGTGCAAGAACACAAGGATTGTGAAGAATCGGGAAATGATGACACCTCCAAAATAAACTAATAAAACTCTAACAATGGACCCTAAAGAAATGGAGATTTGCAAATGACTGACAAAGATTTCTAAAAAATCCTCTTTAAAAATTTAGCGAACTACAAGAATATAAGGATAGATAATTAAATAAAATTTGGAAAATAATACACAAACAATATAAGATGTTTGACAAAGAAATAGAAATAATAAAAATATAGAAATCTTAAAGAATAAAATGACTGAAATGAAAATCCAATAGAAAGTTCTAACAACAGGCTCAATCAAGCAGAAGGGAAACAATCGGTAAGCTAGAGACAAAACATTTAAAATAATTCAGTCAGAAGAGAAAAAAGTAAAAAGAATGAAAAAGAATAAACAAAGACTCTGGGTATGAAGGGAAACTATTAAGACCTGATATTCAACTAATAGGAGTTTTCAGAAAGAAAAGAAATAGAAAAGAGACCAGAAGGCATATCTGAAGAAGAAATTCTAAAAAACTACCAAATCTGGAGAAAGTTGCTAACATGGCTGGGTGCGGTGGCTTACGCTTGTAATCCCAGCACTTGGGAGGCCGAGGCGGGTGGATCACGAGGTCAGGAGATCGAGACCACGGTGAAACCCTGTCTCTACTAAAAATACAAAAAATTAGCCGGGTGTGGTGGCGGACGCCTGTAGTCCCAGCTACTTGGAGAGGCTGAGGCAGGAGAATGGCGTGAACCTGGGAGGCGGAGCTTGCAGTGAGCCGAGATTGCGCCACTGCACTCCAGCCTGGGCGACAGACCGAGACTCCATCTCAAAAAAAAAAAAAAAAAAAGAAAGTTGCTAACATCTAAACACAGCAAATGCAGAGTTATCCAAACAAGTTTAAGCCAAATAGGAGTTATCCAAGATGTGTAATAATCCAAATACCAAAAATTAAAGAAAAAGAAAACATTTTGAAAACAACAAGTAGTGAGAAGCATATCACATAGAAGGGAATACCAAAATAGCTGTCACTGGATTTCGGAGAGAGCAGGATAATGTATTCAAAGTGCTGAAGGGAAAAAACAAGGCCAACAAGTCTACGTAACCCAGCAAAGTTGTCCTTGGCAAATGAGAGAAAAACAAAAACTTTTCCAGACAAACAAAAGCTATGGGAGTTCATCACCACTAAATATGTGTTAAGAGAATTACTAAAGGAAGTTCTTTGAGCTGAATTAAAAGGCTGCTAATTAGAAACATAAAACATATGAGAACACAAATGCAATGGGATAAGAAATATGAAGTCACATCCAGAATATTCTAAGACTGTAATGGTGATGTGTAAAGCAATATTTTTCCTATAGTACAATGGTTAAAAGACAAATATATTAAAACACATAGAGCAAAAATAGTGAATGGATACACATAAGAAAATGATATAAATTTTGACATCAAAAAGATAAAATGTGTGAGAGGAGAAATAAAGTGTACAGTTGTTGGCAAATAAAGTGTACAGTTGTTGTTGTTTTCAGCTTAGAATAGTATATCATATAAAAATAAAGACTAAAAACATCACCCAACACTACACAAGTACATGGAAATTAAGTGACTTGCTCCTGAATGACTTCTGGGTGAACAATGAAATTAAGGCAGAAATCAAAAAAGTCTTTGAAATAACTGAAAACAGAGACACAATATGCCAAGATCTCTGGGATGCAGCAAAAGTAGTGTTAAGAGAAAAGTTTATAGCACTAAACAATTACCTCAAAAAGTTAAATATATCTCAAATTAATGACCTAGCATCCAACAGAATAGCTAGAAAAACTAAAACAAAGCTAGCAGAAAAAAAATAACTAAAACCAGAGCAGACCTGAATGAAATAGACCAGAAAATTAATACCAAGAATCAATGAAACCAAAAGTTGATTCCTTAAAAGGATAAACTAGATTGACGGGATGCCAGCTACAGTAACAGAGAGAGAAGATTTAAATAATCACATTAAGAAATGACAACGGTGAAATTACAAATGATCCGAGAAATACAGAATATCCTCCAAGACTATTAGGAACACGTCTGTGAACACCAACTACTAAATCTAGAGGAAATGGATAAATTTCTGGAAACAACCTCCCAAGATTGAATCTGGGAGAAATTAAAACCCTAAAAGACCAATATTAAGGTCCAAAATAGAAGCAGCAATAAAAATCTACCAACCAAAAAAGTCCTAGACCAGACGGTTTCACAGCCAAATTCTACCAGACATACAAAGAAGAGCTAGTACCAATTCTACCGAAACTATTCCCAAAAATGAGGAGAATGGACTCCTCCCTAACTCATTCTATGAAGCCAGCATCTCTTTGATACGAAAACCTGGCAAGTGAAAGTTTGTAGCTACAAGTGCCTACACCAAAAAAGTAGAAAAATTTCAAATAACCTAGTGATGTATCTTTAATAACTAAAAAAGCAAAAGCAAACAAACCCAAATTATTAGAATAAAATAAATAATAAAGATCAGAGTAGTAATAAATGAAATGGAAACAAAGCATACAATACAGAAGATCAACAAAGTGAAAAGTTTGTTTTTTGAAAAGATAAACAAAATCAACAAAACTTTACCTTACAGAAAAAGGGAAAAGACCCAAATAAATAAAATTAAGACATAAAACCAATACTGCAGAAATTAAAAGGATCACTTGCAAACATATGCCAATAAACCAGAAAATCCAGAGAAAATAGATGAATTCTTAGATATATACAACCTACCAAGTTTGAGCCATGAAGAAATCCAAAACCTGAACAAACCAATAAGTAATGAAATCAAAGCCCTAATAAAAGTCTCCCAGCAAAGAAAATCCCAAGACATGGTGGCTTCTCTGCTGAATTTTACCAAATATCTATAGAAGAATTTATACCAACACTACTCAAACTATTCCAAAAAATATAGGAACACAGAATACATCCAAATTCATTCTATTCGGCCAGTATTACTCTAATACAAAACCAGAAAGAGACCTATCAACAGAAAAAAGCTACAGACCAATATCCCTGATGAACACTGATGCAAAAATCCTCAACAAAATACTAACAAATCCAACAGCACATTAAAAATTTAATTCACCATGATCAAGTGAGTTTTATTCCAGAAATGCTAGGATGATTCAACATATGCAAATCAATAAATGTGATTCATCACATAAAGTTAAAAATAAAAACCATAGGACCATTTCAACTCATGTTGAAAAGACAATCATAAAATAGCAGAAAATATTTGTAAACTATCCATCTGACAAGGGATTAATAAACAGAATATATAAGGAGCTCAAACAACTCTATAGGAAAAATCTGATCATCCAATTTAAAAATGGGCAAAAGATCTTGCTCAAAGGAAGACATATAAATGGCAAACAGGCATGTGAAAAAGTGCTCAACATCGTTGATCATCAGAGAAATGCAAACCAAAACTACAAGACGAATCATCTAGCCCTAGTTAAAATGGCTTATATCCAAAAGACAGGCAGTAAGAAATACTGGCTAGGATATGGAGAAAAGGGAACCCATTGTTGGTGGAAATGTAAATTAGTACAATCACTATGGAGAACAGTTTGGAGGTTTCTCCAAAAAAAAAAAAAAATAGAGGTACCATATGACCCAGCAATGCCATTGGTAGGTATATACACAAAAGAAAGGAAATCAGGATATCTGAGAGATACCTGCACTCCCATGCATATTGCGGCACTATTCACAATAGCCATGATTTGGAAGCAACCTATGTGTCCATGAACAGATGAATAAATAAAGAAAACGTGGTTCATATACACAATGGAGTAATATACAGCCATGAAAAAGAATGAGATCCTGTTATTTGTAACAACATGGATAGAACTGGAAGTTCTTATGTTAAATAAAATAAGCCAGGGACAGAAAGACAAATTTTCCATGTTCTCACTTATTTGTGGGAGCTAAAACTTAAAATAACTGGATTCATGAGAATCAGTAATGGCTACCGGAGACTGGGAAGAATAGTAGGGTTAAGGGGAGGAATGGATAATGGGTATAAAAATACAGTTAGATATGATCTAGTATTTGACAGCACAACAAGTTGACTATAGCCAAACATAATTTATAGTATATTTAAAAATAACTAAAAGAGCATAATTGCATTGTTTGTAACACAAAGAAAGGGTAAATGTTTGAAGTGATGGATGTCCCATTTACAGTGATGTAATTATTACACATCGTATGCGTGTAGCAAAATATCTCATGTACCCCATAAACATATACAGTCACTGTGTACCCATAAAAATTTAAAAAGGAAAATATAAAATAAACAACCTGATATTACAACTCAAGTGACTAATAAAAGAAGAACAAACTAAACCCAAAGCCAGCAGAAGGAAAGAAATAACAAGGATCAGAATAGAAATAAACAAAATAGAGACTAAAACTACAATAGAAAAGAACTCAATGTAATAAAGAGTGTTTTTTCAGAAGGATAAACAAATCAACAAACCTGTAGCCAGACCAAGGAAAAAAGAGAAAGGACTCAAATATTAATACAAACAAAAGTAAACGGGAGACATTACAACTGATACCATAGAAATATAAAAGCTCATAAGAGAGTACTATGAACAATTGTACAGTAACAAATTCAATAAAGTAGAAGAAATAAATAAATTAAAAGATACATGCAAGATACCAAGACTGAATCATGAAGAAAATGTAAGTACGAACAGACCAAAAATGAGTAAGAATATTGAATTGTAATAAAGTCTCCCATCAAAGAAAAGCCCAGAATAGCTTTACTGTTGTATTCTATCAAACATTTAAATAATTAGCAATTCTCAAACTCTTCCAAAAAAATCTGAGAGGAAGGAATACTTCCAAACTTTTTTTACATGGCCAACATTACTCTGATACCAAAGCCAGACAAGAGCAAGAGAAACAAATGAAAAGAAAAATTACAGGCCAATATCCCTGATGAACATAGACGCAAGAATCCTCAATCAAATACTAGCACACTGAATTCAATAGCATATTAAAAAGATAACTTACCATGCTCAAGTGGATTTACCCCAAGTATACAAGGTGGATCAACATATATAAATCTATAAATATGATATACAGCATTAACAAAATGAAGCCCAAAAATTATATAATCATCTAATTAGATGCAGAAATAGCATTTGAAAACTTCAACATTGTTTCATGAAAAGATTCTCAACAAAGTTGGTTTAGAAGAAATATACTTCAACACAATAAAGACCATGTATTACAAGCCTATAGCTCGCATTATACTCAATGTACCCTCCAAATCTCAGGTTGAATTGTAATCCCCAATGTCAGAGGGGGTGCCTGGCGGGAGGTGTCTGTGTTATGGAGGTGAATCCCTCATGGGATGGTGATGGTATCCAACCCAACCCTCATGAATGGGTTTGTATTTTACACATAGTAGAGTCACCATCAGATCTGATGGTTAAAAAGAGTAGGGGACAACCCCCTCCCCACCTTGCTGCCTCTCTTTTCATGTGACACGCCTGCTCCCCCTTTGCTTTCTTCAATGAGTAAAAGCTTCCTTAGGCTTCAGAAGCTAAGCAGATGCTGATGCCATGCTTGTACTGCCTGCAGGACCATGAGCAAAATAAACCTCTTTTCTTTATAAATTACTCAGTCTCAGGTATACCTTTATAGCAATGTAAAATGGACTAACACAAATGTTATTGGTGATTTATGCAATGGCCATTTTAAGGGTGTGGTGGGGGAAGCCATATTTAAATATATTGGAGGTGAGAAAGACATGAGGAAAAGATGAAGATTCCTTACTGTCTCTCAAGTATGGCAGGCATGCTCCTGCCTTGTGGCCCCTATACATGCCATCTCCTCTGCCTGGAATGCTCTTTTCCCAGATATTTATATTTCTTTTCCCCACACTTCCTTCAAATATTTGACCAAATATCACCTTTTCAGTGAGGCCATTCCTGACTAGCTATTGAAAATTCCACCCAGGGGAATTGAGAGATATTGGTCAACAGGTACAATGTTTCAGCTAAACAGGATGAGTAAGTTTTGGAGATCTACTATACAGCATAGTGACTGTAGTTAATAGTCATGTGTTATGCCATTGTCCCTAAATATATTCAATATCTGGGGGGCAATTGGTTCCAGGACTCCCCAAGGACACCAAAATCCTGAGATGTTCAAGTCCCTTATATAAAATATCATTTTATATTTGCATGTAACCTATGCATATTCTTCCATACACTTTAAATCGTCTATAGATTACTTATAATACTAATAAAATATAAATGTTTTATAAATAGTTGTTATACTGTATTTTTTTAATTTTTATTGCTTTTATTGTATTTTTTGTGAGTTTTTTGTCCTAATATTTTCTATCCAGTTGGTTGAATGCCTGAATGTGGAACTCATGGAAACATAGGGCCAAAAGTGTACTTGAAACTGTCAGAAGAGACTTTAAATGCTCTCACACAGTAAAATGAAAGTATGTGGAAGTGATAAATATGTTAATTAGTTTGAATTAATCATTTCACCATGTATACATATCAAAAAATCATGTTGTATGCCACAAATATATAGTTTTTTAAATATAAAATAAAAAATATTCAATCACCTATTATAAAGCAAGCACATATTGAACAAGTGCCAAGTTAACCTCATATACTGGATAATGATTCCATGGAAAGTAGCCTTGCTTAATTGGGAAAAGACCCAAGCGACACAGTAGCTCCCTATGGAAAATTGTAACCGGTTTAAATGACAGCTTAAACTCCAGAATGTCTCACCAGTCAAATATATCTCTGTTCATAAGTATATTGCTCAATGAATTGTTATCAACTGATGGTCCTGTGTAAAGGTACCTAGTTCAAGAAACTGAATGTTATCAGCATCCCAAAATCCCAACCTTTTCATTGAGGCTTTCCCTAACTACCTATTGAAAATTGCGCCCAGGGGATATGGGGAGACATTTGTCAAAGGGTACAATGCTTCAGCTAAAAAGGATGAATAAGTTCTGGATATCTACTGTACACCATTAACCTGGAGAGAGATCTCAAAAAGGAAAAGAACTCACAAGAAAAATAATTGCTGTAAAGGATACACATGAAAGGCGCAGAAGGGAGGTGGAGGGAGTGCAGAGAGCTGTGGGCTGAGTCTGAGCCTTAAGGCTTTTTCAGCATAAAACGCCACAAAGACTGTTGATGAGCAAGCCTGGCCCCCATTTACTAAGCTTAGGCAATTAACTTTATGTATCAAAATTTTATCACTACCCAACACTAATTTAAGGACTCAACACTCTGACTTGAGAAAACCTAAAGTACAAAAAGTTACCTCAAAGGTAGGTGAGACTCTCTAAAGAGCTCAAATATATGTCTTCAATGTGTTCTAATTGCAAATTATTTACAATCGGGCACAACATATTGGGAGAGAGGAGTAGTGGAATGGTAAAAATCAAACCTAACTTCAAAATATTGTAAAATATGGCTCTAAGATCATTCTTAATGACCCAATATGCGCAATTAGGCTCTTCTCTTCCTCCTCCATGTTACAGATGAGAACACGAAAGACTAAGCCATTCACGTTACCCCAGGGAAGGCAGAGGGAAAGGGCAGTCCAGGTGTCCTGAACTGTACTGCTCACAGGGGAGGCCTGGCCCACCACTAAGTCTGGATACTTCCAAACCTATCCTTACATGAAAACAATATCTGGGGACCATTTCATTCCAATTGGTTTTGGGTCCTAGTTTCTGCCCAGTGGTCAAATCCAGAAACCCAGTCAGGACCTAGTTTCAATGAGTGGCTCTGAGCTTTTAGCTAATTAATGGCTTCCTGGCCCAAGAAAGACTTCTTGTTTTGGTTTGTTTAATTGTTTGCTATTGCACTAAAATACTTTGTCTTACCTGACAATGAGTGAGCTCGGGATTATCTTGGCACATTTGGTTATGTGGTTTGAGCCCTCCCAGAGAGTTACTGTCTACTAGCTACCCATTAATAAGGCAGAAGACAATGAGCTTACTAGAGATGTCACAGAGCCTTTGTTGCCATGGCAATAATTGTTGGACCAGATCACAGAGAAGGAAGTGAGAGACAAGAAAGAGAAAAGTGCAGGAAAAGCTGAAGCATAATAGTTTTTTAAAATAGTCTCTAAACTTATAATGGAGTAATGTGTTTAAACTTGTGGGGAAAACTATTTTACGAGAAAGCCTGATTTTCCAACATCCTCTTAAAGGGATATGGTTTTGGTTTTATGGAAGAATGGTTTCTAAGCTACATTTCATCTTTTTTTTTTTTAGATGGAGTCTCGCACCGTCATCCAGGCTGGAGTGCAGTGGCCAGACTTCGGCTCACTGCAGCCTCCGCCTCCCAGGTTCAAATGATTCTCCTTGCCTCAGCATCCCAAGTAGCTGGGATTACAGGCACCCGCCACCATGCCTGGGTAGTTTTTTTTTGTATTTTTAGTAGAGACCAGATTTCACTATGTTGGCCAGGCTGGTCTCGAACTCCTGACCTCATGATCCGCCCACCTCGGCCTCCCAAAGTGCTGGGATTACAGGTGTGAGCCACCGTGCTCAGCCTACATTTCACCTTAAAATAAAAGTAAACGAATTGGGATTAATTTGGAAGCACACTGACTATTATAATACCAAGAAGTTCATATGAAGGCAGATAGCCATTAAAATGGCAGAAATTCAACAAAATTTTTAATAGATAATTGTGTCAGTGAGAAATAGTTTTGATGTGCAGTATGAAACCCCAAATATTCCAGGGGCCCCTGCAAAGTGTAAACTTGAGTATCCTTGACTTAGAACTGAAAGAACAGCAGGATTGGAGGTGGGTGAAAGAAGGAACCTAGTGATCTAGGTAAGTCACTTTGGATAACATTTGCTCTAAATTGCTCCCAGCATCACTGAGTAGAGCTTGGAAGGACTGAGTGTGTATTTCAAAGCCCAGGGCTTCAGTCAGTGTGAATGAGACAATGAGGATTATCCTGCCCTCTTGTGATTCTGAGCCAACATGACAGGGCTTAAAGAGGAGAGGAAGGAAATGAAGAAGTCACAGAGTGCCTGATTGAAGAAACAAAGTGCAGAAACACATCCTCCTCCCTCCTCCCTATAGAAGTCAACCTCCCCCTAGACTGCCCATCACTATCAGCATGGGACGGTGGTATATTTACTTAATTAGCTAAAAGTGAATAGAGCTTAAAGTTTAGCCCTTAGGTGGGATTTTGCCCACACAGACTTCCTAGGACTTTTGTCCTATCGCAGTGGCCTGTTGCACTATGAGCTTCTTGTGTCAAAGGTTAATTAATCTTGTCTCTCTAGAGTCTAATGTTCAAATGCATGTTCATTTAACCAGGCTGTTTATTAACTATAGTGGTTTCGTGACAAGATTATGTAAGAAAAAGGCCCCAAAGATAACATATTGTTGATCAGAGTAAATTAAAGGTGAAAACATTTAATAATACCTAGAAGCCATATTCAGAATAGATATAATTTTTGCTAGTTATTCTAATCTTTTGAAAGAAACATGAAAATTGGAATTGAAAAAGGCCATGTTACCACTGACTCCACAGAAATTAAAAATAACCATCAGAAACTACTACAAACACCTCTATGCACACAAACTTGAAAACCTGTAAGAGATGGGTAACTTCCTGGACACATCAATAACGTGCTCCAAAATTGCATCTGTAATAAATAGCCTACCAACCAAAAAATGTATATATTTTAAAAAGCTCAAGACTAGATGGATTCACAGCCAAATTCTACCATATATGCAAACAAGAGCCAGTACCATTTTTGCTGAAATGATCCCAAAAAAACTGAGGAGGAGGGACCCCTGTCCAACTCATTCTATGAGGCCAGCATCATCCTGGTACCAAAACCTGGTAGAGACACAAAAACAAACAAAAAACTTCAAGCCAATATCATAGATGAACATTGATATAAGGCAGCTTGTGATTAATATCATGACAAAGACACAAAGATGGTAAAATAAAAATGCAAGGATGTTGCCGGGCGCGGTGGCCCACGTCTATAATCCCAGCACTTTGGGAGGCCAAGGCAGGCGGATGACAAGGTCAAGAGATAGAGACCATCCTGGCCAACATGGTGAAACCCTGTTTCTACTAAAAATACAAAGATTAGCCGGGCGTGGTGGCGCATGCCTGTATTCCCAGCTACTCAGGAGGCTGAAGCAGGAGAATTGTTTGAACCCGGGAGGCGGAGGTTGCAGTGAGCTGAGATCACGCCACTGCATCCAGCCTGGCGACAGAGCGAGACTCCGTCTCAAAAAAAAAAAAAAAAAAAAAAAAAAAAAAAAAAAAAAAAATTCAAGGATGGAAAAGGTGCTTTGGTTAGGGGAAGAGGGAAAAGCATTCTGCGAAAAAAAAATGTCTTTTGAACTGGACCTTGAAGGAGGGTTTGTACAGGTGTAGATGGAGATAAATAGAATTCCAAATACAGAAAATGATCACAAAGAAGAGAACATAGGAAACTGAAGCTATTCAGAGAATGAAATGCTGCCTACTGTCTAATTTATCTGTAAAAGAGAGTAGGGAAAGATAACACCAGTAAAGTCATTTGAAGTCAATTTGTAGAGAACTTGGGAACTTGAAATCATTGACGGCTTTTGAGCAGACAAGAAGATCAAAGCTATGTTTTAGGAGTTTCTAAGTATTATGACTAAGTAATAAAGGTCTGAATAAACATTTTCCTCCATAGTCTCTCAAAGTGGAAGTTTGCTTTTAGACAGATGTGTGTGGTCCTAGGGCATATATTCCTGATGTCCTCAACTACTTCACAGCACTTGGTATGAGCATTCACTCACATATGAGTGTTTAGTTACACTATGTTGGCCCCTAAATGCCATAAAGTAAAAATACAAGGGACATTAATAAATAAAAGTAAATACTTCTCTCATATCAATTGGGAAGTTACATGTTCCTCTGAAGTATTTCTGTTAATTAACTTAAATGTTGCTACTTCTTATACTTTTTTCTCATATCTAAAGGATTCTGGCAAAAAAGTGCCATCCTTCTAAAAGTTATTTCTAAATTCTGTAACTTTTTATTCAATGTGTGACAATGTTGGAACCTCAGTATTTTCCTCACTGGGCTGTATATCCTCCAACATATGCACAGTTAACACTTGAAATGTTCCTAAACATTCTGTCAGAACTTTTGATAACGCTTTGTATTTTATTTCTCCTCAGACTGTGTCTTCCAGAAGATTTTTTGGAATCCATCTGGTGGGCAAGCTCTTTGTAAATAATGATGCTTTAGAATCGTTGTCATTACTCTTTACTGATTCTTCAGAGAATATGTAATCATTAACTTTTTAAAGATTCATCTTGGAAGATAACTTTCCTAATGCTATAGAGGCTACATCCCAGGAGAATGTGAGTTTTATAAACTGCATTTTTAATTTTGGGGCCACAATAAAACTCTTGTCTAGCTGGAGGCAGAATATGGTTTATAAAATAAATCATTTAGAGATTTGGTTCATGTCAAAACGATGATGGCTTCACCTTTTGAGCACTGCTGAGAATCATGACACTCCTGTGTCAATCCCTTTTCATTCCATAATTTCTTAATGTTGGTTTATTAATGATTCCGGTTGGAAGCCTATTAAAGAGACATATATTACTAAAAGAAGCACAAACATAAGTTCTAACTAGTCATACCAAAAGACTTCCCAGAGCACTGGTGTAGAGAGCAAGTTGGAAGAAAAACTTTTGAAAATTTGTGTTTCTGCTCAAAACGTCCTCTTGACATCTAGGACTCACATCCCTCCATATTTCTGAGGAAAAGTAAAGTCATTTTTCAGGTAACTCAAATTCCTAATATATTTTTATAAGAATGTAGGAGGAAGGAAGTTTACCTATAACAAAATAAGTGTTTGATTTCTGTCATTTGGTAAAAATTTTCAATTTTGCAAAAAGACTATAAGGAAAATCAATCTCAAAATTTTATGAAATACCTTCAAAAAAAGTTTGTCTAGATCTTTGCAAACTTTTGTACATAATGACTAAATCAATATTATATTGATTTTATCAATATAATAATCAATATATCAGTTTATGAAATTAAGGTAAAAGATTAATCAGAAACTTAAAGCCTTCACTTTCTACAGAAAACATTGCAGCTTTACAATATTAATATTAAAAGTCAATATTGGTAAGTAACATTAGATAATCACTTAAGCTAACAACAGCAGCAATAGAAATTCAGAGCTAATGGCTTTAACGTGATTGCTACCAATTTATTTTAAAATGTGTGCATTTATTTTGCATATGTAAATAATGTTAAGTAATGTGTTTAGCTGAAATGTAAATGGTCAAAACTTTCTTTACTGAGTCCGCTGCACTGTAAGTTGGGTTTACAGTAAGAAACTAACACATTTGTGCCTTCTCAAAGTACTAACTTTGAGTTGTATGCTATCCAGAAACTATATTAAATCATTTCTTTCCCAAAATAGTGACCTTACAAAAGGAATTTAACTTTACCTAGTTCTATCACGATTGCATATTAAGGAGAGCTTTAGAAGCTGGCAGAAGTTTGTTTTTGTTCAATCAGCTACCTACTAAGCCCAAAACTCATATACTGTATAGCCAAGAAAAAGTAAACTACATTCTCTTCCCAATTATCCTTTTGAAAAATGACTTCATGTTCATTGTCTTCTCTTCATTCTTAAAAAATGAACACATTTTGTAAAAGAGTCCTGACTGATAATGTGTCTCTTGACCTTGCAGGTCACTAGCCCAATGAATGTCTCTGAGCCAAATACCATCTTTGCTTTTGTAAATGAATTTATACTCCAAGGTTTCTCTTGTAAATGGACAATTCAGATCTCCCTCTTCTCACTCTTCACTACAGCATATGCACTGACCATAACAGGGAATGGAGCCATTGCTTGTGCCCCGTGGTGTGACCGGCGACTTCACACTCCCATGTACACGTTCCTGGGAAATTTCTCCTTTTTAGAGATATAGTGTGTCCCTTCTACAGTTCCCAAGATGTTGGCCAACTTCCTTTCAGAGAAAAAAAACCATCTCCTTTGCTGGATGTTTTCTCCAATTTTATTTCTTCTCCTCTTTGGGTACGTCTGAATGCTTGCTTTTGACTGTGATGGCCTTTGATCGGTACCTTGCTATCTGCCGTCCCTTGCACTATCCTAATATCATGACTGGGCATCTCTGTGCCAAACTGGTCATACTGTGCTGAGTTTGTGGATTTCTGTGGTTCCTGATCCCCATTGTTCTCATCTCTCAGATGCCCTTCTGTGGTCCAAACATTATTGACCATGTTATGTGTGACCCAGGGCCACTATTTGCATTAGCTTGTGTCCCTGCCCCAAGAATCCAACTGTTTTGCTACACTCTAAGCTCATTAGTTATTTTTGATAACTTCCTCTTTATTATTGGATCCTATACTCTTGTCCTGAAAGCTGTGTTGGGTATGCCGTTAAGCACTGGGAGACATAAGGCCTTCTCTACCCGTGGGTCTCATTTGGCTGTGGTATCACTGTTCTATGGCTCTCTTATGGTCATGTATGTGAGCCCAGGACTCGGACATTCCATGGGGATGCAGAAAATAGAAACTTTGTTCTATGCTATGGTGACCCCACTCTTCAATCCTCTTATCAATAGCCTCCGGAATAAGGAGATAAAGGCAGCCCTGAGGAAAGTTCTTGGGAGTTCCAAAATAATCTAAGGCATATTAGATTATTCCTCCATGATCAGATCAGTACAGTCTAACAAAGAGAAATCAGAATTACATAGTAATTTAAATCTAAAAAATATGGATCTAGTGATACTGACTATATCAGCCTATGAAATTAAATACCTGTTGGGCCCCTTACAAATTAAAGTTGCCAAATGATATAGATAAATGGAAGCGTGTGGTTTCCCTTTGGCACCTAGACTATTAACTGAGGAATATACATATTTGGGTGTTTTCTGGATAGTTTCCATCTGATTCATCTGTGATAAAAATTCTTTATGTTCTATTCGACTTAAATTTATTGTTCTGATAATGACAAAATTATAGCTATGTTATTTTGTTGGTTGGTTGTAAATAAAAGAAAAAATATATTTTCTGATTGTGATTCTTATATTTGGCTTTATTATTTTGGTGACATGCTCATTACTAATACATAAGCCCTTATAAGCAATTTATCAACATTTTTGTAGGACAATAAAATATTCTAGCCAAATGACATCCAAACATTACCTCCTTCTGGGCCCCTAAAGGGCAGATTCTAATTCCATCTATAATAATATCAGTCAAAATATTCAGAAATGCATTGTTCTAAATGCCTAATATTTTTACCTAAATAAGGTATCACCAAAAACATGATGGGTCATTTTATTGAGTTTTAGATAATAGAATATCTCCCCCTAAAAATTGGACAGGGCAATGGTGTACTTGTGGATACACTGCTCAAGTTCAAAAAATAAAATCAATGTCAGTTCATTGTAATTTGTTGCTAAAAGAATGTGAAAATAACATGAAGGAAAATTTTTAAAGGAAAAAAGCATTTGTAATTCAATTGCTCTAATGTATCTATTTTTGTTAATGTCTGTTTCACGTGATTTAATGTTGAACTCGCTCCCATTTATAACAAGTTTTTATAACTACCATTCATAGAAAGCATAATATTTTATTGAACTAACATGCCATGAATTGTGAATTTTTATGTGGTGAGATAAACATTGTCCTAGACGAAGGGCCTTCCTTCCAAGAAGCTAAGAGCTGACTAGTAAAGGAATTTTCAGAAGGGATATTAGGAGAAAAATGAATGCCTCTACTACACAAGAATGACTTCTCACAGAATTTGTACTGCGGCATTCTGGGGTAAGCTTACTGAACACTCCAACATCTTCCTTCCTTCTACCACAAATCTTTTTGTTGAACATTACAGTTATCCCATTTTTTATTATACAATAATATCTCAATAAAATCTCCATAAATATTTGCCTTGATAATATTTTGCAAACCTAAATTAGGACTCATCATCTAATCCGAAACAGACTGTCCCAGAAAATACAGAATATAAGATTATGATGTGTGTGCAATAATTTTCCTTTCAGATTTTTTGTCTTCAACAGTTTATTGGGAAAGAGATCATTATTCAGTTCAAAAGGTAAGAATGCATTTGTGAATTGGGGCCCCAACATTCCAGGTAGAACAATTATTTGCTCCTTTGATGTAAGACAGTATCAAGCTTTTAGTCAATCTTATTAGAACTCTGCCATATCTCTCACTTGTATAGCCGCTGAGGCTCTTTCCTGTTTCTTTACTCCTTTCCAGGGTATATGACTTTTAAGTTACCTGAGTTCTGATCAGCAAATGGACTCAAGAAGAACAGGTAGTCAAGGCAGGCAATATTTCCACCACAGTTTCAGAACTCCCTACTTTGTATTACTAAGTTAATACATTTGTGCAGCCACTACCTTTTCAAAGGTTTCTTCTTACAACCTCAAATACTGTGACTGGTTCACAACCTTTTCCATAGTGCTAAATTATTTGACCCAACACTGCATATATACCATATTTTTTCAAAGCCAAACTGTATCCCAAAGACAGAAAAGGAGGGAGAAAGAATAGCAGTAAAAATACAATGTTATTTCAGGTTGATATTTAAAAATAATTGTGCTGGTTAATGGTTTCCTTGGGGAAAATGACAATTGAAAGTCGGTATTTTCTACTTTCAAATACAAGTCATGGTGTTTATTAGCTGCCTTTAAGTGCTCATTAAGCTGAACAAACTTTGACTCTACCCTCAATTACAACTAATTCCCTCACAAAGCAAAATTTATTTGTTCAACCAAACATTATGTGCATTCAAGATTACTAGAAAACTTAGGACATAAGGTGCAAGTGCGACAATATTATGAGAAAAGAAAGAGTGTGTATTAGTTTAACAGGTTTACGTATGCAAATTCACCACCACAGGCTTTGTTCTCTTGGCAACATTGAAAATAATAATAATTAACGTTTTAAGGCACCTATTTTGTATCAGGCAATATTCCAAGTCTTTTCTATGTATTATTTTATTTCCTACTTATGAAACCCAAAGAAATCGGGTCAGTATTATTGTATCTCTAATTTCTGAAGACTGAAACAGGCAGAAAAGGTAACTTGCCTAGTTGGAGATGGCATCTGATCTCAGGCAGGCTAACAATGGAGCCCACAGTTTTTACTACTATCGGGGGAAAGGACCAACACTATAGAATGAAATAGATTGGATCAAATCTAAGTCACTGATTGTGTGAGCTTATGCAAATTATTTGGCCTTTCTGCCTAGATTTGTTTAGACTACAAAATAGAACTAATGATATTACTTTTGTCAGACAGTGGATTTGATGAATAAATGAGGTAAATCAAGGTAGGATCTTACACATAGTATTTATGGAATCTATTTCTGTTAATATTATTAATGTCTTTCATTTGTAGAGCTCTTCAGCATTTCCCAAACACTTTTAGATAGTTGTTCAGTTCATCCTCACAAATTCTGTCATCACACAGTAAAGGTAGACATTCCCATACTCATTTCACCAATGAGATTCAAAGAAATCAAGTATACTGTCCAAGGTCACCCATAGTAGGTGAAGGAACCAGTTCTTCTGACTTCAAGTTCAATAAGAATTCTGCTATACCATACATCCTATTCTGGGAAATGTGACTAAGTCCTATGTAGCTAACTTCAGAACTACATGGCCATGCAAGCCAAAGAGCCGGATTTACCCCAGAAATGAATACTGTAGAGAAGAAATGAGTGCAGTAGAAGAACTAAGGGATTTCTTTCCAGTAGTCTTAAGGTAATAACTACTCAAATTATACAAATATTTATGTAAAACGTATTTCACATGCAAAATATGTCACTGAGTGAAAATGGCAGATCATGAAACAATATTATTATATAATCTTACACAAACATGAAGTCATCAGATTATGGGTAATTAAGATTCGTTGTCTCCGCTTTTATGCTAATATCTTTATTTCCTAATTTTCCCATGACAAATACGCATTTTTCATCCAATTTACAAACCACATGGAGTTAAGAAAAAATTAGTGTTTACAAATGGATGTATAATTTAAAGCAATGCTTTTAGACAAACCACTTACCCATGCTTCCCCTCTACTTTGTGTGTAAGGAAAGGATAATGCTACTGTCTTTGGTAAGCTTTTACCATGTCTTTACACAGCTTCTCAAGTACTTTTCCATGTGGGATCACTTTGTGGAGTGGAGTTAATTTGGCACCCTAGTCCTTCTATTTCACTCAGAACCAGCTCTTTCTGCAAAGTAGAGAGTGGTCCTTGGTAGCAAAGCCTGGCCTTGTGGTTTTCGTTCTAGATGCTCAGAACAACAACAACAACAACAACAACAAAAGACAGAGACACAGAGAGAGAGAGAATGGAGGAACATGTCATACAATCCAATGACTCTTCCCAAACAAGAACTTTATCCGGGAACCTCCCATCTACACTTGTACACATCGCTCCCCCCGAGCTCCCTGCTTACTACTAATACAAGAACCAACTTTGATTAAAATAAAGCTTGAATTGTTATGTTTTGGATACCTACCTTTTTTTTTTACTATACTTTAAGTTTTAGGGTACATGTGCACAGCATGCAGGTTTGTTACATATGTATACATGTACCATGTTGGTGTGCTGTACCCATTAACTCGTCATTTAGCATTAGTATCTCCTAATGCTATCTCTCCCCCGTCCCCTCACCCCAAAACAGGCCCCGGTGTGTGATGTTCCCCTTCCTGTGTCCATGTGTTCTCATTGCTCAATTCCCACCTATGAGTGAGAACACACGGTGTTTGGTTTTTTGTCCTGGTGATAGTTTGCTGAGAATGATGGTTTCCAGCTTCATCCATGTCCCTACAAAGGACATGAACTCATCATTTTTTATGGCTGCGTAGTATTCCATGGTGTGTATGTGCTACATGAACTCAAACAAATTTACAAGAAAAAAACAACCCCATCAAAAAGTGAGTGAAGGATATGGACACTTCTCAAAAGAAGACATTTATGCAGCCAAAAGACACATGAAAAAATGCTCATCATCACTGGCCATCAGAGAAATGCAAATCAAAACCACAATGAGGTACCATCTCACACCAGTTAGAATGGTGATCATTAAAAAGTCAGGAAACAACAGGTGCTGGAGAGGATGTGAAGAAATAGGAACACTTCTACACTGTTGGTGGGACTGTAAACTAGTTCAACCATTGTGGAAGTCAGTGTGGTTATTCCTCAGGGATCTAGAACTAGAATTACCATTTGACCCAGCCATCCCATTACTGGGTATATACCCAAAGGATTACAAAACATGCTGCTATAAAGACACATGCACACATATGTTTATTGCGGCACTATTCACAACAGCAAAGGCTTGGAACCAAGCCAAATATCCATCAACGATAGACTGGATTAAGAAAATGTGGCACATATACACCATGGATACCTATCTTTTATTTATCTGTGTTTATTATAACAACATATTTTAAATGTTTATCTCTTCTGAGTTTTTTTATGAGCAGTTAAACTGGGCACTCATCTCTTTTAAGGAACATAAGCCATTTATCTATCAAAAAATATACTACTAATCATCTTAATAAACACAGAGCCATTTTTAAAAGTTAATAATTCAACTATGTCCAAAGAAGCAAAGAATCTATGGTTGGAATAAATAACTATTACTTTTTATTAAGTAATTCAATTACTCCACATTTTACTTAAGTGTTGGAAACTCAAGATCTATCCACGGACTCAAATTTGCTGCACATAGTAGACCTAGATTCATCTGCATATAATAGAAACTCAAGTAACAGTAATTTATGCAACATAAAGGTTTAGTTTTCTTCTCTCATGCGTGCTTCTAAAGATAGTCCACTGCAGTCCAGAGGTGGGCAGTGTCATGATATCATCAGGGATCTAGGCTTCCCTGCCTTTTTGACAAATCTATTGTAGTATATGTTTCTGTCCTTAAGTTCACCTTATTACTGAAGATGGCAGCTGAAGTGTCAGACAGCAAGAAAGAGACAAAACTATATTCCATTTATATATCTGAGCATAAGCATGTCAAATGATAATCACCATAAACAGGAGAGACTGCAACATCTAATTTATTAAACTGGGCACGTTCTCAAATTGAATAAAATTGAGGTTGTATTAGTCAGGAAGATAATAAAATTGGGTGTTAAATATGTAGCTAACAAACTTTGCCACACATGTATTGGGTATAAAATTAGGAAAATGGACATAAGTGACAGAAGTTTAGAAGTGGCCCCTCTTCTCAAAAGCCTCACTCTAGGAGGTTGATACACCTCTTAAGCAAATGTTTATACCCAAATGAACTGCAAAAAGAGACAGATTTGGTGGATAGAAAAGTTTTTAAAAAACAAAAATGTTGATAAGCAAAAAAAAAAAAAAAAAAAAGACACTACAAAAACTCTTGCAAAGGTGTATGGAAAAAAAGAAATTTAAATTTATTTCCCCAATTCTCTACCGAACAAAAGGCCCAGATATGGTGCTTGAAAAATAAATGCTTGGAACAAGAGATGAGAAAACTATTTTAATGTCTCCAAAAGCAAACTTATGTCATTGTTATTGCAAGAACAGAATAGAAGCAGAAAAGAAATATTCAAAAGGGGTTCAGTCAAGTCAAGCAAAATATGAATTAGAGTATGGGGACTTTTCTCTCTTTGGGAGATTAAATTACCAAAACCCAGTTCTCGCTTTGATTTTTTGACTTCCTTCCCAAAAGTTTCTCATTGGCCTCTGTCCTCTGGAAAACAAGATCCGACCATTCAGATAAAAATCCATCTTTCCTCTTCTCCCTCTATTCCCCACTCCCAACTTCAGTGGGAAGGTCATGTTCCCTTCAAGCAAGACTGTGGGTCCCTCTATACTACAGAGGGACCTTTACTGCTATAAAGGGAGCACTGGGGTGGGGAGGTATAAATGGAGAGATGGTGGGGTGCTCTTATTGCGAGGAAAAAACTCTCCTGGAAAATGGAGATGGAACTTGTTCTTTCAGAGATAGGAGGATATTATACATACTTAGTGGGAACTGAAATCCCCAACTCAGACTGAAAAAGGGGAAATCATGAAATAGAAAAGGTAGCTGGGAGGGGAAAGAGAGAGAATACGATGCAATTTCGGGAGATGTTAAGAGGTTAACAAAGCACTCTTCCTTCTTCCCTAGAAATTCCCACCTGACAGTTAATAATGAGGAAGTCACACCTGTGTGTGACAGAGGGCAGCCAATGGCCACTGTGGAGGACAGAATAACCGAAAAAAAGGCTTTACTCTTGCTGCAGACTAAGGTGGAAAAAAAATCCTTCCTGAGAAATTTCAACCCTGTCTCCACTGACTTCCATTTTCTCTGTTCAGAGGTAAACAGCTGCCAGATAAGCCTTGTGGACAAGGTGGAAGAACAAGTAAGTAGAAACTGACAGGGCAGAAAGCAGAAATGAAGAATCTCTCACAAAGAGAGACTCTACCCCTCTCCAAGGGAAGCCAGAGGCTTGAAGCCAGGCAGGGATTATGTAGCATTTAAGAGGAATCTGTGTGTTAAGACTTGCCACAATTTAACTGGTCAACTAAGGAGCTGTCATTTGTGGATAATGTAAGTATGCTTTAGGTGATACTTTCAAACTTGATTTCCTGAAAGCAAAGGACCACTGCATAGCTCAGAATTCTATATTCCTAGGATCTCTACCTCAAAACCACTGTGTCTCCTTGGTCTGAGATCTACCCAGCCTCTGAAATCTCCCTAAATACTAGAATAGAGAGGGAAGCCCAGGAATAACAGGGCATGCTACTTGACACAGTCAGGGTTCAAGAAACAGACTTTGAAAAATGTGAGGAAACAGCCATGGAAGTAGCATGACGGAGCACCAAGTGTATTGAATGATATCCACAATGAGGTGGATGGCTTTGCAAGGTTGAGTCATCTAGATGATTCACTCCCAGGACCTTCTTCTCAGGCCTCCTCTGAACTTTTCACTGAAATCTGAGGCAGATACACTTCTCATGCTCCAGCTTCCTTTGAAGAGACATTACTCAAGGAAAGGAAGCTTATGTGCTTCCAGAGCCAGCTTTCTGTGGTCACCCAGGAATGTTATCTCAACAGAAAGACAGAGAAATCCATGTCCTTTGATAGAAAATCCTCCTTTGCTCAAGGGCATGAGTTACCGAATAAGTCCAAGGAGGGTAACACTTTTCATTCTTGTTTAACTGGTGTCTGCCATTCTCAGAGCACCAGCCTGATCTGCCTCTTTCCATCTTTTCAGGGACCCAGATAGGGGACATATGATTTTTGCTGACTTCCTAATAGGCAACTGCAGGCTTTACCATGAAAGATGAGGAAGTAAACAGTGTAACTTAGAGTTAAGGCTGGCCACCTTCCACTTGGTGGCCAACCTGGGGACTACTCACCTCCTGCTGCTGTTTCTGGAGCCTGTTGATCAGCAGCAGCTGCACAGCTACCACCACCTTACCCGGTACTTCAGAAGGATGACTGTTTTGATTTGACCCCAGGTGAGGTTGAGTGGGATGCCTTCTGTGAGTGACTTTGGAGAAGGCTAAGGAAAGCCAGATGAGAAAGAGAGGATTAGAGGCTGTGAGGTTTAACCAGGCAGAAATCTCTCCTAGCAGGGGCCTGGATTGCCATCACATCTCTGAAGGGAGGGCTCACAAAAGTGGTCTGCAGGCAGTGCTTACTCCAAGCCCACTTTTTACACTGAAAATGATAGTTGAAGACAACATAGTTGAAAGCAGCTGGAAACAAAATTCTTTCAAAAAACACTTTTGATACCCTGCTAGTCCTCTTGCACAAGGCATTCCCTTAAAAAAGAATATGCAAAAATGGGTTGGAGAATGCTATGTGCATTTTTCAAAATGAATTCCTTCTGCCTCCACTGAAAGCAATGTGTTCACTTGTTTGATGAAAAGCTACTTTATTCCAGAGGAATGAGGCAAGAATCAATGAGCTATTTGTCAGTGTTCTAAAGCTAAATTGCAAATTCAGAGTTTCTCTAATTCATGAGGTTCTCACAATAGTAGTATTGCATGAGTGAGAACAATAGTTGTGATCCTATATTACATATGAGGAATCCAAGCACATAAAGGTTAGGTGACTTACCACTGTGGCACAGCACACTGGATCTGGTGCTCATCCTCTGAGTCACAGTCCAGGGCTCTGTACTCTCTACTGTCTTCCACTTACCTCCAACTGATGACAGCTTACCTTGCTACAGAGTTAAATGGGCAAAAATGAGGTAAACATCTTAAAAATACACACATATGTTATCTATTTCTGAGAATATTTTCACAAATTTACAGAAATTTTGCATAAAATTATAAGTGCCCCCAAACAGAAGGATAAAGTACATTGATAAAAATGGACTATAATGTTCTCATTAAGAATCATGCTTCAAACAATACATAGTGCTATGGGGAAAGACACGTGATACACTAAACAAAAATATTAACAAAACTGCTTGCACTACGATTCCAATTTTGAAAATAATTACATAGATATCTAATATACGAAATATATATATAGAGAGAGGAGGCTAGAAATGGTCTTAGAAATGGTACTGTGGACGATTTAAACTTCCTATACTTTCCTGTGTTATTATTTTTTTCTAAAATAAGCATGTGTTATTTTCATAATATTAAAGTAAATTCTCTTTTGTAAATGAACATCTTAGTGTCCATTTTAATTCTCTACTTTTTGTTGGCATGATGTGAGCTTGAAAGTATAAATGTCTACATCTGGAAAAACACAGCAAAAAAAAAAAAGGTAAAAAGCTACTGCAAACAAGCGATTTCAGAGACCATCTGTTAGACAAATGGGACAAAGAGGGTTTCTTTATATAGCCCCCCTAGGGTGTTTACTTCTTTACAGCAAGCTGAATCCTGTTAACTCAGATGTCATGGATACCATAAATTCTGGGGCTATAAAGACTCCAAGTTGCTGCTGTACTTTGGAGCTCTCTGACACAGAGTCCACACTGGGCTACTCAGCAACATCACCTAGACAAGCAAACCTCTCTATCGCCCTCTCCCCTGAGCACTCTCTAGTCCTCCTCGCCTTCTGGATAGAGGCCTGATGCCATAGCCTCTGAAAGGTAATGCACTGAGGGACTATCCCTGCATGAAAAGCTATCTAAGCAGCTCCCCCAAGGAAAGTGCCACCTCAGGGTCATACTTTTTCCTTGCTGAGCCCTAAAATTTCTTGAAACCCTACACCATCCTTACAGTAACTTCCTCAGCCAAACTAAGGAGCTCCTCAAGTTTTGGCTCAGAAAGTGAAAGATTTCCACATGCATTGCTTCAGGAAAAAAAAAAATAGCAATTTCTTCCTTAATAGAGTTGGAGTACTTGTAGTCCTGTGGCATAACCCTGGGACTTTGCTGACCACAAGTCCAGTATTTCTTTTTCCCCCTCTTTGTCTGCTGTCAACTAGCTTTCCTTAGAAAATATTATTATTGTTATCAATGTTAATAAAACTTCACGTTCTCATTAGCCTTAATAATTTCCATTACAGTTTTTTATGTCATTGAAATCAACCTGAATGTTTTTTTTCTTGAAATATCTTAGATCATATCATGGAATTTCAAGATTGAAAGAAATTTGCATCTGATGCTTAGATACCCTCTCCCACTTTCCCAACCTATATCTGACAAAAGCAATGATAGAAAGTATTGTTCTTCAGCTCGTTCCATCATTGCATATATTTCTCTGTTAAAAAGTAAGTCTCCATGATGAATTAAAATGTGTCACCCTACAGAATTATAGTAATTCTGTACTTTAGAGATTAAATGGGACAAATTCAATTGCTTTATTGAATAATTACCCTTCATTTGTTTCAATAAAGCTTTTTGTTCTCCAATTCAAATATCCCAATTCCTTCTACTGTTACTCATTTTCCATACTTCTAAGTCCCGTCTAAGTTGTTCTTCGCCAAATTTACTATAGTTTGGCAATGCACTTCTTAAGTGAAACTAAAATAACAAATTCACGAAACAAGTGGGCAAATAGTTTATAGTTAAGTACCGCTAAAACAGATATTGATCCAAAAATCTCAACATAAGTACAGAACCCTTGGGGCTGGCACATGTGCTGAATTGTAGAAAGAAGGGAAGAGATGGATAAGCCTTTGAGGCGTTTTGTAAATTCTTTGCAATAACTAACCTCTGTCTTTATATCCTTGGACTTCATAGAATCCCTTGCTCTTACATTTTCATTCCTAAATGCAGTATCATCCGTTTTGTGGGAAAACATAGCTATATTAGTATGAAAACATATATCAAGGTTTCCAATTATATTTGATATTCTGATTCAGGCTTAAGGCCAACTGATTATTCAGATTAGACCCAGACCTCATCATCTTTCCCTTTTTCCCTAAAGGCTGAACCAATTAAGATCTCAGTTAAAGAAACACTTTTTGAGATCTGCCCAAAACTTTCTCACTGTTATCCCTAGATGAGTCCACTTGGAAAGTTGGATGATCCAGAAGCGTCAAAAATAAACCTTGGTACATTTATTTAAAAATGAAGCAGGTGGAGACTGGAGGTCAGCAGTGAAGACTGAGTGTACACATGGCATGCTCTTAGTCACCACTCCTCCAAGAGGAGCTGTCCAGAGCACAATAGCCATGGCTAAAAATGTGTCTGCTACATACTCTCCTAAAGAGTCAGGTGTAATCAGTGCTTCCTAAATCAGGAAAGACTGCAGTGCCCTTTACATCTGCTTGTAACCACAATATGGTTATTGGGTGGGCTCCAAATAACTGCTATACTTGATAATGTTACCTTCCAACACTGACCCTTTTAGAGGCCTTCTAAGAAATTTGGATGTGAGTGCCACTGTGTTCCTCTTTGCTGAACACTTTCTCAAATGGGAGATCGAGGAGGATGAGGTTGACTCATGTATTCCAGGAGACAGAAACCTAACTTCAGATGTCTACCCTCTGCATGTTTCTATAATTCTCACACAACAGCTTCAGGTAAGGCACAGCTCAGATTTTTTTTCATGTCTTTTCCACTTTCCTTTAACCCTGTGTTGCATTTGGAATCAATCACAGTCTTGAAAGACACAGTTCCAAACACCATAATCAAATGTTGAAAATCGAAAGAACAAAATCACAGAAAATCAACATGGCACATGGATACATATGTAACAAACCTGCACATTGTGCACATGTACCCTAAAACCTAAAGTACAAAAAAAAAAAAAAAAAAAAAAAATAAAGTGAGAAAAAGCATCTTAAAAAAAAAAAAAGAACAAAATCCTTAAAGTCTAAAATTACAAAAATCACCATCCCAAAAAACTGAAATCCTGAAAATTTAACTCTAGAAAAAATAATTTTAAAAATTCTTTAAGATATATTTATTTACATTTTTAAAAGGTATTTATTTGAGTAACATATAAAAACACAAAAATAAAAACACAACAGAACACTCCAAAGATCACCTTACACAATAAAATAAGCAATAACATACATTTTTGCAAGCATAAACATTCAGATCTTCTATCAACAGTCACACAAGTATAAGAGTTATAAACAGATGAACTATATTCATGAAAAAACAGGTCAAAAGGTGAAATATGTAAATGCATATCATGGTGGTTGGGAATTGTATGCACCCAGCTCTATAATTGTAGTCTTCTGAAATACCATGATAGACAACCTAAGTATTTTGATGATACTGATTACTCACCACCACAACAGTCACCTAAAGAACCAAGATCTCAAGAAATCATGTTTTACATGTTTCTGTAGTACTGTAAGGTCAATATAGTTAACTATAATTTATTGTGTATTTTTACAAAGTTAGAAGAGAGGATTTTGAATGTTCACAAGACAAAGAAGTGCTAAATGCATGAGGCGATGTGCTAATTACCTTGATTTGATCATCACATATTGTATATGTGTATTGGACTAGCACTCTATATCTCATAAATATAATTATTACATGTCAACTAAAAATAAAAGGAAAAATATATTTTTAAAATGTTAACTCAAAAATCTTAGCTTAATAGTTGTAAAGAAAGAAGACTCTCCCGTCAGAGTGAAGTGGGAGGGATTTGCTTCAGGCAATGAAGTTGCATCAGCATAACAGGACTTTGACCTGAAGTTCTAGCTGCTGGCTGAAGCAGCCACTGAGGAGCCTTTGACAGCAAAATCTGTAAAAAAACATTGCGTGATAGGCCTTCCTAACCCTTAAAGAAAAAAAAAATACATAGGTACACAAAGACATTCGTTGTATCTTGTATTTTCTATAAATGATCTAAGAAAATGTACTTGTTGCCTAGAGCTCATTTAAGAAACCAGGTTCTCTTCAGTGAAGCATGTGCTGTTTTAGGGACCCTGCCAGTGTCCTTCCAATAGGACCAGTGCTCTAAAATCATCACATAAATAAAGTGTGACAAGTTTCAGCTTCTTGGTTTCGTACTCTTCCCTCAGACATAGTCTACTTTGTACATTTACATTTCCTCTTATCTATCTCAATTCTTCAAGCTTCCTCATTGAAAAATAAGCCCTGGAGAATGAATGGAATATGTAAATAAATGAAACATCCACCAATAGATTATCGTTAAGGACTGTAGTATGTGTACATGATAGAATGCTTCCCCGTATTAAAGTAAATATTTTTAAAGATTATCCAAAAATATGGGTAAAAACTTAAGATAGGCTATTAAAGTGATAAAAATAGAATAAAAAGTAGAATTCAAAATTAGTCATAATATGATTTGAAGTAGAAAAAATAGGGGTAATGCAGCAAAGTATTAGTAACAATTTGATGTAAATGAACTGTGCCATTAATAATTTTTCTATATTTTCATATTTGTCCATTTTTTGTTTCATTTTCTAAATAGTTACTTAAATTGTGCAAAATTTTCTCTACAGTATAAATGTCTAGCCACAACTCAGAAAATGTCCTACAGAGGCATATAATTTCAAATGATTCAGACCTTTACATAAGTGCTAAAAAGTGTTAATGGTGTCATTTCTGGGAAGGAGGTGCCCTAGAAGGAGGGAAACAGATTGGATTCTCAGGCCTTTAAGGTTGTCTTCTTGATATAGTCTCAGTGTCCTATCAGCACCATGTATGGAGCTGAGACCCAATTTGCATATTTCAACAAGCTTAATTTTCTCAACAGTTATGGCTTTCGCTTTCTCCCATCTTCTTCCCGCGATCTCTATTTATACAACCAAGAAACATTCAGATTTTCCTTAGTTTCCTCTCACAACACAAACGTGCCTGAGATGTTATCAGGCACATGTATCATTCACATGTGTCTTGAAGATGTTCAAAAGAAATGAATGGTATCCTTTCTCCTGGAACTGTATCCCACCCTGGAAACCAAATGCTGTTTACATTATTCTTATAGGATTTTTTCCAGACATACGATAAAAGAAAAACTTCAGCTGAATTAAATTTAAAGGAGTTGAATTGAGCAATGAACGATTCACACATCAGGCAGCCCCCAGAATCACAGATTCACAGAGGCTCCAGCACAGCCATGTGGTGGTAAATTTATAGGCAAAAAAAAGGGAAATGACATACAGAAATCAGCAATGAGTTACAGGAGCAGCTGCATTGGTTACAGATTGGCATTTGCCTCAGCAGTGTATGAATGATTGAAGTATGGCCGCTGAGATTGGCCAAGACTTAGCTATTTGTTGCAAGTGCATACTCCTAAGTTAGGTTTTCAATTTTGTCTGTCTATTAAAAGCTAGGTTACAGTTCATCCACAAAGATTCAAATATGGAAGTATGAAGTCCTCCTCAGGCCATATTTAGTTTGCTTTAACACCTATGAGCTTAATACTGACAAAGTGAACACTATTTCCTCTTATCATACAAAATCAAAAGTGCTGAAACTAAATTGTCAGGATCTAATACCCAGATATCATAGTATGATATATTTTCACTTTCCCATGATGTCCTTTCCCTCCTTTGATATATTACTTCACTCTTATTTTTTAGCATATTCATTCATCACCCAAACCTTCATCTTATATGCTAGGTGTTGGGCCCAGGCTTGGAGAAACAAAGTGATGCAAAATACTGATAGACTTTTTAAAATGCTTATTGAGTCAGAGGGGCATGAGATTCTGCATTTTCTTTTTATAGATATACATACTTTAAGTTTTGGGATACATGTGCAGAACGTGCAGGTTTGTTACATAGGTATACACGTGCCATGGTGATCTGCTGCACCCATCAATCCATCATCTATATTAGGTATTTCTCACAATGCTATCCCTCCCCTAGCCCCCACCCCTGAAAAGCCCCCGGTGTGCAATGTTGCCCTCCCTGTTGTCCATGTGTTCTCACTGTTTAACTCCCACTGATGAGTGAGAACATGCAGTGTTTCATTTTCTGTTCGTGTGTTAGTGTGCTGAGAATGATGTTTTCCAGCCTCATCTATGTCCCTGAAAAGGACATGAACTCATCCTTTTTATGGCTGCATAGTATTCCATAGTGTATATGTGCCACATTTTCTTTATCCAGTCTATCATTGATAAGCATTTGGTTTAGTTCCAAGTCTTTGCTATTTTGAACAGTGCTGTAATAAACATACTCGTGCATGTGTCTTTATAGTAGAATGATTTATAATCCTTTGGGTGTATACCCAGTAATGGGATCACTGGGTCAAATGGTATTTCTAGTTCTAGATCCTTGAGGAATCGCCACACCATCTTCCACAATGGTGGAACTAATTTGCACTCCCAACAGTGTAAAAGCATTCCTATTTCTCCATATCCTCTCCAGGATCTGTTGTTTTCTGACTTTTCAGTGATCACATATGCAGAAAGCTGAAACTGGATCCCTTCCTTACACCTTACACAAAAATTAACTCAAGATGGATTAAAGACTTAAGTGTAAGACCTAAACTCACAAAAACACTAGAAGAAAACTTAGACAATACCATTCAGGACACAGGCACGGGCAAAGACTTCATGACTAAAACACCAAAAGCAATGGCAACAAAAGCCAAAATAGACAATTGGGATCTTATTAAACTAAAGAGCTTCTGCACAGCAAAAGAAACTATCATCAGAGTGAACAGGCAACCTGCATAATGGAAGAAAAATTTTGCAATCTATCTATCTGACAAAGGGCTAATATCCAGAATCTACAAAGAACTTAAACAGATTTACAAGAAAAAAACAAATAACCCCATCAAAAAGTGGGTGAAGGATATGAACGGACACTTCTCAAAGAAGACATTTATGCAGCCAACAAACACATGAAAAAAAAAGCTCATCATCACTGGTCATTAGAGAAATGCAAATCAAAACCACAATGAGATACCATCTCACGCCTGTTAGAATGGAGATTCTGTGTTTCTAAAAGTCTCCAGCTGACACTGATGTTGCTGGTCAACAGACCATACTTCACGTAGCAATGATCTAGTGATGACCTAGTTAAAATGTCCAAGGAGACAGGTTCCTGAACAAAAAAGCCTCAGAAATATGTCTACCTCACCCACATAATGATGAGAAAAAGTCAGAATTGGGAGTGATTCTTAAAAATCGGTGTTTCTCTCTCAAAGTCAGGTTAAGGAGTAGACATTGCCTGATTTCTATTAAATCCTACAAAGATTCTGCCAGATACTGGAAAACATTGTAATACAAATTGAAAAACATCTTTATTCCTTTTATTCATTTATGGATTTATATAACAGGTATTTGTTGAGAATCGTGGTGCACTGGGACGTGTGGTACTTATCAGGGATACATGGCGACCTAAACTAGACCTGGAACACTCTTGTGGAGCTTACAATCTAGTATAAATCCTAAACCCTCAATAAAATAGCCAGGTAAATAAATGCCAAATTAATCATTCAGTAAGTGTTATAAAGGAAAGGTGCATTAAGGCCTAACATGATTCAATGGAGGTGGTGCAAAGAACTCTGTCTCACTCTTCATACCATAAAAGCCTTCTTGAGAAAGGAATGCTTGAGTTGAGACCCCAGAAAAATGAATAACATACTTCAGATAAAGGGAGATGAGGGTGAAAAGTGGATTTCAGGCACAGAGAATAGAATAAGACATCCCCCTTTTTGAAACAGTAACTCTGGCCACGGTAGTGAAGAGTTTAGAGAAGGACAAGGGCAAATTGTGAAACTAATTACGAGGCAAGTATATTTGTTTTTGTTTTTTGTGTATTTTTGCAAGACAGGATGAATTTTATTCTATTTTTAAAATAAATAAATTTATCTTTGTTCTTTGGAAGACCTCTAGTAAAGAACAAAAGTCATGACATATTAATCCTTAAAATTGTTATAGTTACTCAAAAAAGAAACTCAAAAACTAAAATTGGATCCAATTAATCCAGATAAAACACTGAAAATTATGAAACTTTCACTCAAAATACAATGATAAGTGCAGAAAAGCAGCAACTATTTAATCATGCCCAGCAACAGTGTGCAGTGTCCTCCAAGGGCCAAACACACTCCGGGTGGTGGCCATGGGTGGAGGGGAAGAGGACTGGGGTTTTCTATGGGGTGATGACAGTGTTTTGGAGCTCGAAAGAGGTGGTGGTTGCACAACACTGTGAATGTGCTAAATGAGGCAAGTATATTTGAAAAAGATGGTGGCGGTCAACCTCTGCAGGTAGAGGTGGTGGTAGAAATGGAAGGAAATGCCTATTATTACATATTTGGAAAGTAAAATGTATTTAAAGATTGGAAATGGAGGTGAAAGGTTAGGAAGATGGTCACAGATACCTTGCCATGGCACCTCACCCTAATACTTCAGTGCATGCCAGCCTGACTTCCAGGATTCACCCCTGCATTTCCTTACCTGAGGGCTTTCTCTGATCACGGAAGCCACTTTTGCTGTCCGTGCTGCAGGTTGGGCATGCTGAGGAATCAATGCCGCTAGGAGACAGTCCATAACTAATGACTATCAGAAACTGTTGTACAAATACCCTTTACCTCTCAGCATGTTTCTGAGATGAGTTTTCTACACTGGATCTCAGAGTTATTCCAAGTTTAATCCAGTTATCCATTCTGGTAACTGCTTCAGAGTTACTCTTTATAAGGGTCTTTGCCCCACTTCCCAGTTCTCCTACCAGAGATTCTGATACCTACCAAATGAATCACCTGCAGGTGAGTCTTAGTCTCTGGATCTGCTTTCAGGATAGCACTGTAGTCAGATGAATGGGAATCCATTCTCTTAGAAATGCACGAAGGGAATGTGGTTTGGGGAAGTTCATTAGATCAATTTTGGAGTTGAGTCTGAGGTGCCCCTGAAACATTCAAGTAAAACTATCATCCAGCAGTCAAATATTAATACCATGTAGCAGTTGTCATCTGGAATTCCGAGGGCGCAATTTGTATTAACAATTTGATATACTCATTGGCAAATAAGTAATAACCAAAACTTTGGAGAAGAAAATGACCTAGAGGATAGTATAGCATTGAAAGATGTGAAGGCCTGGAACTCAGCCTCACAGAGCTTCAGAATTTAATGGCCAAATAAAGGAAAAGAAGACAACAAATTAAATAGAGGAGTTGTAGCCAGAAAGGTGGGAATTTTCTGGGCAATCAGGAGGGAAAGTAGAATAGAGTTGACACTGAAGCCATAGGAAAAAACCTGTTGGAACAGCAGTGCTGAATTCTGCTGAGAAGAGATATATCTTGAAAAAAAAAATGTCCATGAGACTTAGAGATATGAGTGTTATTGGTGATTTCCGCAACGGCCATTGCAGGGTTATGGTGGGGAGGGAACCATATTTAAATATATTGAATGTGAGGTGGGCATGAGGAAGGGATGAGGCTTTCTTGCTGTGTGTCAGGCATGCCAGCCATCCCCCTGCCTCGTGGCACCTATACATACCATCTCCTCTGTCTGGAACACTCTTTCCCTAGATATTTATATTTCTTGCCCCAGCACTTCCTTCAAGTCTTTTCTCAAATATCACCTTTTCAGTGAGGCCCTCCCTGACTAGCCGTTGAAAATTACACCCAGTGGGGATGGGGAGATATTGGTTAAAGAGTTCAAAGTCTCAGCTAAACAAGATCAATAAGATCTGGAGATGTACTGTATAGCATGGTGACTGTAATTAATAACAACATATTGTTCAGTTGTCTCTTTATATCTAGGGGAGACTAGTTCCAGACACATCCTTCCATGTAGTTTAAATAATCTCTACATTTCTTATAGTAGCTAAGACAATGTAAATGCTACTTAAATAGTTGTTATACTATATTATATTTGAATTACTTTTTGTCATATTGTTATTTTTATTTTTTCTAAATACTTTCCATCTGTGATTGATTGAATCTGCAGATGCAGAACCACAGATACTAAGGGCCAAAAGAATACTTGAAAATTGCTAGGAGAGTTGATCTTAAATGTTCTCACAACAATAAAATGGCAAGCATGTGAGGTGACAGATATGTTAATTAGTTTGATTTAATCATTTTGCAATGTATACATATATCAAAATATCACCTTGTATACCATAAATATATACAATGTTTTGCGATTAAACCTCAATTAAGCTGAGGGATAAATGTACACCTGCCACCTCCAACACACACTTCCTATTGACCTGACCCTTCTAATTTTTCTCCATCTTTACTCATCACCACCCCCAGCATGCCACACAGTTTATTTATCCCCTGTCTTCTCCCATTAGAATATAGCTTCCACAAGTCAGGAATTTTTATCCATTTTGTTCACTGCTGTATTCATGAGTATTTAGAGTAGTGTCTGGAATGTTAACAATTATTATTGTTGAATTAACTAATCAATTATTAATATTTTAAAAATATAAATAACATAAACATGTATATTAAATTGTGCATTTAAATGCCATTAGAGCCCAACTATAAATATAAGTATAGATGGAAGGGGAAACCTTAAATGGTTTTATCCTTATATTCTTTTTGCCAATATGTTTTCTCACATTTCTCTACAATAAACTTCTACACTTCTATAATATTGAGAGTAAATATTTCTTAAGAAAAATTAACCTTAAGAGAGAGCTCGAAAAAATAAATAATTCACAAATAATTGCTGTGAAGGCTACGCATGGAAAGGGCAGAAGGGAGGTGGAGGGACTGCAGAGACCTGTGGGCTGAGTCTGAGCCTCAAGGCTTTTTCAGCATGAAACTCAGCAAAGACAGTTGTTAAAAAGGCCTGCCTCCCACCGCCCCTGCTGTTCACTAAGCTTAGGCAATCAAAGTGTACCAGTGTTTTTTCACTGCCCAGCATACACTGACTTAAGGACTCAACACTCTGACTTGACAAAATCTAAAATATGAAGCTACCTCAAAAGGTGGGTGAGATTCTAAGGAGGCTCAAATATATAGTCCTCAATTCATTCTCACCTCAACTTAGTTACAATCTGATACAACATATTAGGAGACAGGAACAGCACAGTGGTAAAAATCAAACCTCACCTCAAAAGATCGTAAATTATTGCTCTCAGCTTAGTATTAACTGAGACAATATGTACAGTGAGTATCTTCTCTTCCTCCTCCCAAATTACAGAAGAGAACGTGAAAGACTAGGAGCCATACACATTACTCCACGGAAAGAAGAATGAGATCGCAGTCCGGGTGTCCTGAACTGCACCACTCACAGAGGGGGCCTGTCCCACAACCAGCCAGGTTATTTCAATCTATTCTTACCTGACAAAAAGGATCTGGGGGACTTGGCTCCACTGTAGGTGGGCAATTTTATTCCAGCTGGTTTCGGGTGCTAGTTTTCTGCCCAGTGGTCAAATTCAGAAACCCAGTCAGGACCTAGGTCTCCACCTGGAGCTTTTAGGTTAGCTAATTAATGGCTTCTTGGTCCTCAAGGAAGGGTTTGTTGTTTTTGTTTGCTTGTTTGACTGGCTGTTTGCCATTGTATTAAAATTCTTGTCTTACCCATCAATTGATGAGTTCAAGGCAATCCTGGCACATTTGGTGATGTGGCCTGAGCCCTCCCAGAGTGTTACTGACTGAGACCAGCTACTAACTAGTTTAGTGAAGTGAAGACAATGAGCTTGCTGGAATGTCACGGTAGTGATTGTCAGATGAGATCACAAAGAAGGGTGTAAGAGAAAAGAGAGAAAAACATGCAGGAAAAGCTGAAGCATAATATTATAGTAATATACATATTATATTATATATATTGTATAATATAATAAGAGAACAAAACAATAAGACATATGCTGTTTGTTTTTTGAGACAGGGTCTTACTCTGTTACCCAGGCTAGAGTGCAGTGACACAATCACGGCTCACTGACCATTGACCTTGTGGCTCAATCAATCCTCCTACCTCAGCTTCCCAAGTAGCTGGGACCACAGGTGTATACCACCACACCCAGATAGGTGTTTTTATGTCTGTTTGTTCGTTTTATTCTGCAGAGATGGAGGTCTCCCTAGGTTGTCCAGGCTGGTCTCAAACTCCTGGGCTCAAGTGAACCTCCCGCCTTGGCTTCTCAAAGTGCTGAGATTATGGGCGTGAGCCACTACACCTGCCCAATATTGTTGACCAGAGTAAAGAAAAGACATAAACACCCAATAGCAGTTAGAAGCCGTATTCAGATTAGCTATCATTTTCACTAGAACCATCCCAATCTTTTGAAAGATAAAACATCAAACTAAATGTGGCCAAATCTAATTGCTTCATCTCTGATTTTTTTTAATCACTTGAAAAGGGTAATGGTTCCCTCACATTTTGTATATAAAATCTACTGGCACAGAGCCTCGCTAGGGGAAGTCTCAGAAACTTTAATGTTAAATAGGATCCCAGGTGATTCTTACACTGAAGTATAAAGGTCACTGGTCCCCTCTGGTTGGCCTGTAGTTGTAATCTAGGGGAAAAACTTTCAAACTACCACATCTGAGGAATAAGTGGAGGTTGGGAGGTTACTTTTAGCAGGTGATTGGGAATGTACTCAAATTTGAGATTTGTTAAAGTTCATTTTAGTTATCACATATGAAAGAAGCAGCACACATGAGGAAAGGAGAGCTCCAGGGCTCCATGATAATTCAGCATGCCTCAAGAGAACACTGAGACAGAATTAAATGAAATCACAACCATTATAGATGAGAAAGATAAAAATATTGAAGTAAAGATATAGAAATTTTACAAAAAGAAACAATCAGAAATTCTGGAGCTAAGAATTCTATGACCAAAATAAAAAAAAATCACTAGGTGGTGTTCAAAAGTAGACTTGATCAAACAGAAGAATCAGCTAATCCAGACACCAGTCATTTCAAATTATATAGACAAAGGAGCAAAAGAAAAAAGAATAAAAAAGAGCAAATGAAACTACACACTTAAGGGACATCATAAAGTGAAATAATATACTGATCACAAAAGTTCCAGATGGAGGAGAGAAAAATAAGAAGGAAAGTACAGTGCTGGCTAAAAGTTTGCCAAATGTGTAGAAGGAAAAGGACATACAGATACATGAGGCCAAATGGAACTCAAAAAAACAAATTCAAGGGAAGTCCACACAAAGACATATTATAATTAAATGTCAAAAGTCAAAAAGTGAATTTTGAAGAAGACAATGCTGAAAGAGAAAAATTCTCAACCAAGAATGCAGTTTCTGGAAAAAAATTTTCTTAAAAAATGAAGAATAGATAGACTTTCCTAAACAAAAGCTGAGAGAGACAACTTCATCACCACTAGATTTGTCAAAAAATAAATGACAGGTGAGCTCTTCAACTCAAACAAAAAGATACTAAAAAGCAAAACTGAGCATATTAAAATATAAAACTTACTGGAAAAGCTAATTATTTAAACAAATACAAAATTGTGCTACATTATAATGGTGGTGCACCTTTTTCTAATATGAAAGTCAAAAGAAAAAGTAGAAATTATTATAACTACAGAAGTATAATAGTAGATATACACATATAAAAAATGTAATTGTGACATCAATAAAATGGGAGAAGTAAAAGTGTAGAATTTTTTATATGATTAAAGTTGAGTTGTTATTAGCTGAAAATAAACTTTGCCTTCATATATATGATGTTTTACATAAGCCCCATGGTAACCAAAAAAATAAAATACTACAGAAAATATACAAAAGAAAAAGAAAAGGAAATAAATACATATCAAAACAAAAATATCAATGAACACAAAACAGCAAGAGAAAAAAGACAAAAGAATTATAACACAGAAAGAAAAAATGAAGTGCCATAGCAAGTCCTTACTTATTAATACAACTTTGTAAATACAGTTGTCCCACAGTATCCTTGAAAGATGGGTTTCAAGATCCCCTGTAGATACCAAAATTTATGGATGCTCAAGTCCCTTATATTAAGTGATATAGTATTTGCATATAACCCATGCACACCATCCCCTATACTTTAAACCATCTCTAGATTATTTATCATATCTAATAGAATGTAAACAGTATATAAATACCTGCTACACCATCTGGTTTGCATTACTTTTATTATTCAATTGTTATCATTGTTATTTTTATGGGGGTGTGTGATTTTTTATGCATGGTTGGTTGACTCTGTGGATGTGGAACCTACATCCAGCTGACTGTAAATGGATTAAATTCCCCAGTCAAAAGACAAAGAATGTCCAAATGCATTAAAAAATAAAATCAAACTATAGGCTGTCAACAAGAGACTATAGATTCAAGGACTCCCAAAGGCTGAAAGTGAAGGGAGGGAAAAAAATATTCCATGCAAATCATAACCAAAAGACAGCAGGAGTGGCTAAATTTATACCAGGTCAAATAGACTTTAGGTTAAAAACTGTCACACGAAATAAAAAAGGTCATTATATAATGATAAAAAGGTCAATTATCAGGATGTTAGAACAACTATAAATGTATAGGCACCCAAGATCAGAGTACCTAACTATATATAAGGCAAACATTGACAGATTTGAAGGGAGAAATAGACAGCAATAAAATAACAGTGAGACACATCATTATGCCAATTATGCCAATAATGGGAATGAATCTCTAGCAGAAAATCAGTAGGGAAGTAGCAATCTTAAACATCCTATAAAACAAAAGGACCTCATAGACATGTACAGAACTATCCAGCGACAGCAGAATACACATTCTTCTCAAGTGACATATAACATTTTTCAGGATAGGTCATCTGTTAGGCCACATAATAAGCACAAGTAAATTTAAGAATATAGAAATTATATAAGTAGGGTAAGTATCTTTTCTATCTATAATGATATAAAACTAAAATCAATAACAAGCAAAACTAGAAAATCCACAAATATGTGGAAATCAATACACTCTTGAACAACCATTATGTCAAAAAGATATCGAGGGAAATTAGAATGTATCTACATATAAAAAAAGACCAAAAACACAAAATAACAAAAGTTATGGATGCAGCTAAAGTGGTATTGAGGTAGTATAGCAATAAACATCTACTCTAAACATAAGAAAAATGTCCAAAAACAAACCCACCTTACTTTAAACTTCAAGGAAGAAAAAAGGAACAAATTAAGCCCAAATTTACCAGAGGAATTAAATAATAGAGATTAGAACAGAAATTAAATAAATCAAATACAGAATAGGAAAACAATAGAAAAAATCGATGAAATATAAAATAATATTGGCAAATCTTAGCTAGACTAACCAAGAAAAAAAGAGAAGACTCAAATAAATAAAATCAGAAATGAAAGAAGAAACAATACAACTCATGCCATAAAAATACAAATGATCATAAGGGATTACTATAAACAATTATTGACAATAAATTGGAAGGCCAAGAAGAAATGATAAATTTCTGGAAATGTACACCCTACTATGACTGAATCATGAAGAAATAGAAAATTTAAACAGATCAATAATAATAAGATTGAATCAGCAATAAAAAAACTGATTAAAAACCTCTCAGCAAAGCAGCTCAGGAAGAGATGGCTTTGTTAATAAATGCCACCAAACATTTTTTAAAAATACCAGTTATTTATATACTCTTCCAAATTACTGAGGAAAAACCACATTTCCAAACTCATTAAATGAAGCTAGTATTTCTGTGATATCAAAGCCAAAGGCTTTATAACACAAGAAAAGTACAGGTCAATATTCTTGATGAATAAAGATGCAAAAAATTCTCAACAAACTGAAATACTCACAAACAGAATTCAACAGCACATTAAAAGTACCAACCACAGCGAGGCGAGCCGAGCTGTGGTGGCACAGGCTCCAGCCTCCAGCATGTGGCGGTTACCTCTTTATTCTCCCTACTCCTCAGCCTGGCTGAAGCTCACAGTGCCAGCCGCCCTCCTACTGCTCTGTCGCCACCACCAGCAGCAGCGAGGTAGTGTCCCCGACTTCAGGGCTCCAGGGCTCCAGGCTCCATCCATCCTCCGCCTCCAGCAGGGGAAAGGCGGCGACCTCCCCCAGTTCTCTAAGGCAGGCACAGAGAAGCTCCTCAGCTCCACAGAGAAGAGCCTGAAATGAGGTGAAGCGAACTCAGCATGCTTTATATACCGAGGTTATGCAAATGAGGTTCCTGGACTACATGTTCTGATTGGACAAGAGAAAAACCTCTAGGCCTACTCTGATTGGACTTTATTTTCATGCTGTGATTGGTTGTGTTAAGACTTGCTCACATCCAATCAGAATAAATAAATAAAATCAGAAATGAAAAAAGAAACAATGCAACTCATGCCATAAAATACAAATGATCATAAGGGATTACTATAAACAATTATCTGACAATAAATTGGAAGACCAAGAAGAAATGATAAATTTCTGGAAATGTACACCCTACTTGACTGAATCATGAAGAAATAGAAAATTTAAACAGATCAATAATTAATAAGATTGAATCAGAAATAAAAAAACTGATTAAAACTTCTCAGCAAAGCAGCTCAGGAAGGGATGGCTTTGTTAATAAATACCAAACATTTTTTAAAATACCAGTTATTTATATACTCTTCCAAATTACTGAGGAAAAACCACATTTCCAAATTCATTAAATGAAGCTAGTATTTCTGTGATATCAAAGCCAAGGCTTTATAACACAAGAAAAGTGCAGGTCAATATTCTTGATGAATAAAGATGCAAAATGTTCAACAAACTGAAATACTCACAAACAGAATTCAACAGCACATTAAAAAAGTACCAACCACAGCAGTGACCGAGCTGGCCAGGTGGCACAC
>JAKGGE010001605.1:0-62581 GCA_023748175.1 Hoolock leuconedys
CCGTCAGTTTCCCCTCCCGCCCCAGGGTCCCGGGCACTCATCTCCCACTCTCCCCCTCCGGCCTGCTGCTGGATGAGCTCCTGGCGTGCCCAGAGTTTTGCAGCAAGTGCACTCCCTTTCCTAGAAACCGAGGCCCCAGGGGCTGCAGAAGGAATGGAAGAGCCATGGTGCTGGAACCACCCTTCAGTGAGGAAGAATGCGGAAGGGATCTGCTGGAGATTTGGGGGTGTGATTGGGATGGGTTAGCTGACGAGTGGTAGCCTCTCTTCCTTGAGGCTTACATGGATGGGCATAGGGGCAGGTCTTCACTCGGGCTGACCTGCCTGTAGCATTCCTGCCTCTTTGGACTGGGCCGGTGAGACTGCGCACAAGGAGGACTGCCATTCTTTCCTGGAAGCGTCCCGAGTTCCCCGAGGAGCGGCCCAGGTACCGGACAGTGAGACGTCTACCGCGCACGTGGGGGTTTGCAGGCTGACCAATTGGCCTCCTGTGCGTGCCCGGCAGAAGTTCTCTTGCGCTTTCCGCCACCCCACGGTTTGCCGTGGGGTATTCACCCACGTGGTTTACCGACCACACATCCCCAGGCTTAGCCCAACAGTGGAGCGCCAGGCCGACAGCCCCGACCACCGACCACAGAGGAGCCACACTCAGGAGGACTAGGCTGATTTGGTTACGTCCCTCAGCCCTCTCAAGGGGGCCGGTAGCTCTCCGCACATGTCTCCGGCCCACCCCCACGGGGATGACCATGTTGGCGGTTGCTTCGGAGCCCTGCAGTCTCACCCAGAAACATCCAGGAAGGGAGGAAGAACAGCATCCTCTCTTGGCCACTCCCTCCAAAACAACCACACCGCCAAACTCCCCCACGCTCGCGGGACACGGGAATCATCGTCAAGCTTGCGTCACGCCCGGGGGATACTCTGTGTCTCTGGGGTTTCACTCTGGTCTTCGACGGGAGCCACACACCTGCGTGGGTGAGACTGTCACGGCAACGGCGACACCCACAGGCATCGGGTGTCTTCGCGGAGAAGGGGCCTGTAAAACTCAAGACCCACACGGAGTTTCAGTTCCACACTCCACTCCCACACTTTCAGGCTGGTTTCTCCCTGCTGAAGACGTGTGGGAACACAGGGAGCGGCTTCCATTTCCCGCGGGATCCCTGGAGAGGCCCGGAGAGAGAGCCCCCGCCCGCAACCCACACCTGTCACCCCTTCCCCCTCTCCCTCTTCCACTGCATCTCTCTGGCTTCCGGCCCCAGCCCTCCCACCCCAGCCCTCCCACCCCAGCCCTCCCACCCCAGCCCCACCTCACCGTGCCCCCCACCCCACCAGCACCAACCTGCGCCCGAGAGTCTGCATCAGTGCACTAGGCCCCTCCAGAAGGCTGAGGGGCAGGCTGTCCCAGGGCTCAGCGACAAGCAAAAATGGGTGGAGCCTCCCTGCCTGTGGGCCCTCGTAAGTGCCGCTGGCTCTCTGCGCCGGCCTCAGGCTGGACCAGAACACCGTGTGGTGCTCCCCGCGATGGCTCCCGACACCTTGAGCGACGCGCGACCACTTGGCTTCGAGGACGAGGACGGCGGAGGAGACTCGTCTGGATCCCGAGGCAAAGCGAGGCCCTGCAAGCCTGCTTTGAGAGGAACCCATACCCGGGCATCGCCACCAGAGAACGGCTGGCCGCCATCGATGTTCGAATCAGCAGGGTCCAGATCTGGTTTCAGAGCGAGAAGGTCACACCAATGAGGCAGCACCGGAATCTCCGCCCTGGCGAGGAGATGGGGCCTGCAAGGCGGCGAAGCAGCGGGGACCTCCATCCGCCATCCCAGACGGCCCTGCTGCTCAAGCCTTTGAGGATGGCTTTCCAGGCATAGCCACCAGTGAGACTGGCCAGAGACGGAGCTTCCGCAGTCCAGGATTCACGTCTGGTTCAGAACGAAGGCCAGGAACCCGGGACCAGGTAACGGTCGCCCGGCGCAGCGGAACTGCCTTGACCCCGGTGTCACCTTGCTCCCTGGTCAGTGGCCCGGCGAAGTGATTTTGCCACAGAGCGCTGGCTCCTCCCGGAAGGGCAAGTACCCACCCTCAGATGCATCGGTGACCTCCGCACCCACCGAGCAAATGCCCGGGGGACCGTGACCCGCAGCGATGGCCTAACGTGCCCTTGCGCGGTGGGAGAGCCGGGTCCCTCTCAAGCTAGGACACAGGGCAAAGGCGTGCTTGCACCAGCCATGTCCCAGGGCAGTCCGTTGTGGGGCTGGTGCCAGGGGCCCCAGGTCGCTGGGGCGGCATGAGACCCCAAGCCGGGGGCAGCTCCACCTCCCCAGCCCCGCCCTCGGAGGGCTCCGCGCCGCAGGAGGGAGATGCAAGCTCTCCGGGCGACCTCCCCACCGCCCCAGGAGCCCGGGCCCTCGTTTTCACTCCCCTCCGGCCTGCTGCTGGATGAGCTCCTGGAGTGCCCAGAATTTTTGCAACAGGGGCAAACTTCCCTAGAAACCGAGGCCCCGGGGCTGCAGAGAATCGGCGGAAGGAAACCGCCGGGCTAACCACCCTCAGCGAGGAGAAGAATACCTGGCTCTGCTGGAGGAGCTTTAGGACGCGGGCTGGGGACGGGGTCGTGGCAGGGCAGTGGCCTCTCTTTCGTGGGGAACCCATGGCTGGGCATGTAGGGGCATGTCTTCCCTGCGGGCTGACCCGCCTGGCATTCCTGAATACTAGGACTCGGCCCGGAGAGACTCCGCACAAAGGAGAACTGCCATTCCTTCCTGGGCGTCCTGGGGATCCTGGAGCCGGCCCAGGTACCAGCAGGCGGGCCGTCCTACCGTACACGCGCGGGTTTGAGGGCAGCCACCTGGCCTCCTGTGGGAGCAGCCACGGAAGAGCTCTCTTGCCTTTCCGCCACCACACCCCCGCCTGACCACCGGCTACGCCCCGGGCCGGCAGTATGCGTCCTTCCCCCGGCTGGGTGGAGACTCCTGTCCCTCGAAACACCAGGCCCGGGCAGCATCCAGGCCTTCTCTCCCTCCCGGGGCTCGCCCCTCTGCGCCTCCGCTCCACCGTCGCTCGCCAACCCGTGCCTCTGCGGCCTCCCAGGAGCTGCCACCGTGGAGCGCCTGGTGGCCTGCACGCCGACCACAGACCCCAGGCACTCCCAGGATGCTCACCCTTCCAGGCGGGGAGGGAAGGCAGGCACAGGTAGAGAATTGGCAGAGCCTAGGATGGAAGGATGGGCGGAGAGACTTTGGAAGGCAGGGAGGGAGGGATGGAGGAGAAGGGAGGAGGACAGACCTACGAACAGAGGGAGGCAGTGGTAGGGCCGAGGGAAAGTCAGAGGACACAACGACAGAAGGTGGTAGCGGGAGAGGCAAAGGACCATGGGAGGAAGGCAGGGAGAAAAAGCGGTCTCCGGACTCCTGGAGCAACAGCAGCCCCGTGCTCCAGGAAAAGCGGTATAGCGCCGAAAAACGCGAGCTGAGAGGCAGAAGCGAGGAGGAGGCGGCCCGGGGCTTTCGTTACTTGCTACCTTCGCCCAATAATGGGCGGTTTCCTCAAAGACAAAAGACGGGGACTCGGGTTGCCCTGGGGTATTCACCCACGTGGTTTACCGACCACACATCCCAGGCGAGCCCCTCAGTGGGCGCGCCAGGCGGCAATGACCACCGACCATAGGGGAGCCACACTCAGGAGGACTGAAGCCTGATTTTGGATTCCACGTCGCTCGGCCCTCCTCAAGGTGGCTGGTAGCTCATGTCTCTCCGGCCCCACCCCCACCCCAAGAGACTGACCATGTTGTCGGTTTTGCTTCCGGAGCTCTGCGGGCACGCAGAAACATCCATGGAAGGGAGGAAGAGCAACATCCTCTCTTCGCCCTCCATCCAAACCAGCCACACCGCAGACTCCCCACCTTGCAGGACACGGGAATCCATCATCAAGCCATCACGCCGGGGAAGTATCTTGTCTCTGGGGTTTCGCTCTGGTCTTTGAAGGGAGCCACACACCTGCGTGGGTGAGACTGTCACGGCAATGGTGACATCCATAGGCATTGGGTGTCTTCGTGGAGAGGGGCCCGTAAAACTCAAGACCCACTCGGAGGTTCAGTTCCACATCCCTCCCACACTTCCAGGCTGGTTTCTCCATTCTGAAGACGCGTCTGAACCCAGGGAGTGGCTTCCAGTTCCCGTGGGATCCTTGGGAGTTTCCTGAAACCAGCCCATGGCAGGCTCCACCCCTCACTTCCCCTCTCCCCATTTCGCTCCGTCTTTCTGGCTTCCGGCCCAACCCCTACCATCACCCCAACCCAACCTCACCCAATGCCCCGATCCCCACCAGCACCACCACGCCCCGGGGGCATCAGTGCGCTGGGGCCCCTCAGTGGGCGAGGGTGGGCTGTCCCAGGGCTCAGTGGCAGGCAAGATGGGGTGGAGTCTCTACTGTGGGCCTTGCCGTGAAGCCGCTGGCTGTCTCGCGCCCGGCCTGGCTGGACCAGAAACGCCCGTCGCGGTCCTCCCCGATGGCTCTCCTGACACCTTCGAACGGCACCCTCCCGGCCGGGGACGGGGCGGGAGGGAGACTCGTCTGGACCCCGAGGGCAAAGGCCCTGCGAGCCTGTTGAGAGGAACCCCTTGCCGAGACATAAGCCACCCAGAGCGGCTGGCCCAGGAAGCTTTGCGTTCGGAGCCCAGGGTCAGGGCCCCGGTTTCAGAGCGAGAGGTCCGCCAGCTGAAGCCACACCGGCGGGAATCTCCGCCCTGGCCGAGGAGACGCTTCCCACAAGAAAGCAGGCGAAAGTGGACCTCCGTCACCCCATCCCAGACGGCCCTTCTTCTCCGAGACTTTGAGAAGGATCGCTTTCCAGGCATTGACACCAGGGAAGGACTGGCCAGAGGCGGTCTCGGGTCAGGATTCAAATCTGGTTTCAGAAACGAAGGGCCAGGCACCCGGGACCGGGTGGCAGGGGGCAGGAGCAGGCAGGCGGCCCCTGCAACGCGGCCCCCGGCGAGTGTCACCCTGCTCCCTGATCGTTAGCCCGGCAGTAGGAGATTTTGCAAAAGCAGCCTGAAACCACTCCGAAGGGGCCCTCTCCCAACCTCAGAGCCTCGGTGGCCTCCGCACCCCGAGCTAATGCCCGAGGGACAAGGACCCGCAAGCGCGACGGCCTGCCATCCCCGTGCCAGTTGGGACAGCCAGGGCCCACTCAAGCTGGGCCACAGGGCAAGGCATTCTTGCACCACCCACGTCCCAGGGCAGTCCATGGTGGTGCTGGGGCTAGGGGCCCAAGGTCGTCGGGAAGGCGTGGGAACCCCAAGCCGGGGCAGCTCCACCTCCCAGCCACGCTTCCGGAGGCCTCGGTGCCGCAGGAGCAGATGCAAGCCATCCGGGCGCCCTCTCCTCTGCCCTAGGAGCCTGGGCGCTCTTCTCTATTCCCCTCCGGCCTGCTGCTGGATGAGCTCCTGGCGTGACCAGAGTTTCTGCAGCAGGCACAACCTTTCCTAGAAACGGAGGCCCTGGGGGAGCTGCAGGAATGAGAAGAGCCCACCGGGCTTTGGGGCCACACCCCTCGGGAGGAAGAATACCGGGCTCTGCTGGAGGAGATTTAGGATGCGGGCTGGGGACGGGGTCGCGGCAGGGCGGTGCCCTCTCTTTCGCGGGGAACTCCTGCCTGGGCATGGAGGGGCGTGTCTTCCCTACAGGCTGACCCACCTGGCATTCCTGCCTCCTAGGACTGGGTCCGGTGAGAGACTCAGCAAAAATTAGAACTGCCATTCTTTCCTGGGCGTCCCGGGGATCCCGGATCCAGCCCCGATACCAGCCGGGGGTCCATCTACCGCGCACGCTGGGGTTTGCTTGCAGCCACCTGGCATCATGTGGGAGCAGCCGTGGCAGAGCTCTCTTGCCTTTCCATCACCCCACCCCCGCCTGACAACCAGCTACCCCTCGCCCCAGCAGTATGCATCCTTCCCGGGCTGGGTGGGACTCGATACATGAGCCCGGGCCGGGCAGCGTCCGCGCCTTCTCTCCTTGTTCGCCCCTCCTGCGCCTCCGCTCCACCGTCGCTCACCAACCCGTGCCTCTGCGGCCTCCCAGGAGCTGCCACCGTGGAAGGCCTGGCGACTGTCGCCAGACCCAGACCCACGAGGCACACCGGGACCCCCAATACTGGCGGGAGGAGCATAGGCTGTAGGTGGAAGAGAGCGGAAGAGCGTGTTGATGGAGGGATGGAAGAATTGGCGGAGGCTTTGGGAAGCAGGGAGGGAGGGATGGAGGGAGGGAGGTGAGGACTGATGGAGCAGAGAGGGAGGGAACAGAGGGAAGAGGCAGAGGGACTTGTAGCCTAGAGGGCGGAGGGTGGGCGGTAGGGGAACAAGTGATGTCCGAGGGAGGCAGGGGAGAAGCGGTCTCCGGACTCTGGAGCAACAGCAGCCCAGCTCGGAAAATGGTAGCGCCAGTAGGCTGAGGAGCTGAGAGGCGGCAGGTGGCACTCGTTCGCCCCCGTTCCGTCGCCCAAGGAAAAGTTGGTTTACTCAAAGACAAAACACGGGGACTCGGGTTGCAGAGGGGTATTCAACCCCGTGGTTTACCGCCCACACATCCCCAGGCCGAGCCCATAGCGGGCATGAGCTGACAGCCCCGACTACAGGCCACACTGGGAGCCACGCTCAGGAGGACTGAAGCCTGATTTGGATTCCTATCAGCTGCGGCCCACTCCTGCGAGGCCGGTACGCTCTTACGTCTCTCGGCCCCACCGAGAGGGCAGCCATGTTGGCGGCTTTGCTTCAGGGCCCTGCGGTGTCTTAGAAACATCAGGGAAGGAGAAGCAGCATCCTCTCTTCACCCTCCCTCCCTAACCGGCCCACAGCGCGGAGCTCCACGTTGCAGGACATGGGAATCCATCGTGTCAAGGCATCACGCCGGGGATGTATCTTGTCTCTGGGGTTTCGCTCTGGTCTTCCACGGGAGCCACACACCTGCGTGGGTGAGACTGTCACGCCAAAGGCGACTCCCACAGGCATCGGCTGTCTTCGCGGAGAGGAGGCTTTTAAAACTCAAGACCCACATTGAGGTTCAGTTCCACACTCCACTGCACACTTCCAGGCTGGTTTCTCCCTGCTGAAGACGTGTGGGGAGCCTTGGAGCAGCTTCCAGTTCCTGCGGGAACCCTGGAGAGGCCCGGAGAGCCAGCCACCCCCCAAAACCCACCCCGCTCACCCCTTCACCCTCTCCCGTTCTGCTGCGTCTCTCTGGCCTCCGGCCCCACCCCTCCCACCCCAAGCCCCCTCAGCCCGTGCCCCCCAACCCCTGCTTCCTGAGCTCCTGTACAGTAGATGCGCTGGGGCCCCTCGGAAGGCGAGGGCGGGCTGTCCCAGGGCTCAGCGGCAGGCAAGAAGGGGTGGAGCCTCCCTGCCTGTGGGCCTTCATAAGAGCCGCTGGCTGTCTGCGCCCGACCTCCTGGCTCTAGTGAACGCCAGTGCAAGGAAGCTCTCGCGATGGCTCTCCCGACACCTTCGAACGGCACCCTCCCCGTGGAAGCCCAAGGACGAGGACGGAAGAAGAGACTCGTCTGGACCCCACCGCAAAGTGAGGGCACTCGCAAACAGGCAGACCCGTACCCGGGTGCCGCAGAAGAGCGGCTGGTGGGCAATCCGGTGTTCCGGAGCCCTGGGTCCAGATCTGGTTTCAGAACGAGAGGTCACACCAGCTGGGCAGCACTGGCGTGAATCTCCGCCCTGGCCGGGGAATCACGGTCCACACATGAAGAAGGCGAAGGCGGACCTCAGCCACCCCATCCCACCGCGGCCCTGATGTTCCGAGCCTCTGAGAAGGATCGCTTTCCAGGCATCGCCACCAGGGAACGTCTGGCCAGATAGACTGGCCTCCCGCAGTCCAGGATTCACGTCTGCTTTCAGAACCTGAGGCCAGGCACCGGGACCAGGTGTCAGAGCCGTTGCGCCGGCGGCCTGGCAGCCCGGCGGGTGTCACCATGCTCCATGGTCAGTGGGCCCGGCAGGCGGGTATTTTGCCTACGCCACCCTGGCTCCTCCCGAAGGGGCCCTCCCCCACCCTAAGACGCCTCGGCAGTCTCTGCAACCCCCAAGCAAATTCCTGGGCAACTGGGATGCACAGCGCGACGGCCTGCCAGGCCCATACGCGGTGGGACAGCCAGGGCCCGCTCAAGCTTGGCCACAGGGCAAAGGCGTGCTTGCGCCACCCACATCTCAGGACAGTCCCTGGTGGGGCTGGGTCAGGGAGCCCCCAGGCCATGGCGTCACGGGCTCGCGGGGGCAGCTCTCCACATCCCAGGCCACGCCCGGAGGAACTTCACCGCCTCAGGAGCAGAAGCAAGGGCCGTCGACCCTCCCCTGCAGCCCAGGACCCAGGCTGGTCTCCTCCCCTCAGCCTGCTGCTGGATGAGCTCCTGGCGTGCCCAGAGTTTCTGCAGCAGGTGCACCCTTTCCTAGAAACCGAGACCCCGGGGGAGCTGCAGGAATCAGAAGAGCCCGCCGGGCTGGAACCACCCCTCAGCGTGGAAGAATACCGGGCTCTGCTGGAGAAGCATTAGGACGCGGGCTGGGGAAGGGGTCGCGGCAGGGCGGTGTCCTCTCTTTCGTGGGAAAACCCTCCCTGGCCATGGAGGGGGGTGTCCTCCCTCTGGGCTGACCTGCCTGGCATTCCTGCCTCCTAGGACTGGGTCCGGTGAGAGACTCCACACAAAGGAGAACTGCCATTCTTTCCTGGGCGTCCCAGGGATCCCGGAGCCGTCCCAGGTATCAGCAGGCGGGACGTCTACTGTGCACGCACGGGTTTGCGTGCAGCCACCTGGCTTCCTGTGGGAACAGCCCCGGCAGAGCTCTCTTGCCTTTCCGCCACCCCACCCCACCCCCGCCTCACCACCAGATACCCCCGCCCCGGCGGTATGCGTTCTACCCCGGGCTGGGTGGAGATGCCCGTCCCGCGAAACCCTGGGCCCAGGAAGCCTCCTGGCCTTCTCTCCATCCCGGGACTCGCCCCCTCTGTGCCTCCGCTCCACAGTCGCTCACCAACCCATGCCTCTGTGGCGTCCCAGGAGCTGCCACCGTTCCGTGCCTGACGGAGGTACGCAGACCCCAGACCCCGGGCACACCCGGGATGCTGACCCATCCAGGCGGGAGGGAAGGCAGGCACAGGTGGAGAGAGGAACGATAGACCTAGAGGGACGGAAGGATGGGCGGAGAGACATTGGAAGGCAGGGAGGGCGGGATGGAAGGGAGGGAGAGGAACTGACCGACACACAGAGGGAGGCAGTGAGGGGAGATGGAGGAATGACAGAGGGACACAGGGACAGAGGGAGAAGCGGGGAGGAGTAAGGGGACGTGGGAGGAAGGCAGGGATAATAATCGGTTTCCGGACTCCTGGAGCAACAGCAGCCCGCCTCCCGGGAAAGCGGTAAAGCGCCCGGCTTGCAGCATGAGGCACAATTGTTGGCGGCGTGAAACCGTTCGCCCCTGTTCCGTCGCCCAAGGAATGGGCGGTTTCCGCAAAGACAAAAGACGGGGACTGGGGTTGCCGTGGGGTATTCACCCACGTGGTTTACCGACTAAACATCTCCAGGCCGCGCGCCGCAGTGGAGCGCCAGGCCGAGAGCCCCGACCACTGAGCACAGAGGAGCCACACTCAGGAGGACTGAAGCCTGATTTCAGATTCCACGTCGCTCGGCCCTCTGGAAGGGGGCCGGTAACTCACGTCTCTACGGCCCCACCCCCAACCCGAGAGGCTGACCATGTTGACGGTTTGCTTCTGAAGCCCTGCGGGCACCCAAACATCCAGGGAATGGAGGAAGAGCAGCATCCTCTCTTCGGCCTCCCTCCAAACCGGCCACAATGCAGAATCCCCACGTTACGGGACATGGGAAGCCATCGTCAAGCCATCACGCCGGCGATGTGTCTTGTCTCTGGTGTTTCGTTCTGGTCTTCGACAGGAGCCACACACCTGCGTGGGTGAGACTGTCACGGCAAAGGTGACACCCACAGTCATCGGGTGTCTTCGCGGAGAGGGGGCCTGTAAAACTCAAGACCCACACGGAGGTTCAGTTCCACATTCCACCACAACCTTCCAGGATGGTTTCTCCCTGCTGAAGACGCCTGGGAACCCAGGGAGCGGCTTCCAGCTCCTGTGGGATCCCTGGAGGGGCCCGGAGAGACAGCCACCGCCTGAAACCCACCCCCATCACCCCTTCCAACTCTCCCCCTTCCGCTGCGTCTCTCTGGCCTCCGGCCCCACCCCTCCCACCCCCCCAACCCCACCTCACCCAATGCCCCATTCCCACCATCACCGCCATGCCGCGGGGTCATCAGTGCCCTGGGGCCCCTCGGAGGGCGAGGTTGGGCTGTCCCAGGTCTCAGCGGCAGGCAAGAAGGGTGAATCCTCCCTGCCTGTGGGCCTTCGTAAGAGCTGCTGGGTTTCTGCGCCGGCCTCTTGAGTGGACCGGAACGCCATGCGGTACACCCCGCGATGGCTCTCCCAACACCTTCCATCGGCACCCTCCCCGCGGAATCCCGAGGGGCGAGGATGGCGGAGGAGACTTCGTCTGGAGCGAGGCAAAGCAGGCCGTGTGAAACCTGCTTTGGCCGGAGCCGATACCCGAGGCATCGCCACCAGAAGAAGGCTGCTTGGCCCAGGCCATGCGGCATTCAGGAGCTAGGGTCAGATCTGGTTTCCAGAGAGCGAGAGGTCACACGCCAGCTGAGGCACCAACCCCGGCGAGAGTCTCTGCCCTGAGCAGCGGGGGAGACGTGTGGCCTGCAAGAAGGCAGTAGCGGACCTCCGATCTACCCATCCCAGAGCGGCCCTGCTGCTCCGAGCCTTTGAGAAGGATCGCTTTCCAGGCATCGCCACCAAGAAAGGACTGGTTAGAAAGACAGGCTTCTCGGAGTCCAGAATTCACGTCTGGTTTCAGAACCGAAGGGCCAGGCACCCGGCACCAGGTGGCAGGGCGCCGGTGGACCTGAGCAGCCCCACCTGTATGACCCCGGCAGGGCGTCACCCTGCTCCTGGTGGGCCCGGCGGGATTTAGCCTATGCCGCCCTGGCTCCTCCCGAAGGGGCCCTCTCCCACTCTGAGGCCCCGGTGGACTCCGCACCCCCCAAGCAAATGCCGGAAGGGACGGGGATGCAGCGGCCTTAGCAGTAACCTGACGGTCCACAGATTGGGACAGCAATGGCCCACTCAAGCTGGGCCACAGGGTCAAGGTGAGTGTGCGCCACCCACGTCCCAGTGCAGTCCATGGTGGGGCTGGGGTCAGGGGCTCCAGGTGGCCGGGGCAGCATGGGAACCCCAAGCCGGGGCAGCACCACCTCCCCAGACCACGCCCCCAGAGGTCTCCGCGCCACAGGAGCAGATGCAAGCCGTCTGGGCGCCCTCCCCACCACCCCAGGAGCCCGGGCGCTCGTCTCCACTCCTCTCTGGGATGCTGCTGGATGAGCTCCTGGCGTGCCCAGAGTTTCTGCAGCAGGCACACCGTTTCCTAGAAACCGAGGCCCCGGGGTAGCTGCAGGAAGCAGAAGAGCCCGCTGGGCTGGAACCACCCCTAAGCGAGGAAGAATACCAGGCTCTGCTGGAGGAGCATTAGGACGCAGGCTGGAGAAGGGTTCACGGCAATGCGGTGTCCTCTCTTTCGCAGGAAACCCATCCCTGGGCATGGAGGGGCGTGTCTTCCCTCCGGGCTGACCCGCCTGGCATTCCTGCCTCCTAGGACTAGGCCCGGTTAGAGACTCCACATAAAGGAGAGCTGCCATTTTTTTCTGGGTGTCCCGGGGATCCCGGAGCCGGCCCAGGTATCAGCAGGCGGGACGTCTACCATGCACGCGTGTGTTTGCGGACAGCTGCCTGGCTTCCTGTGGGAGCAGCCCCGGCAGAGCTCTCCTGCCTTCCACCACACCATGCCCGCCTTACCACCGGCTAGCCCTGCCCCAGCAGTATGCGTCCTACGAGAGCTGGGTGAAGACCAGTCAGCTTACGAGGGCGGGCGAAGCGTCAGGGCCTTCTCTCCCTCTCGGGACTCGCCCCCACTGCGCCTCCGCTCCACCATCGCTCGCCTACCCGTGCCCCTACGGCCTCCCAGGAGCTGCCACCGTGGAGCACCTGCTTCTCTACGCACACCCCAGACCCCGGGCACATCCGGGATTCTGACCCCTTCCAGGCGGGAGGGAAGGCAGGCACAGGTGGGGAGAGGAACGGGAGACCTTGATTGACGGAAGGATGGGCAGAGAGACTTTGGAGCAGGAGGGAGGGATGGAGGAGGAGGGAGGGAGGGAGGGACTGACTGACAGAAAGAGGAGGCAGTGAGCGGAGGGGAAGACAGAGGACACTGGGACAGAGGGAGGCGGGGAGGAGCAAGGGACGAGGGAGGAAGGCAAGGAAGCGGTATCCAGTCACCTGGAGCAAGAGCAGCCTAAGCTCGGGGAAAAGCGGTAAGTCACGGCCTTGAGGTGAGAGCTGAAGCGGCGGCTGGCCGAGAACCTCATTACGCCCCGTTCCGTCGCCCAAGGAACGAGCGGTTTCCTCAAAGACAAAAGATGGGGACTTCGAGGGTTGCCGTGATGTATTCACCGCATTGGTTACCGACCACACATCCCCAGGGCGAGCCCCGCAACGGATCACCAGGCCGACAGCCCTGAGCACCAACCACAGAGGAGCCACACTCAGCAGGACGGAAGAGTGATTTCGGATTCCACGTCGCTCGGCCCTCTGCAACCGGGCCGGTTGCTCACGTCTCTCCAGCCCCACCCCCACCACGAGAGGCTGACGATGTTGACGGTTTGCTTCCGGAGCCCTGCGGGCACCCATAAACATCCAGGGAAGGGAGGAAGTGCAGCATCCTCTCTTCGCCCTCCCTCCAAACCGGCCACACACCGCCAGACCCCCGTTCGGAACGCGGGAATCCATTGTCAAGCCATCACGCCGGAGATGCATCTTGTCTCTGTGGTTTCGCTCTGGTCTTCGACGGGAGGCACACACCTGCGTGGTTCAGACTGTCACAGCAATGGCGACACCCACAGGCAACGGGTGTCTTCGTGGAGAGGGGGCCTGTAAAACTCAAGACCCACACGGAAGTTCTGTTCCACACTCCACTCCACCCTTCCAGGCAGGTTTCTCCCTGCTGGAGACACGTGGGAACCCAGGGAGCGGCTTCCAGTTCCCGCGGGATCACTGCAGAGGCCCGGAGGGCCAGCCCCCCCCAGAAACCCAGCCCCCTCATCACTTCCCCCTCTCCACTTTCCGCTGTGTCTCTCTGGCCTCTGGACCCACCCCTCCCACCCCCCCCAACCCCACCTCACCCAATGCCCCCACTCCCAACAGCACCACCATGCCCCAGGGGCATCAGTGCGCTGGGGCCCCTCGGAGGGCGAGGTCGGTCTCTCCCAGGTCTCAGCAGCAGGCAAGAAGTGGTGGACCCTCCCTGCCTGTGGGCCTTCATAGAACCTGCTGGCTAGCTGCACCGGCCCCTCTTTGCTGGACGGAGGCGCCGTCTGGGTGCACCCTCTGATGGCTCTCCGACACCTTGATCGGCACCACTCCCAGCCCGGAAGCTTCAGGGGCGAGGGCCCGGCAGAAGACTAGTCTGGAACCTGAGCCAAAGCGAGGCCCTGTGAGTCTGCTGTGAGCGGAACCCGTACCCGGGCATCGCCACCAGAGAATGGCTGTCCCAGGCTATCGGCATTCTGGAGCCCAGGGTCCAGATCTGGTTTCAGAACGAGAGGTCACACCAGCTGAGGCACCACGGAGGAATCTCGCCCTGGCGGGGAGGCGGCCCGCCGAGCGTTGGCGGACCTCCAGTCACCCCATCCCAGATGGCCCTGCTGCTCCGAGCCTTTGAGAAGGATAGAAGCTTTCCAGGCACATCGCCGCCAAGGAAGAACTGGTTAGAGCGGGCTTCAGTCCAGAATTCCGTACGCTGTTTCAGGGCGAAGGGCCAGGCACCCGGGACCAGGTGGCAGGGCGCCGGCGCACACAGGCTGCCCCTGCAACATGGCTCCCGGCCGGTGTCACCCTTCTCCCTGGTCAGGTAGCCCTGGCGGTGGCGGTTGCCTACATGGCGCAGAAGCTCCCTCGAAGGGGCCCTCTCCACACTCAGATGCCTCGGTGGCCTCCGCACCCCCCGAGAAAATGCCCGGTGGACCGGGACACGCAGTCGCGACGGCCTGCCCGGCCCCTGCATGGTGGGACAGCCAGGGCCTGCTCAAGCTGGGACACAGGGCCAAGGCGTGCTTACGCCACCCACGATCCAGGGCAGTCCATGGTGGGGCTGGGGCCACGGGCGGGCGGCGCGGCATGAGAACACCAAGCCAGGGCAGCTCCGCCCAGCCCGCTGGAGAACTCCAGCACACCGCGGGAGCAGATGGCCGTCGAGGCGGCCTACAATCTGCAGGAAACGGTATCTCCACTCCCCTCCAGCCTGCTGCTGGATGAACTCCTGTTGTGCCCAGAGATTCTGCAGCAGGCGCATCCTTTCCTAGATAGGGGCCAGGGGGTGGCTGCAGGAATGGAGAAGAGCCCTTCAGGCTGGAACCACCCTCAGCGAGGGAAGAATAACGAGGAGCTCTGCTGGAGAGATTTCTGACGTGGAGGGACGGGGTATCGCTGAGGGCAGTAGCCTCTATCACGGGGAATCTCTGTGGCTGGGCATGGGCATTAATGCTACCTCAGGGTGACCCACCTGGCATTCCTGCCTCCTAGGACTGGGCCCAGAGAGAGACTCCGAACAAAGGAGAACTGCCATTCTTTCCTGGGCGTCCCGGGGATCACGGAGCCAGCCCAGGTACCAGCTTATGCAGGTCTGTGCTTGTAGCGGGTTTCGCCGGACAGCCAGCTAGCCTACTGTGGGAGCAGACCCTGCAGAGCTCTCTTGGCTTTCCGCCACCCCACCCCCGCCTGACCACCGGCTATCCCTCGCCCCACGGCAGTGTGGTACTTTCCCGGGCTGGGTGGAGCCCCCGTCCCGCAGGAAAACACCAGGCCGGGCAGCGTCAGGCCTTCTCTCCCTCCCGAGGTCGGTGCCTCGTGCCTCCATCCCTGATCGCTCCTCCAACCCGATGCCTCTGCGGCTTACCTCAAGGGCAGCTGCCACCGTGGAGAAGCGCCCTGGTGTCACATGGATGTGAACCGAACACCTGGTCTTGATGACAGGGAGGAAGGCAGAGCCTGGTGGAGGAAGGAAGAGCAGGAAGACCCTAGATGAATGGGAAGGATGAGGCGGGAGGAGAGGCTGAAAGGCAGGGGAGGAGGGATGGAAGGGGAGAAGGGAAGGGAGTGGGAGGAAGGACTCTCCCTACGACAGAGAGAGGAGAGCAGAGGAAATGAAACATGAGAGGAAAAGACAAGAAGGACATAGAGATCAGAAGGAGAGAGAGGAGAACAAGGGACAACAAGAGGGAGGAGGCAGGGGGAGAAAAAGCGGTCTCCGGGACTCCTGCAGCAACAGCAGCCCAGCTCCGGGGAGAAAAGCAGGTGGCGCCGGTCTTGAGACTGAGGGCTGGTGACATTTGGGCCTCATTATTGCTTTCCATTGCCAATGAATGGGTTTCCTCAAAGACAAAGGCGGTGACTCGAGATGCCGTGGGGTATTCACTCACGTGGTTTATTGACCAAACATCCCCAGGCCGAGCCCCACGGAGAAACCAGACCGGCCCCAGCCACCGACCACAGAGGAGCCAGCCACACTCCATGGGAGGACTGAAGCCGATTTCAGTTCCCACATGGGCCTGGGCCCCTCTGCAAGGGCCAGTATCCGCATCTCGGCACCACCCCACCCCGAGGAGGCTGACCATGTTGATGGTTTTGCTTCCAGACCCTGCCGGGCTTCCAGAAACATTTATCCGGGAAGGAGGGAAAGGCAGCATCCTCTCTTAAGCCCTCCCTCTAGTTACACACACTTGGAGCTCCCGGTGCGGGACAGGGGTGCTCGATCTTGAGCCATCCGTCGGGGATGTATCTTGTCACTGGGGTTTTGCTCTGGTCTTCGGCACGGGAGCCACACACCTTACGTGGCTGAGATTGTCCACGGCAACGGCGGACACCCACAGGCATTGGGTGTCTAAGCGGAGACAGGGGCCTACAAAACTGAAGACCCAGACGGAGGTTAAGTTGCACACTCCACTCCACCCTTCCAGGCTGGTTTCTCCCTGCTGAAGACGCGTGGGAAGACAGGGAGTGACTTCCAGTTCCCGTGGGATCCCTGGAGAGGCCCAGAGAGCCAGACCCTGCATGAAACCCCCCCCCTCACCCCTCCCCACACTCCCCCTTCCGCTGCGTCTCTCTGGCCTCCAGCCACACCACTCACACCCCCCCAACCCCACCTCACCCAATGCCCCCACACACACCATCACCACCACCCACTTTGGCCCGGCAGCTGGGTCACTGGGCAAAAGCCGGACGGCCCGGGCTGTCCCAGGGCTCAGCGGCAGGCAAGAAGGGGTGGAGCCTCCCTGCCTGTGGGCCATCGTAAGAGCCCCTGGCTGTCGGTATGAGCCTCCTGGCTGTGCAGGCGTTCTGTGCTCCCTTGATGGCTCTCCCGACACTTTTGAATGGCACCCTCCCAGCGGAAGCCCGAGGGATGAGATGACAGAGGAGATAAAGTAATAGAGACCCGCCTGGCGAGGCCTAAGGCCTGGCTGGCGGAACCCATACCAGACATCACCACCAGAGAACAACTGGTCCAGGCAATGCATGCGTTCAGAACCCTGGGTCAGATCTGGTTTCAGAGCGAGAGGTCCGCCAGCTGGGGAGGCAGCACCCGGCGGGGAATCGCCCCTGGCGAGGCGTCTGCGGTCCGCAGAAGGCAGGTAAAGCGGACCTCTGTCGCCGGCCAGGCGGCCCTGCTGGTTCCGAGCCTCTGAGATGGATCGCTTTCCAGGCATCGCCACCAGGGAAGGACTGGCCAGATAGACGGACCTTCTGGAGTCCAGGAATCACGTCTGGTTTTCAGAACCGAAGGGCCAGGCACCCAGGACCGGGTGTCAGGCCGCGTGCGCCCGTCGGCGACCTCCTGGCGACCCCGGCGCGTCTGTCTCCTGATCGATTGGGCCGGCAGGCGGGGATTTTCGCCTCGCCAGCCCTGGCACCTCCGAGAGGGGCCTCTCCCACCACTCAGGTCTCGGTGGCTCACGCAGCCCCGAGCAAATTCGGGGAATGGGATCTTTGCCAGCCTGCAGACCCCTGCGCGGTGGGCAGCCAGGGCCCACGGAAAGCTGAAACCACAGGGCAAAGGCGATGCTTATACCGGCGACCCGGGCAGTCGTGGTGGGACGCTGGAGACCAGGAACTCGCGTGCGGGGGGGGCATCGTCGCAAGAACCCCTAGCGGGGCATGACCACCTCCCAGCCTGTGCTGGGGCTCAGTGCCCGCAGCAACAGATGCAAGAGCAGGCCCTCCCTTGAGGAGCCAGGGCTTGTCCTCAAAACTCCTCAGGCCTGCTGCTGGGATGAGAGCTCCTGGGCTGCTTGGGTTTTGCAGCAGGCGCCTGTCCCAGCATGAGCAGGGCCCCACGGGGTGCAGCAATTGGAAGGAAACCCTTGAGACTGGAACCTGTCTCAGGAAGAATACCGGGCTCTTCTGGAGGAGATTTAGTACACGGGATGGGGGGGGGGACAGTGTCGGCAAGCCCGGTGAGCCTCTGGTGGGCACCTGAAGCTGGGCATGGGTTTCTTCCCCTCAGGGACTGGAGCCGCTTCAGCATTTCCTGCCTCTAGGACTGGGCCCAGTGAGGAGACTCTGCACAAGGAGAACTGCCATTCTTTCCTGGAAGTCCGGTGATCCTGGGGCTCGACCCCGAGTTACCTCCAGGAGGCTGGCAGATCTACCAGTGGTAGGTTTCTGGGAGGGCGATCTCCTGTGGCACCAGCCCCGGCAAACTCTCTGCTTTCTGCCACCCCACCCCCGCCTGACAACCGGCTAGCCCCCGCCCCGGCAGTATGCGTCCTTCCCCGGGCTGGGTGGAGACTCTCTTCACCGTGAAACACCGGGCCTGGGCACTGTCCAGGCCTTCTCTCCCTCCCGGGGCTCGCCCCCTCTGCGCCTCCCCTCCAAAGTCCCTCGCCAACCCGTGAGTCTGCGGCCTCCCAGGGGCTGCCACCGTGGAGCACCTGGCAGCTGTACGGAGACCGCAGACCCCGGGCACACCGGGCATGCTGATCCTTCCAGGCGGGAGGGAAGGCAGGCACAGGTGGAGAAGGCAGGGGAATAGAGGGGCAGGAGAGATGAGCGGAAGACTGGAAGGAAACATGGAGAGGATGGAGGAGGAGAGGGGAGAAACAGGAGACGACCGACGACAGAGACTGGAGAAAGCAGTGAGGAAACGGAGAGGAAAGACAGAGGACACAAGGACAGAGGGAAGTGGGGAGGGAACAAGGACAGGGAGGAAGAACAGGGAGAAAAAAGCAGTCTCGGACTCCTGGGCAACAATAGCAGCCTCGGGAGAAAGCAGTGAAGATGCCCCAGCGCTTGTAGCTGAGTGCTGGGCAGGCAGTGAGGGCACTCGTTGGCCCCCGTTCCGTTGCCCAAGGAATGGGCTGTTTCCTCAAAGACAAAAGACGGGGACTCGGTTGCTGAGGGATATTCACCCACGTGCTTTACCGACCACAAATCCCCAGGCCAAGCCCCACAAGAAGCATGGCCAGACCCCGACAGCCCGACCACCGACCACAGAGGAGCCACACTCAAGAGGACGGAAACCTGATTTCGGATTCCACGTCGCTCCGCCCTATGCAAGGGGGCCGGTAGCTCACGTCTCTCCAGCTCCACCCCCCCAACCCGAGATCCTGACCATGTTGACAGTTTGCTTCCTGAGCCCTGCGGGCACCCAGAAACATCCAGGAAGGGAGGAAAAGCAGCATCCTCTCTTCGCACTCCTACCAAACCCGACCCCACACATAGACCCCCACGTTTCGGGACACGAGATCCATCGTCAAGCCATCACACGCCGGGGATATATCTTGTCTGGGGGGTTTCGCTCGGCCGGGGAACCACACACACCTGCGTGGGTGAGACTGTCAAACGGTGACACCACAGGCATCGGGTGTTTTAGCAGAGAGAGGGGGCCTGTAAAACTCAAGTCCCACGGAGGTTCAGTTCACCTCCACTCCCTGGTGGGATGGTTTCTCCCTGCTGAAGATGCATGGGAACCCAGGGGCAGTTTCCAGTTCCCAGCGGAGGACTGGAGGAGCTGGAGAGCCAGCCCCCGCCCGAAACCCACCCACCTCAACCCTCCCTCCTCTCCCCCTTCTGCTGTGTCTCTCTGGCTTCCGGCCCCACCCCTCCCAACCCCCCCAACCCCACCTCTCCCAATGCCCCCCCATCCCCACAAGCGCCACCAAGCCCCGGGGGGCAACAGGGTGCATGAGCCCCTAGGATGGTTAAGGCAGGCTGTCCCAGGGCTCAGCATCAGGCAAGAAGGGGTGGAGCCTCCCCGCCTGTGGGCCTTCGTAAGTGCCGCTGTCTGTCTGCGCCGGCCTCCTGACTGGACAGTAATGCCGTGCGGTGCTACCCGCGATGGCTCTCCCGAAACCTTCAAACTGCACCCTCCCCGCGGAAGCCCGAGGACGAGGATGGCGGAGGTGACCCGTGGACTTTGAGGCTGGCTTGAGGACCTGTGAGGCCACCTGCCGGTGAGACCCGTACCTGGGCATCATACCAGAGAGCGGCTGGCCTGGGCCAAAAGCCAGTTGTTCAGGCCCAGGGTCAGGTGTGGTTTCAGAAAGGGAGGTCACGCTCCTTGTGAGCAGCACCAAGCGGGGAGATCTCCGCACTGGCGGAGGCGCAGCCCATAAGAAGGCAGGTGGGACCTCCGATCCTGCCATCCCAGGCGGCCTCAGGCTTTGAGAGTATCGCTTTCCAGACATGCATGCATTGAAGGACTGGCCAGAGAGAGACAGGCCTACAGGATTCACATCTGCTTTCAGAACCAAGGGCCGGAGCACCCGGGAACGCGTGGCGGGGTCTGCCGAGCACATCAGGCAACCCTGTCAAGCTGGCCCACGGTGGGGTGTCACCCAGCTCCTGGTGGGGTGTGACGAGGGACTGCCTGCAGCCCTGGCTCTCAGAAGGAGACCCTCCCACCCTCAGATGCCTCGGTGGCCTCCGCACCCTCCGAGCAAATGCCCGGGGGACCGGGACAAGCAGTGTGATGGCCTACTGGGCCCCTGCGCGGTAGGACAGGAAGGAGCCTCTCAAGCTGGGCCACAGGGCCAAGGCCTGCTTGGGTCACTCACGTCCCACGGTAGCCCGTGGTGGGGCTGGGGCCAGGGGCCCCAGGTCGTCAGGGTGGCGTGGGAACTTTAAGCCAGGGCCGCTCCACCTCCCCGGCTTACACACACACACTTGGTCCAGGCAGCAGAACAGATGCAACCGTCTGGGCGCTCTCCCCCACCGCCCCAGGGTTGTCTCCTTCCCCTCTGGCCTGCTGCTGGATGAGCTCCATGCGTGCCCAGAGTTTTTTGCAGCAGGCACCCTTTCCCTAGAAACCCAGGGAGGCCCTGGGGAGCTGCAGGAGTCGGAGAGCCATGGTCAAACCACAGCGAGGAAGAATACCAGGGGTCTTAGGAGCTTTGAGGCAGTCTTGGGGCCGGGGTCAGCTGACAGGCAGGTGAAAGCCTCTCTTTCACGGGGGAACCCCTGGCTGGGCATCGAAGGGCGTGTCTTCATTCAGGCTGACGATCTGGCATTCCACTCCCTGATTTGGGGCGGTGAGAGACTCGGCATTCTTTCTTGAAGAGTCGGGATCCTGGAGCCGGCCCAGGTACCAGAAGAGGAGGGCTGTCTGCAAGATTCTGGCAGATGGCAGCCACCTGACCCCTCCTGTGGGAGCAGACACGACAGAGCTCTCTTGCCTTCCCGCCACCACAACCCCGCCTGACCACCGGATAACCCCGTCCCGGCAGTATCGTCCTTCCGGACTGGGTGAAACCCGTCCAGCAGGCTCAGGCAGACAGTGTGCAGGCCTTCTCTCCCTCATGGGCTCACCCCTCTCACTCCACTCCTGCATCTCAACCCTGCCAGTGCCTCCTGGGCCTCCACAGGAGCTGCCACCGTGGAGGCACCTGGCCGGCCTGTCACATAGACAGACAGTGGTGACACCGGGGATGCTGACCCCTGGGTGGTGGGGAGGCAAGCCTGGAGTGGAGAGGAAGGGCAGAGGAGCACCCTAGAGGGAGACGGAAGAGTGGGCGGAGAGAGGAACTTTGGAAGAGGCAGGGAGGAGGAGGGATGGAGGGAGGGAGGGAGGGAGGGACAGACTGACAGGGAGAGGGAGGAAACAGCGAGAGCGAGGAGGGAAAGACAAGGAACCTAGGGACAGAGGGAGGCGGGGAGGGAGCAAGGACCGAGGGGAGGCTTGGGAAAAAAGCAGTCTCAGGACTCACAAGCAACAGGGGCCCTTTACTCGAGAAGCGGTGGCGCCAGGCGTGGGTACAGGGGCTGGGCGGTGTACTCGTGGCACTCGTTGGGCCCGTGCTGTCCATGGGAAGGGAGGTTCCTCAAAGACAAAAGGCAGGGGACTCGGGTGCGTGGGGTATTCACCCGTGGTTTACCCGACCACACATCCCAGCCGAGCCTGCGGTGAAACACCAACCCGACGGCCCGACCACCGACCACAGAGGAGCCACACTCAGGAGGACTGAAGCCTGATTCCGGATTCCATGGCTCATTTCAAAGGCAGTAGCTCCCGTCTCTCAGGCCACACCCCACTGAGGGGCATGTTGAAGGTTTTGCTTCCAGAGCCTTCGGTGCCAAACATCCAGGGGAAGGGATTAGAGCAGCATCATCTCTTAGCCCTCCCCTCAAAGGCGACTACATGAGGCTCCCCGTTGGGACAGGAATCCATTGTCAAGCCCCACGCTGAGTGTATCTTGTCTCTGGGGTTTGGGTTCTGGTCTTCGGCAGGGGCCACACACCTACATGGAATTGTGAGACTGTCCGGCAATGGCAGTCATTCGGTGTCTTCCTTTGTGAGGGAACCTGTAAATCAAGAACCCACAGGAGTTCATTTCCACATTCCACCACAAGCTTCCAGGATGGTTTCTCCCTGCTGAGAACGCATGGGAACCCAGGAGGCGCTTCCAGTTCTTGGGGACTCCCTGGAGGCAGAGGGCATCCCCGCCGAGAAAACCGCCCCCATCACCCCCTTCCAACTCTCTGCCCCTTCGCTCGCGTCTCTCAGCCTCCAGCCCCACCCCTCCACCCCACTCACCCAGCCCCCGTCCTGGGGCTGGGGCCCTCAGGATTGGGCTGTCTCAGACTCGGGGATGGCAGAAGGTGGAGCCTCACGTTTTGAGGAAGCACTGGCAGTCTCCTGGCTGGACATGCGTATTGGTGCTCTTGTGATCACATTTGCCGTTCAGCACCCTCCCTGCAGAAGCCTGAGGGAGGAGAGGGATAGGCGGGAGGAGACTGCCGTCTGGAGACCCAGGACAAAGCGGGAACTCTGAGCCTGCTGGCCGGAACCAGTGCACTGGGCACTCCTTCCTGAGAGAGCGAGCTGGCCAGGCAATCATGGATTCGGGCCAGGTCCAGATCTGAATGAGATGTCCAGCCAGCTGAGGGGCAGCACCGGTGGAATCCGCCTGGCGAGGAGGGCAGCGACCCACATAAGGGCATGGCGGACCTCCAGTCACCCATCCCAGACACGGCCCTGCTGCTCCAGGCCTTTGTGAGAAGGATTGCTATCCAGGCATGCGCCACCAGGAAGGACTACGGCCAGAGGGCCTCCCGGGTCAGGATTTCACGGCTGGTTTCAGAACCGAAGGGCCAGGCACCGGGACCGGCTGTCAGGGCGCCCGGCAGGCAGAAGCGGCGGCCCCTGCAGCAAGCCCGGCGGTAATCACTCACGTGCAGTGCGGTGGCGGCATCCGGGGATTTATCGCGCCCTGGCCACCTCCCGAAGTTGCCCTCTCCCACCCTCACTTGCCTCGGTGGCCTCCATGCCCCGAGCAAATGCCGGAGACCCGGGGCCGCACTCAGTCGCGACCTGCCTGGTCCCTCTTGGCGATGGCACATGCAGCCAGCAAGCTAGACCCACAGGGCCAAAGGCGCGATGCTAATACCCGCGTCCAGGGCAGTCGATGGTGGGGACTTGTGGCCGGGGCGCAGGTGGCTGGGCGTCATGGGGACAGCCCCAGGCGGTTGCGGCTCACGCACTCCCGGTCCGGTGCTGGGGAGAGTCTGCGCCGTCTGGGCTCCCTCCACCACGCCCCAGGACCCGGGCGCTCGTCTCCACTCCCCTCCGGCCTGCTGCTGGATGAGCTCCTAAGTGATTACCCAGGGTTTCTGCAATAGTGCACCTTTCCCTAGAAACCGAAGCAGCGGGGAAATGGGAATCGAGCCGAGACTAAGGAACTCCCACCGTCAGCGAGGAAAGAAAGAATGCAGACTCTGATGGAGGAGCTTTAGGCATGAGGATAGGGGATAAGAATCATATAACCATTTCTGTTCTTGAGAATCCCTGGCTGGGCAGGAAGCGTGTCTTTCCTCGTTTGACCCGCACAGCATTCCTGCCTCCCTGGGACTAGGTGAGGGCTGACTCCGCCTAAGGAGGGCACTACCACAATTCTTTCCTATAAGGCGTCCTTTGGCGGGGGATCTGGGCAGGCCCAGGCTTTTCAACGGGCAGGCCCTCTACACTTCGCAGCGGTTTCGCGGGCAGCCACCTGGCCTCCTGTGGGAGGAACCCCAACGGAAACTCTCTTACCTTTATGCCACCCCCCCTCCCCGCCTGACCACCACTGGCTACTCCTCGCCCGGGGGAGTATCGTCCTTGGAGCTGCGTGGAGGCCCCGATCCAGCTTACAGAACCCTGGGCAGCGTCAGGCTACTCTCCCTCCCAGTACATTGCATCCAGCTCCCGTCACGGTCATGCTCGGCCTGGTGGCATGGGTGCTCACGGGGCTGATGGAGTCTCCTAGCAGCTCTGGGCTGAGCCTCTGAGCCCCTGTGGGGATCTTGGCTCAGGAGAAAGAGCGAGCCTGGGTGGAGAAGGAGGAAGGCTTGGAGACATGATGACTCAGGATGGGCGGAGGGCTGGGAAGAGCAGAGGAGGAGGGAAAAGGAGGGAGGGAGGAGAAGAGAAGGAGGAAGGAGACTGACAACAGAAAAGAGGAGAGCAGTGAGGAAACGGAGGAAGGCTCTGGGATGTTCTAGGGACAGAGGAAGGAAAGCCAGGGCTGGGGACAGGCTGGAAAGAGCATAGAGAATAAGGACCTCAGACCCCTGGGCTCCGCTCGGGAAAAAGGTAAGCGACCCGTGTGGGCTGAGGGCTGTGCGGCGAACCAGGCGATCGTTCATACGTTCCATCATAAGGAATGGGCGGTTTCCTCAAAGACAAAAGACGGGGACTCGGGTTGCCGTGGGTGTTCCCTTACGTGGTTTACCGTGCATGCGAGCGGGCCAACGGCGGGCCTCCAGGTGACAGCCCGGCCACAGAACACAGAGGAGCCACACTCAGGAGGACTGAAGCCTGATTTCAGATCCCACGTCGATTGGCCCTCTGCAACCGGGCCGGTAGCTCAAGTCTCTCCGTCCCAACCCCCACCCAGAGAGGCTGACCATGTTGACGGTTTCCTTCCAGACCCTGCAGAAACATCAGGGGAAGGGAGGAAGAGCAGCATCTTCTCCAAGCCCTCCTCCCAGGCCGTACACATGAGACTCCCCAGGTTGGTGGGACCTGCGGGGAATCCATGGAGTCCAGCGATCCGCTGGGTCCGTCTTTGTCTCTGGGGTTTCGCTCTGGTCTTCAACGGGAGCCACACTCGTGCATGGGTGAGGCTCTCACGGCAACAGCAACACCCACAGGCATCGGTTGTCCTCGCAGAGAGGGGGCCTGTAAGACCCAAGACCCACAGGGAGGTTCAGTTCCACACTCAACTCCACACTTCCGGGCTAGTTCCCCACTGCTGAAGGCAGCAGGTGAGTGTGTTCAGTTAGCAGAGATCCCACAGGAAACCCCGAGAAACCAGCCTGCCAAGCAACCCTCCCCCTCTCCCCCTTCCGCTGCGACCCTCTGGCCTCTGGCCCCAACCCTCCCAGCACCCTCAAACCCACCTCACCCAATTCCCCTTCCCCCACCAGCACTACCACGCCCCGGGGGACAAGTGCACTGGGGCCCCTCGGAGGGCGAGGGCAGGCTGTCCCAGGGCTCAGCGGCAGGCAAGAAGGGGTGGAGCCTCCCTGCCTGTGGGCCTTCACTTAAAGAGCAGCTGTCTCTCTGTGCGGCCTCCTGTCTGGACCCGGGCCGCCCGTCGGGTGACCACTTGTGATAGCTCTCCCGACACCTTGAGCGGCACCCTCAGCGGGAGCCAGGTATGAGGACGGCAGAGGAGACTCGTCTGGAACCCGAGGCAAAGCGAGGCCCTACGAGCCTGCTTTTTTGGTGCCCATGCCAGACATCGCTCCCTCAAGCAACTAGCCGAATCCAATGGCGATGGAAGGAACAAGGTCAAATCTAGTTTCAAACGATAGATCCACGCCAACTGAGGCAGCTTTGCTGGCGGAATCTCTTGGCGGAGTGACGGCGACACAAGAGAGCAGGTTGGCCCTCCGTCACCCCATCCCAGACGGCCCTGCTGCTACGAGCCGTTGAGAAGGATCGCTGTCCAGGCATCGCCACCAGGGAAGGATTGGCCAGAGAGACGGGCCTCCCAGAGTCCAGGATTCACATCTGGTTTCAGAACCGAAGGGCCAGGCACCCGGGACCGGGTGGCAGGTGCCGGCGCACTCAGGCGGCCCCTGCAACACGGCCCCTGGCGGTTTCACCCTGCTCCCTGGTCGGTGGCCCTGGCAGGAGGGAATTTTGCCTACGCCGCCCTGGCTTCTCCCGAAAGGGCCCTCTCCCACCCTCAGATGCCTGGGTGGCCTCCCAGCACTTGAGCAAATGCCTGGGGACCCGGGACACACGATGGCCTGCCAGGCCTGCGTAGTGGACAGCCAGGGCTCAAGCAAGACCCACAGGGCAAGGGTGCTAGCCACCCGATGTCCCAGGGCAGTCCATGGTGGGGCTGGGGCCAGGCGCCCCAGGTCTCTGGGGCGTCGTGGGAATCCAAAGCTGTGGCAGCTCCACCTCCCCAGCCCGTGCCCCTGGAAGGCTCCGAGCCACAGGAGCAGATGCAAGACATCCGGGCGCCCTCCCCACCGCCCCAGAATCCCGGGCGCTCGTCTCCACTCCCCTAAGTCTTGCTGCTGGATGAGCTCCTGGCGTGCCCAGTGTTTCTGCAGCAGGCGCACCCTTTCCTAGAAACCGAGGCCCCGGGGTAGCTGCAGGAATCGGAAGAGCCCGCCAGGCTGGAAGAACGCCACAGTGAGGAACAATATCGGGCTCTGCTGGAGGAGATTTCAGAAGCGGGCTGGGGTCAGGGTCATGGCAGGCCGGTGGCCTCTCTTTCGCGGGTAACCCCTGGCTGGGCATGGGAGGGCGTGTCTTCCCTCCGGGCTGACCCACCTGGCATTCCTGCCTCCTAGGACTGGGCCCGGTGAGAGACTCTGCACAAAGGAGAACTGCCATTCTTTCCTGGGCGCCCGGGGATCTGAGGGCTAGCCCAGGTACAGCAGGTGGCCATCTGTGTGCAGCGGGGTTTGGGGGCAGCCACCTGGCCTCCTGTGGGAGCAGCCATGGCAGAGCTCTCTTGCCTTTCCACCACCTCACCCCTGCCTGACCACCGGCTTTCCCCCCGCGCCGACAGTATGCGTCCTTCCCCGGGCTGGGTGGAGACACACGTCCCGTGAAACACTGGGCCGGGGCAGCGTCCAGGCCTTCTCTCCCTCCCGGGGCTCGCCCCCTCTGCGACTCCATCTCCCGCTGTGGCTCGCCAGCCGGCCTCCCGGAGAATGGAGCCGCCATGACAGACCAGACAGATGCCAGGTCTGGCAAATGAAGAAACAAACAAATAAAGAGGCTCGAGACAGAGAATCGTAAGGAAGAGGATGGAAAGGACAACAGAAATTTCAGGGTTTCCGGGGTCGAAAAATCAAGAAGGAGTGAGGAAGGCAGGGGAGAAAAGTGGTCTCTGGACTCCTGGAGCAAAAACAGCCCAGCACTTTTGGAAAATGGTAAGCGGCCTTTGATCTGAGGAGCTGAAGCGGCAGGCGAGGGAACTCGATAGCCCCGGTATGCAAAATAATGGGCAGTTTCCTCAAAGACAAAAGACGGGGACTCGGGTTGCCGTGCAGTATTCACCCACGTGGTTTACCGACCACACGTGCCGAGGCCGAGCTCCGCGGCAGAGTGCCAGGCCGACAGCCCTGACAACCGACCACTGAGGAGCCACACTCAGGATGACTGAAGCCTTATTTTGGATTCCATGTCGCTCGTCCCTCTGCAAGGGGGCTGGTAGCTCATGTTCCTCCGGCCCCACACCGACCCCGAGAGGCTGAACTTGTTGATGGTTTGCTTCCGGAGCCCTGCAGGCACCCAGAAAAATCCAGGGATGGGAGGAAGAGCAGTATCCTCTCTTCGCCCTCCTTCCAAACCAGCCACACCGCAGACTCCCCACGTTGCGGGACAAGGGAATCCATCTTCAAGCCATCACGCCTGGGATGTATCTTATCTCTGGGGTTTTGCTCTGGTCTTCGACAGGAGCCACACTCCTGCATGGGTGAGACTGTCATGGCAACGGCGACACCCACAGGCATCGGGTGTCTTCGCGGAGAGGGGGCCTGTAAAACTCAAGACCCACACGCATGTTCAGTTCCACACTCCACTCCACACTTCCAGGCTGGTTTCTCCCAGCTGAGGACGCGTGGGAACCAGAGTGGCCAGTTCCCCGGGATCCCTGGAGGCCGGGAGGCAGCCACCAGAGCACCCCTCACCTTCTCCCTCTCCCCCTTCCGTTCGCGTCTCTCTGGCCTCTGGCCCGACGCCTCCAACCCACCCACCCCTCACACGATGCCCCCACCCCCACCAGCACCACCACGCCCCAGGGACATCCAGTGCGCTGGGAACCCTCGAAGAGGGAAGGCGAACTGACCCAGGGCTCAGCAGCAGTCAAGAAGGGGTGGAGATTCAATGCCTGTGGGCCTTTGTAAGAGCCGCTCGCTCCCTCATTGACCTGGCTGAGCCAGAGCGCCGTCGCGGTGCTCCCCGCGATGGCTCTCGGCCCCACCTTCGAACGGCACCCCTCCCGCCCGGAAGCCGAGGGGCGGAGGACAGTGGAGGAGACTCTTCTGGACCCCGAGGCAAAGCGAGGCCCTGACAACCTGCTTTGAGCGGAACCCGTACCAGGGCGCCATCACCAGAAGGCTGGCCCCGGGCCGCCGGCGTTGCGGGGCCAGGGTCCAGATCTTGTTTCAGACCGAGAGGTCACACCAGCTGAGGCAGCACTGGCCAGTCTCCCTCCCTGGCGGCGAGGCGGCCCGCCAAGAAGAGCTTAGGCGGACCTCGTCACCCCATCCCAGGCGGCCCTGCTGCTCCGAGGCACGGGGATGCGGCACCACCCGACTGTCGCCACCAGGGAAGGACTGGCCAGAGAGACGGGCCTCCCATAGTCCAGGATTCACGTCTGGTTTCAGAACCGAAGGGAAATTCACCCGGGACCGGCTGGCAGGGAACCGGCGCACGCAGGCGGCCCCTGCAATGCATCCCCCGGAGGGTGTCACCCTGCTCCCTGGTCGGTGGTCCCGGCAGGCGGGGATTTTGCCTACACCGCCTTGGCTCCTCCCGAAGGGGCCCTCTCCCACACTCAGATGCCTCGGAGGCCTCCGCATCAACTGAGCAAATGTCCGGAGGCACGGGACCCGCAGCACGACGGCCTGCCTGGTCCCTGCGCGGTGGGACAGCCAGGGCCGGCTCAAGATGGGCCACAGGGCCAAGGCGTGCTTGCACGACCCACTTCCCAGGGCAGTCTGTGGTGGGGCTGGGGCCAGGGGCCCAAGCTCGCCGGGGCTGCATGGGAACCCAAAGCCATGGCAGCTCCACCTCCACAGCCCGCACCACCGGAGGGCTCCGGACGCAGAAGCAGATGGAAGCCATCCGGGCGCCCTCTCCACCGCCCCAGGAGCCCGGGCGCTCGTCTCCACTCCCCTCCGGCCTGCTGCAGGTTGAGCTCCTGGCGTGCCCACAGATTCTGCAGCAGGCACACCCTTTCCTAGAAACCGAGGCCCGACAGAGCTGCAGGTATCGGAAGTGCCCACCGGGCTGGAACCACCCCTCAGCGAGGAAGAATACCGGGCTCTGCTGGAGGAGCTTCAGGACACGGGCTGGGGACTGGGTCGCGGCAGGGCGGTAGCCTCTCTTTCGCGGGGAACCCTGGCTGGGCGTGGAGGGGCGTGTCTTCCCTCCGGGCTGACCCGCCTGGTATTCCTTCCTCCTAGGACTAGTCCCGGTGAGAGACTCTGCACAAAGTAGAACGGCCATTCTTTCCTGGGCGTCCCGGGTAACCCGGAGCCCGCTCAGGTACCAGCAGGCGTGCTGCCTACAGCTCACGCGCGGCTTTGCTGGCAGCCACCTGGGCTCCTGTGGGAGCAGCCCCGGCAGAACTCTCTTGCCTTTCCGCCAACCCACCCCCACCTGACCACCGTCTAGCCCCCCTGCCCCGGCAGTATGCATCCTTCCCCGGGCTGGGTGGAGACCCCCATCCCGCGAAACACCGGGCCCGGGCAGCGTCCATATTCTCTCCCTCGAGGAACACGCCCATGCCTCCAGCTCCACGTCCTTCATGGCTGTTCACCTCTGTGGCCTCCCAGGAGCTACAGCTGTGGATACGCCCTAAGGCTATCTTGCCAGACAGACCCAGAGCACACTCGGGATGCTGACCCTTCCAGGCGGGAGGAAGGAGAAAGACAAGGTGGAGAGAGAGGAGCAGGAGACAGAAGAGGCTGGAAGGATGGTGAGACTTTGGAGGCAGGAGGGAGGGATGGAGGGAGGAGGTAGGGGCTGACAGTGACCGACAAGGAGAGGGGCAGAGCAGTGAGGAAGAAGGAAGAAAGTCGAGGTCCCCTGAGATCAGAAGGGAGGGCAGGAGGGAGCAGAGGCAGGCAGGAAAGAGCAAGGGAGAAAAAAAAGTAGTCTCGGACTTCTGGAACAAGAGCAACCCAGTCTGGGAAAGCAGTGGCGCCAGCTGTGAGGCTGAGGAGCTGGTGACGGTGGGGCACTCGTTCGCACCCGTTCCGTCGCCCAAGAAATGGGCGGTTTCCTCAAAGACAAAAGAAGGGGACTCGGCTTGCCGTGGGGTATTCACCCACGTGGTTTGCCGACCACATCCCAGGCCGAGCCCCACAGGGCCTTGGGCGAGCAGCCCACGACCACCGACCACAGAGGAGCCACACTCAGGAGGACTGAAGCCTGATTTCGGATTACATGTCGCTCGGCCCTCTCCAAGGGGGCCGGTAGCTCATGTCTCTCGGTCCCCACCCCCACCCCGAGAGGCTGACCATGTTGACGATTTGCTTCGGAGCCCTGCGAGGTCTGAAGCCTCCAGGGAGAGGAGGAGAGCAGCATAAGTCTCTGCCCTCCCTCCAAACCAGCCACACTGCAGACTCCCCACGTTGCGGGACACGGGAATCCATCGTCAAGCCATCACGCCGGGGATGTATATTGTCTCCGGGGTTTCGCTCTGGTCTTCGACGGGAGCCACACACCTGCGTGGGTGAGACTGTCAGGGCAACAGCGACACACACAGGCATCGGTTGTCTTCGCGGAGAGGGGGCCTGTAAAACTCAAGACCCACACGGAGGTTCAGTTCCACACTCCACTCCACCCTTCCAGGCTGGTTTCTCCCTGCTGAAGACGCGTGGGAACCCAGGGAGCGGCTTCCAGTTCCCGCGGGATCCCTGGAGAGGCCCGGAGAGCCAGCCCCGCCCGAAACCCACCCCCCTCACCCCTTCCCCCTCTCCCCCTTCCGCTGCGTCTCTCTGGCCTCCGGCCCCACCCCTCCCACCCCCCAATCCCACTTCACCCAATGCCCACCACCCCCACCAGCACCACCACGAGGCGCGCCCATTATTACGCTGGGGCCCCTCGGAGTGTGAGGGCAGGCTGTCTCAGGGCTCGGCAGAAGGGAAGAAGGGGTGGAGCCTCCCTGCCTGTGGGCCTTCATAAGAGACGCTGGCTGTCTGCGCCGGCCTCCTCGCTGGACCGGAACGCCGTGCGGTGCTCTCCGCGATGACTCTCCCGACACCTTCGATCGGCACTCTCCCTGCGGAAGCCCGAGGAAGAGGACGGCAGAGGAGCCTCGTCTGGACCCTGAGGCAAAGCGAGGCCCTGCGAGCCAGATTTGAGTGGAGCCCGAACCCGGGCATCGCCACCAGACAACAGCTGGCCCAGGATATCGGCGTTCCGGAGCCCAGGGTCCAGATCTGGTTTCAGAACGAGAGGTCATCCCAGCTGAGGCAGCACCGGCAGGAATCTCCTCCTTGGCCGGGGAGACGCAGCCCGCAAGAAGGAAGGTGAAAGCGGACCTCCGTCAACCCATCCCAGACGACCCTGCTGCTCCGAGCCTTTGAGAAGAATGGCTTTCCAGGCACCGCCACCTGGGAAGGACTGGCCAGAGAGACGGGCCTCCCAGAGTCCAGGATTCACATCTCGATTCAGAACCGAAGGGCCAGGCACCTGGGACCGTGTGGCAGGGCGCCGGCAAACCCAGGCAGCCACGTGCAACGTGGCCCCGGCTGGTGTAACCCTGTTCCATCTTCGGTGGCCCCGGCAGGCGGGGATTTTGCCTACGCCACCCTGGCTCCTCCGAAGGGGCCCTCTCCCACACTCAGACGCCTCGGTGGCCTCCGAACCCCCGAGCAAATGCCTGGGGACAGGGACCCACAGCGCGACGGCCTGCCGGGCCCCTGCGTGGTGGGACAGCCATGGCCCGCTCAAGCTGGGCCACAGGGACAAGGCATGCTTGGCCACCCACATCCCAGGGCAGTCCATGGTGGGTCTGGGGCCAGGGGCCCAACGTCGCCGGGGTGGCATGGGAACTCCAAGCCGGGGCAGCTCCACCTCCCCAGCCAGCATCCTGGGAGGGCTCCGCACCGCAGGAGCAGATGCAAGCTGTCCGGGCGCCCTTCCCACCGCCCCAGGGGCCCGGGCCCTCGTCTCCACTCACCTCCAGCCTTCTGCTGGATGAGCTCCTGGCGTGCCCAGAGTTTCTGCAGCAGGCGCACATTTTCCTAGAAACCTAGGCCCCGGGGGAGCTGCAGGAATCAGAAGAGCCCGCCGGGCTGGAACCACACCTCTGCGAGGAAGAATACCGGGCTCTGCTGGAGCAGCTTTGGGACGCGGGCTGGGGAAGGGGTCGCGGCAGGCCCGTGGCCTCTCTTTTGCGGGGAACCACTGGCTGGGCATGAAGGGGTGTTTCTTCCCTCCAGGCTGACCCGCCTGGCCTTCCTGCCTCCTAGAACTGGGCCCGGTGAGAGACTCTGCACAAAGGAGAACTGCCATTCTCTCCTGGGCGTCCGGGGAATCCCAGAGACAACCCAGGTACCAGCAGGCAGGCCATATACCATGCACGCGTGGGTTGGAGGGCAGCCACCTGGCCTCCTGCGGGAGCAGCCATGGCAGAGCTCTCTTGTCTTTCCGCCACCCCACCCCCGCCTGACCACCTGCTAGCCCCCGCACCGGCAGTATGCGTCCTTCCCCAGGCTGGGTGTAGACCCCCGTCCCGCAAAACACCGGGCCCGGGCAGCGTCCAGGCCTTCTCTCCCTACCGGGGCTGGCCCCTCTGCGACTCCCCTCCACCATCGCTCGCCCAACCCGTGCCTCTGTGGCCTCCCAGCAGCTGCCACCGTGGATCGCCTTTCAGCTGTACGCAGACACCAGAACCCGGGCACACCCGGGATGCTGACCCTTCCAGGCAGGAGGGAAGACAGGCACAGGTTGAGAGAGGAACGGGAGACCTAGAGGGACGGAAGGATGGGTGGAGATATTTTTGAAGGCAGAGAGGGAGGGATGGAGGGAGGGAGGGAAGGAGGGACTGACCGACAGGGAGAGGTAGGCAGTGAGGAACGGAGGGAAAGACCGAGGGACAAAGGACACAGGGAGGGCGGGAGGGAGCAAGGGACCGATGGAGGAATGCAGGGAGAAAAGCGGTCTCCGGACTCCTGGAGCAACAGCAGCCCAGCTCTGAGAAAGCGGTAAAGCCCGGCACAGGCCGAGGAGAGATGGCGGCGGCCGGCGGGGCACTCGTTCGCCCCCGTTCCGTCGCCCAAGGAATGGGCGGTTTCCTCAAGACAAAGATGGGGACTCGGGTCGCCTTGGGGTATTCACACCACGTGGTTTACAGACCACACATCCCCAGGCCGAGCCCCGCTAGCGGAGCTTCTGGCCGACAGCCCCGACCACCGACCACAGAGGAGCCACACTCAGGAGGACTGAAGCCTGATTTCGGATACCACGTCGCTCGGCCCTCTGCAAAGGGTCGATGCTTGCTCTCCGGCCCCACCCCCACCCCGAGAGGCTGACCATGTTCACGGTTTGCTTCTGGAGACCTGCGGGCAGCCCAGAAACATCCAAGGAATGGAGGAAGAGCAGCAACCTCTGTTCGCCCTCCCTCCAAACCGGCCACACCGCACACTCCCCACGTTGCGGGACCGCGAGAATCCGTTAAAACCAGTATGCCGAGGATGTATCTTGTCTCTGGGGTTTCGCTCTGGTCTTCGACGGGAACCACAAACCTGCGTGGGTGAGACTGTCACGGCAGCGGCGACACCCTCAGGCATCGGGTGTCTTCGCGGAGAAGGGGCCTTTAAAACTGAAGACCCACATGGAGATTCTGTTCCACCTTCCACTGCACCCTTCCAGGCTGGTTTCTCCCTGCTGAAGACGCGTGGGAACCCAGGGAGCGGCTACCATTTCCCATGGGATCCCTGGAGAGGCTCGGAGAGCCAACCCCCCTCTCCGAAATCCACCACCCTCACACCTACACCCTCTCCCCCTTCCGCTGCGTCTCTCTGGCCTCCCGCCCAACCCCTCCCACTCCCCGCAAACCCACCTCACACAATGCCACCACCCCACCAGCACCAACATGCCCTGGAGGCATCAGTGCTCTGGGGCCCCTTGGAGGGTGAGGGAGGGCTGTGCTGGGGCTCAGTGGCAGGCAAGAAGGGGTGGAGCCTCCCTGCCTGTGGGTCTTCATAAGAGCCGCTGGCTATCTGCGCCGGCCTACTGGCTGGACAGGAAGGTCATGCGGTGCTCCCCGCGATGGCTCTCCCGACACCTTCGTATGGCATCCACCCAGTGGAAGCCCGAGGACGACGACGGCGGAGGAGACTCGTCTGGACCACGAGGAAAAGTGAGGCCCTGCGAGCCTGCTTTGAGCAGAACCCGTACCCGGGCATCGCCACCAGATAACTGCTGGCCCAGGCCATCGGTGTTCCGGAGCCCAGGGTCCACATTTGGCTTCAGAACGAGAGGACACGCCAGCTGAGGCAGCACCGGCGGGAATCTCTGCCCTGGCGAGGCAGCGGCCCGCAAGAAAGGCAAGCGGACCTCAAATCAACATCACAGAGCCGGCCCGCTGTTGGAGACTTTGAGAAGGATGCGGCACCGGGCATAGCCACCAGGAAGGACTGGCCAGAGAGGCCGAACTTCCGGGTCAGGATTCCGCGTCGTTTCCAGGCGAAGGGGCGGGCAGGAGACCCGGTGGCAGAGGCGCCCGGCACCGCGCGGGAGGCATCCTGCTGCGGCCCCGGCAGGAGTCACCCTGCTCCCTGGTGGGTGGCCCCGGCAGGCAGGGATTTTGCTTACGCTGCCCTGGCTCCTCCCAAAGGGGCCCTCTCCCACCCTCAGACGCCTCGGTGCTCTCCGCACCCCCAAGCAAATGCCCGTGGGACTGGGACATGCAGCGCGACGGCCTGCTGGGCCCCTGGGCAGTGGGACAGACGGGGCCCACTCAAGCTGGGCCACAGGGCCAAGGCGTGCTTGCGCCACCCACGTCCTGGGGAAGTCCGTGGTGGGGTTGGGGCCAAAGAGACCCCCAGGAATTAGCCCGAGAACATGATAGAATTAAAGCAGTAAGCAGCTCCCACCCTGACAGACTGGACCTTATGGCGGAAGGCAGGATCTGCAATCGTCACGGGCCTCACTTCAGAAACAGACAGGCTTTGCTGGACCCAGGCTTTCGCTTGGGTGCCCGGGTTTCTTTGTGACTTGAGGGCCGGAGGCAGGGTGGGAGGCTTGCAGGGGCTGGGGCACTGGGAGGAGAACCCAGGCTGGGGGCCGGGATGTGGGCAGGAGGCGGGGACCGGCAGGGGCGGGTGACTCCTGCTGGGGAGCTACCTCACACTGGGCATGGAGGGGCATGTCTTCCCTCGGGCTGACCCACCTGGCATTCCTGCCTCCTAAGACTGGGCCCGGTGAGTGACTCCGCAAAAAGGAGAACTGCCATTCTTTCCTGAGCGTCCCGTGGATCCTGGATCTGGCCGAGGTACCAGCAGGCGGGTCGTCTACCGTGTACGCGCAGGTTAGCGGGCAGCCACCTGGCTTCCTGTGGGAGCAGCCCCGGCAGAGCTGTCTTGCCTTTCCGCCACGCCACCCCTGCCTGACCACCGGCTACCCACCGCGCCGGCATTATGCGTTCTTCCCCGGGCTGGGTGGAGATCCCCGTCCCGCGGACCACTGGGCCCGTGCAGCATCCAGGCCTTCTCTCCCTCCGGGGCTCGTCCCACCTGTGACTCCACTCCACCGTCGCTCGCCAACCCGTGCCTCTGCGGCCTCCCAGGAGCTGCCACCATGGAGGCCTGGCGGCTGTATGCAGACCCCGAACCCCAGGCACGGGGATGCTGACTGCTCCCGAGGGCGGGGAGGTGAGGCACGGGTGGAGAGAGGAGCTGAGGTGATCTAGAAGGGACGGAAGAATGGGCAGAGAGACGTTGGAAGGCAGGGAGTGAGGGATGGAAGTAGTGAGGGAGGGAGGGAGGGAGGGAGGGAGGGAGGGAGGGAGGGAGGGAGGGAGGGAGGGAGGGAGGGAGGGAGGGAGGGAGGGAGGGAGGGAGGGAGGGAGGGAGGGAGGGAGGGAGGGAGGGAGGGAGGGAGGGAGGGAGGGAGGGAGGGAGGGAGGCAGGGAGGGACTGACAGACAGAGAGAGAGCAGTGAGGAAACGGGAGGAAAAGACACAGGGACACAGGGACAGATGGAGGCAGGAGGGCAGCCACCTGGCTTCCTGTGGGAGCAGCCCCGGCAGAGCTGTCTTGCCTTTCCGCCACGCCACCCCTGCCTGACCACGGCTACCCACCCAGCGCCCGGCATTATGCGTTCTTCCCGGGCTGGGTGGAGATCCCGTCCGGACCACTGGGCCGGGCAGCATCCAGGCCTTCTCTCCCTCCCGGGGCTCGCCCCCTCTGTGCCTCCGCTCCACCGTCGCTCGCCAACCCGTGCCTCTGCGGCCTCCCAGGAGCTGCCACCATGGAGCGCCACCTGGCGGCTTCACTGGGAGCAGCCCCGGCAGAGCTGTCTTGCCTTTCCGCCACGCCACCCCTGCCTGACCACCGGCTACCCACCGCGCCCGGCATTATGCGTTCTTCCCCGGGCTGGGTGGAGATCCCCGTCCCGCGGACCACTGGGCCCGTGCAGCATCCAGGCCTTCTCTCCCTCCGGGCGCGTCCCTCTGTCCTCCGGCCCCACCCCTCCCACCACCCCCAATCCCACCTTACCCAAAGCCCCCCACCCCCACCAGCACCACCAAGCCCCGGGGCCATAACTTCGCTGGGGACCCTCGGAGGGTGAGGGCGGGCTGTCCCAGGGCTCAGCGGCAGGCAAGAAGGGGTGGAGCCTCCCTGCCTGTGGGCCTTCGTAAGAGCCGCTGGCTGTCAGCGTTGGCCTCCTGGGTGTACCGGAACGCCTTCTGGTGCTCCCCGCGATGTCTCTCGAAACCGAGCGGCACCTCCCCGCTGAGCCGAGGGGCGGGACAGCCAGGAGAACTGGGCGTCTGAACCCGAGGGCAAGCGAGGCCTGAAAACTGCTTTGGCCAGGAGTCCCATTACCGAGACATATACCTGAAGCAGTGTCCCAGGCCATCCGGCGTTCGGGCCAGGGGTCCAGATGTGGTTTCAGAGCGAGTGGTCACGTCAGCTGAGGCAGCACTGGTGGGAATCCTCCACTGGCGAGGCGTGTGGCCGAAGAGGCATGGAGTGAGAAGCGGACCTCCGTCACCCCATCCCAGGCGGCCTGCTCCTCAAGCCTTTGAGAAGGATCGCTTTCCAGAGCATCGACAGGACATGGGACTGAACAGGGCTGGTGGGCAGATGGATGGGCAGACGGTGGGATGCTGGGGCAGAGGCAGAGTTGGGCGGGCTGGGCTCCTCCTGAAGGGGCCCTCTCCCACCCTCAGACGCCTCGGTGGACTCCGCACCCCCCGAGCAAATGCCTGGGGGACCGGGAACCGCAGCGTGATGGCCTGCCGGGACACTGCACGGTGGGACAGCCAGGGCCTGCTCAAGCTGGGCCACAGGGAAAAGGTGTGCTTCCACCACCCACGTCCCAGGGCAGTCCGTTGTGGGGCTGGTGCCAGGGAGCCCCAGTGCGTCCCGGGTGGTGATGGGGACCAGGCAGGAGCAGCTCCACCTCCCAGCCAGCCCCGGGCTCTTTGCATGAGACAGGCTGGAATCATCCGGGCGCCCCTCTCCCGGTCCGTCTCCACTCCCCTCCGGCCTGCTGCTGGATGAGCTCCTGGCATGCCCAGAGTTTCTGCAGCAGGCGCACCCTTTCCTAGAAACCGAGGCCCCGGGGGAGCTGCAGGAATGGAAGAGCCCGCCGGGCTGGAACCACCCTCAGCGAGGAAGAATACCGGGCTCTGCTGGAGGAGCTTTAGGACGCGGGCTGGGGAGACGGGGTGTGACAGATGAGTGGCCTCTCTCTTTTCGCCCGGGGAACACCTGGCTGGGCATGGAGGCGTGTCTTCCCATGGTTGTTAGCCTGGCGTTCTTGCCTCGACTGGTTCGGTGAGACTCACTGGGGAGAACTGCCATTCTTTCCTTGGCGTGCGGGGTGCCAGACGGCCCAGGTACCAGCAGGCCCGAGACGGCGTTTTTTCGCGGGCAGCCATCTGGACTCCTGTGGGAGAAGCCCCGGCAGAGCTCTCTTGCCTTTCCACCACCCCACGCCCGCCTGACCACCAGCTACCCCCCGCCCCGGCAGTATGCATAATTCCCTGGGCGGGTGCAGGTCCGTCCCACATGGCTGCAGACCCGAGGGCAGGCGTCCAGGCTTTCTCTCCCTCGGGGCTACGCCCAGCCCCCTAGCCTCAGCTCCCACCCGTCGCTAGCCAACCATTGCCTCTCTTTGACCTCCCAGGAGCCCCACTGTGGGCCTGGCTGTGCAGACAGAACATGGGCACACACGGGATGCTGACCATACCAGGGGGGAAGGAAGGCAGGCACAGGTGGAGAGTGGAATGGGAGAACTAGAGGGACGGAAGGATGGGCGAAGAGACTTTTGGAAGGCAGGGATGGAGGGATGGAGGGAGGGAAGGAGGGAGGGACAAAGCGACAGAGGGAGGGAGACAGTGAGTACTTGGAGGAAAGACAGAGGGACACAGGGACACAGGGAGGCGGGGAGGAACAAAGGGACGAGGAGGAGGAAGGCAGGAGAAAAGCAGTCTCGGACTCCTGGAGCAAAAGCAGTCCCACCCTCCGTGAAATAGTTAAAGTGCCAGCGTGTGGTCTACGAGGGCTGGGTGTGGCCGACACCCCTGCGTTAGATCCCCTGTTCAAATTACGCCCTCACGGAATGGGCGGTTTCCTCAAAGACAAAAGGCGAGGGGACTTCGGGTTACCGTGGAATTCACCCACGTAGTTTATAACCACACATCCCCAGGCCGAGCCCCGGAGCCCTAGGCCGACAGCCCCGACCACCGTCCACAGAGGAGCCACACTCAGGAGGACTGAAGCCTGATTTCGGATCCCACGTCGCTCGGCCCTCTGCAAGGTGGATGGTAGCTCACGTCTCTCCGGCACCACCCCCACCCAGAGAGGCTGACCATGTTGACGGTTTGCTTCCGGAGCCATGCAGGAACCCAGAAACATCCAGGGAAGGGAGGAAGAGCAGCATCCTCCCTTCGCCCTCCCTCCAAACCGGCCACACTGCAAACTCCCCACGTTACGGGAAACGGGAATCCATCGTCAAGCCATCACACTGGGGATATATCTTGTCTCTGGGGTTTCGCTCTGGTATTCGACGGGAGCCACACACCTGCATGGGTGAGACTGTCACGACAACGGCGACACTCACAGGCATAGGGTGTCTCCGCGGAGAGGGGGTCTGTAAAACTCAAGACCAAAACGGAGGTTCAGTTCCACACTCCACTCCAAACTTCCAGGCTGGTTTCTCCCTGCCGAAGACACGTGGGGAGCCAGGGAGCGGCTTCCAGTTCCCGCAGGATCCCTGGAGAGTCCCGAGGAGCCAGCCCCGCCCGAAACCCATCCCTTCACCCCTTCCCCCTCTCCCCATTCTACTGGTACTCTCTGGCCTCTGGCCCCAAACCTCCCATCACCCCCAACCCCACCTCACCCAATGCCACCACCCCAACCAGCACCACCACGCCCCGGGGTCATCAGTGCGCTGGGGCCCCTTGGAGGGCGAGGGCAGGCTGTCCCAGGGCTCAGTGGCAGGCAAGAAGGGGTGGAGCCTCCCTGCCTGTGGGCCGACATAAGAGCCGCCGGCTGTCTGCGCCAAACCCCTCCCTGGCGCTATGCGAACTCCGATGCGGTACTCCCGCCTGGCTCTCCGACACCTTCAAATGGCACCCTCCCTTGAGAAGCCGAGGCCCGAGGATGGCAGGGAGACTCGTCTGGAACCCGAGGCAAAGCGAGGCCCTGCGAGACTGCTTTGAGCAGAACCCATACCTGGGCATCGCCACCAGAGAACGGCTGGCCCGGCCATGGGGTTCAGAGCCCAGGGTCCAGATCTTGTTTCAGAGCAGGGAGTCCACGCCCAGCTGGGAGCCCGGCACCGGCGGGGGATTCTCCGCTCTGGCCGGGAGGCGTGGCCAGCTTGAAGGCAGGCGAAAGCGGACCTCCGTCACCCATCTGGGCAATCCTGCTGCTCCGAGGCTTTGAAGGATAGAAGCACCAGGCATCAGCACCAGGGAAGGACTGGCCAGAGATACGGGCCTCCCAGAGTCCAGGATTCACGTCTGGTTTCAGAACCGAAGGGCCAGGCACCCGGGACCGGGTGGCAGGGCGCCGGCGCACACAGGCGGAACCTGCACCACTGCCCCTGGTGGGTGACACCCTGCTCCCTGGTCGGTGGCCCCGGCAGGCGGGGATTTTGCCAACGCCACCCTGGCTCCTCCCGAAGGGGCCCTCTCCCACACACAGATGCCTCGGTGGCCACCGCACCACCCGAGCAAATGCCCAGGGGACTGGGACCCGCAGCGTGATGGCCTGCCGGGCCCCTGCGTGGTGGGACAGCCAGGGCCTGCTCAAGCTGGGACACAGGACCAAGGCATACTTGCGCCATCCACGTCACAGGGCTGTCCGTGGTGGGACTGGGGCCAGTGTCCCAAGTTCTCCGGTTCGGCATGGGAACCCCAAGCCGGGGCAGCTCCACCTGCCCAGCCCGCGCCCCCGGAGGGCTCCATGCCACAGGAGCAGATGCAAGCAGTCCGGGCGCCCTTCCCACCACCCTAGGAGCCCGGGCGCTCGTCTCCACTCCCCTCCGGCCTGCTGCTGGATGAGCCACTGGCGTGCCCAGAGTTTCTGCAGCAGGCGCACCCTTCCTGGGCTCTGAGGCCCGGGGGCTAAGGTCGGAAGAGCCCATCGGGCTGGAACCACCCCTCACTGGGGAAGAACACCGGGCTCTGCTGGAGGAGATTTGGGGCCGGGGCTGGGGGCCGGGGGTCGCTGACTTGAGTGGGTGGCCTCTCTTTCACTTGAGGGAACACCTGGCTGGGCATGGAGGGGCGTGTCTTCCCTCTGGGCTGACCCGCCTGGCATTCCTGCCTCCTAGGACTGGGCCCGGTGAGAGACTCCGCACAAAGGAGAACTGCCATTCTTTCCTGGGCGTCCCGGGGATCCCGGAGCCGGCCCAGGTACCAGCAGGCGGGCCGTCTACCGCCCACGCGGGTTTGGCGGCAGCCACCTGGCCTCCTGTGGGAGCAGCCCCGGCAGAGCTCTCTTGCCTTTCCGCCAGCCCACCCCCACCTGACCACTGGCTACCCCCCACCCCGGCAATATGCATCTTTCCCCGGGCTGGGTGGAGACCCACTTTCTGCAAAACACCAGGCCCGGCCAACGTCCAGGCCTTCTCTCCCCTCCCGGGGCTCGCCCAGCCTCCGCTCACAAATGGCTAAGCCAGCCCGTTACTCTGTGGCCTCAGAACTGCCACGGTGGAGGCGCCTGGCTGACTGTTCTGAACCGAGACCCCAGGGACACCCGGGATGCTGAACCTTCCAGGCGGGAGGGAAGGCAGCCACAGGTGGAGAGAGGAACGGGAGAACTAGAGGGATGGAAGGATGGGCAGAGAGACTTTGGAAGGCAGGGAGGGAGGGATGGAGGGAGGGACGGAGAGGGAGGAATGGCGGACAGAGGGGCGAGGCAGGAGAGTGAGGAGCGGAGGGAAGACAGAGGGACACAGGGACAGAGGGTGGGGCGGGGAGAGGGGCTGAGGAACCCGAGGGAGAGGGAGGCAGGGGCTTGGTCTCCCGGACTCCTGGAGCAAGAGCAGCCCACGCTCGGGAAAGCGGTAAGCGCCAGCTGAGGAGCTGGAGCATGACGGCGGGGAGCCTCTTGCGTTCCATTAAGCCCAAAGGAATGGGCGGTTTCCTCAAAGACGAGGAGCAAGGGGGACTTCGGGTTGCCGTGGGGTATTCACCCACGTGGTATACGGACCACACATCCTCAGGCCGAGCCCCGCAGCGGAGCGCCAGCCCGACAGCCCCGACCACCGAACACAGAGGAGACACTCTCAGGAGGACTGAAGCCACAGTTGGGGAATCCCACGTGGCTCGGCCCTCTCAGGGGGGCGGTAGCTCAGACCTCTCGGCCCCACCCCACCCGAGAGGCTGACCATGTGGCCGGTTTTGCTTCCCGAGGAGCCCTAGCAGTGCAAAGAAACATCCCGGGGAAGGGAGGAAGAGCAGCATCCTCTCTTGGCCTCGCTCAAACCCGGCCTGCCAGACTCCCCACTTTGCGGGACACGGGAATCCATCGTTAACCCATCACGCCAGGGACGTATCTTGTGTCTGGGGTTTCGCTCTGGTCTCCGAAGAGAGCCACACACCTGCGTGGGTGAGTCTGTCATGGCAACAGCGACACCCACAGGCATTGGGTGTCTTCGCGGAGAGGGGGCCTGTAAAACTCAAGACCCACACGGAGGTTCAGTTCCACACTCCACTCCACTCTTCCAGGCTGGTTTCTCACTGCTGAAGACGCGTAGGAACCAAGGTAGCGGCTTCCAGTTCCCGTGGGATCACTGGAGAGACCCGGAGAGCCAGCCCCCTCCCGAAACACACCCCACTCACCCCTTCCCCCTCTGCCCCTCTGCTGGGTCTCTCTGTCCACCGGACACACCCCTCCCACGCCCCACAACCCCACCTTACCCTATGACCTCACCCCCACCCCCATCACCACGCCCCGGGGGCATCAGTGCGCTGGAGCCCCTTGGAGGGTGAGGGCGGGCTGTCCCAGGGCTCAGAGGCAGGCAAGAAGGTGTGGAGCCTCCCTGCCTGTTGGCCATCATAAGAGCTGCTGGCTGTCTGCGCCGGCCTCCTGGCTGGACCGGAATGCCGTGCGGTGTTCCCCGCGATGGCCCTCCCAACAAATTTGAACGGCACCCTCCCCGCGGAAGCCCGAGGACGAGGATGGCAGAAGAGACTCGTGTGGACCCCGAGGCAAAGGGAGGCCCTGTGAGTCTGCCTTGAGTGGAACCCGTACCCGGGCATCGCCACCAGAGAACGGCTGGCCCAGGCCATCTGCATTCCGGAGCCCAGGGTCCAGATCTGGTTTCAGAACTAGAAGTCACGCCAGGTGAGGCAGCACTGGCGGGAATCTCCGCCCTGGCCGGAGAGACGTGACCCACAAGAAGGTAGGTGAAAACGGATGTCCGTCACCCCATCCCAGACGTCCCTGGTGCTCTGAGCCTTTGAGAAGGATGCATTCCAGGCATCGCCACCAGGGAAGGACTGGCTGATCTGGTAGCCTCACGGGTCAGGATTCACTTCTGGTTTCAGAGCAGCATGGAGCCAGGCAACCCGGGACCATGTGGCGGGCCAGTTACCATGAAGTGACCTGCTGACCCGGCCGGGTTTCACCCTGCTCCATGAGTCGGTGGCCCTGGCAGGTGGAGGTTTTGCCTACACCGCCCTGGCTCCTCCCGAAGGGGCCCTCTCCCACTTTCAGACACCTCGGTGGCCTCCTCACCCCCCGAGCAAATGCCCCAGTGACCGGGTCGCGCAGCGCGACGGCCTGGCAGCCCCCTGTGCGGAGGGACAGCCAGGGCCCACTCAAGCTGGGACACAGGGCCAATGCGTGCTTGCGCCACCCTCGAACCAGGGCAGTCCGTGGTGGGGCTGGGGCCAGGGGTCCGAGGTCGCCTGGGCGGCATGTGAACCACAAGCCGGGGCAGATGCACGCCTTCCGGCACCCTCCCCACTGCCCCAGGAGCCCGGCGCTCATCTCCACTCCCCTCCGTCCTGCTGCTGGATGAGCTCCTGGCGTGCCCAGAGTTTCTGCAGCAGGCGCACCCTTTCCTAGAAACCGAGGCCCCGGGGTGCTGCAGGAATCGGAAGAGCCCGCCGGGCTGCAACCACCATTCAGCGAGGAAAAATACCGGGCTGTGCTGGAGGAGCTTTAGGACGCGGGCTGGGGACGGGGTCACGGCAGGGCGGTGGCCTCTCTTTCGTGGGGAAGCACTAGGTGGGCATGGAGGGATGGTGTCTTCCCTCCGGGCTGACCCGCCTGGCATTCCTGCCTCCTTAGACTGGGCCCGGTGCAACACTCCGCACAAAGGAGAACTGCCATTCATTCCTGAGCATCCCAGGGATCCTGGAGCCCGGCCCAGGTAGCAGCAGGCGGGCCGTCTACCGTGCATGCGCGGGTTTGAGGGCAGCCACCTGGCCTCCTGTGGGGAGCAGCTCCGGCAGAGCTCTCTTGCCCTTCCGCCACCCCACCCCCGCCTGACCACCGGCTACCCCCTGCGCCGGCAGTATGCGTCCTTCCCCGGGCTGGGTGGAGAGCCCAGTCCCGAGAAACACCGGGCCCGGGCAGGTCCAGGCCTTCTCTCCCTCACGGGGCTCGCCCCTCGCCCTCAGCTCAGCGTGGCTCCTGGCCAGTGCTTCTGCGGCCTCCCAGGAGCTGCCACCGTGGAGCGTCTGGCCGCTGTATGCAGACCATAGACCCCGAGCACACCCGGGATGCTGACCCTGCCAGGCAGGGAGGGAAGGCAGGCGCAGGTGGAGAGAGAGAGCGAGGAGACCCTAGAGGGATGGAAGGATGGGCGGAGTGACTTTGGAAGGCAGGGTGGGAGGGATGGAGGGAGGGAGGGACTGAACGACAGAGAGAGGGAGGCAGTAAGGAACGGAGGAAGACAGAGGGAGTCCACAGGGACAGAGGGGAGGGCGGGAGGGAGCAAGGGAACAGGGAGGAAGGCAGAGAAAGCGGTCTCCGACTCCCACAAAACAACAACAACCCAGCGCTCCAGGGGAAGCGTTAAGCGCCCGGCGCGAGCTTTAGGCTGAAGCGTGACCGACTGAGAACTCGTTCGCCCTTTCCGTGCGCCAAAGAGATGGGCAGTTTCCTCAAAGACAAAAGATGGGGACTCGTGTTGCCGTGGGGTTTTCACCCACGTTTTTTACCGACCACAATTCCCCGGGCGGCCCATGGCCGGGCTGCCGGACCCTGAAGCACCGACCACCCGGCCACAGAGGAGCCACACTCAGGAGGACTGATGCCTGATTTCGGATTCCACGTCGCTCGGCCCTCTGCAAGGTGGCCGGTGGCTCACGTCTCTCCGGCCACAACCCCACCCCGAGAGGCTGACCATGTTGTCGTTTTGCTTCTGGAGCCCTGCGGGCACCCAGAAACATCCAGGGAATGGAGGAATAGCAGCATCCTCTCTTCGCCCTCCCTCCAAACTGACCATTCCACAGACTACCCACGTTGTGTGTCACGGGAATCCATCGTCAAGCCATCACACCGGGGATGTATCTTGTCTCTGAGATTTCGCTCTGGTCTTCGACGGGAGCCACACACCTGCGTGGGTGAGACTGTCACGGCAACGTAACACCCACAGGCATCGGGTGTCTTCGCGGAGAGGGGGCCTGCAAAACTCATGACCCACACGGAGGTTCAGTTCCACACTCCACTCCACCCTTCCAGGCTGGTTTCTCCCTGCTGAAGACGCGTGGGAACACAGGGAGCGGCTTCCAGTTCCCGCGGGATCCCTGGAGGCCTGGGCAACCCGAAGCGAGCCACCCTGCCTGCCACCTCTCCCCCTTCTGCTGCGTCTCTCTGGCCTCCGGCACCACCCCTCCCACCCCCCAACCCACCTCACCCAATGCCCCACCACCAGCAGCACAACTACACCCCTGGGGCATCAGTTCCCTGGGGCCCATCGGAAGGCCAGGGTGGGCTGTCCCAGGGCTCACTGGCAGGCAAGAAGGGGTGGAGCCTCCCTGCCTGTGGGCCTTCGTAAGAGCCGCTGGCTGTCTCTTGACCTCCTGGCTGGATCGGAACTCCATGCGGTGCTCCCCGCGATTGCTCTCCCGACACTTTCGAAAGGCACCATCCCCACGGAAGCCCGAGGACGAGGACGGCGGAGGAGACTCGTCTGGACCCGAGGCAAAGCGAGGCCCTGCGAGCCTGCTTTGAGCGGAACCCGTACCTGGGCATCGTCACCAGAGAATGGCTGGCCCAATCCATCGGCGTTCCGGAGGCCAGGGTCCAGATCTAGTTTCAGAACGAGAGGTCATGCCAGCAGAGGCAGCACCAGGGAGAATCTCCGCACTGGCCGGGGAGACGCGGCCCGTAAGAAGGCAGGGGAAAGCGGACCTCCATCACCCCATCCCAGCCGGCCCTGCTGCTCCGAGCCATGGAGAAAAATCGATATCCAGGCATCGCCACCAGGGAAGGACTGGCCATAGAGACGGGCCTCCCGGAGCCCAGGATTCACGTCTGGTTTCAGAACCGAAGGGCCAGGTACAGGGAGCGGGTGGAAGGGCGCCGGTGCACGCAGGCGGACCCTGCAACGCGGCCCGGCGGGTGTCACCCTGCTCCCTGGTCAGTGGCCCCGGCAGGATGGGATTTTTCCTACGCCGCCCCGGCTCCTCCCGAAGGGGCCCTCTCCCACCCTCCGAGCCTCGAGGCCTCCCAACCCTGCGCAAATGCCCGGGGGACTGGGACAAGCAGCGTCGGCCTGCCGGTCCCCTGCGTGGTGGGACAGCCAGGGCCCTGCTCAAGCTGGGCCACAGGGCCAAGGCGTGCTTGCGCCATGCACGTCCAAGAACAGTCCGTTGTGGGGCTGGGGCCAGGGGCCCCAGGTCGCCGGGAGGGTGGGAACCCAGCCAGGGCAGCTCCACCTCCCCAGCCCGCGACCCCGGATGGCTCCACACCGCAGGAGCAGATGCAAGCCGTCCGGGCACCCTCCCCACCGCCGCAGGAGCCTGGGCACTCGTCTCCACTCCCCTCCGGCCTGCTTCTGTAAAATCTCCTGGCGTGCCCAGAGTTTCTGCAGCAGGCGCACCCTATCCTAGAAACCGAGGACCCGGGGGAGCTGCAGGAATCTGAAGAGCCCACCGTGCTGGAACCACCCCTCAGCGAGGAAGAATATCGGGCTCTGCTGGAGGAGCTTTAGGACCTGGGCTGGGGACGGGGTCACAGCAGGTAGGTGGACTCTCTTTTGCGGGGAACCCCTGGCTGGGCATGGAGGGGCTTGTCTTCCCTCCGGGCTGACCCGCCTGGCATTCATGCCTCCTAGGACTGGGCCTGTTGAGACTCACGCTGGGAGGGGGCTGCCATTCTTTCCTGGGAATCCCGGGGATCCCGGAGCCGGCCCAGTTACCAGCAGGCGGGCCGTCTACCGTGCACGTGCGGGTTTTCGGGCAGCCACCTGGCCCCCTGTGGGAGGAGCCCCGACAGAGCTCCCTTGCTTTTCCGCCACCTCACCCCCGGCTGACCACTGGCTACACCCCGCCCGGGCAGTATGCATCCTTCCCTGGGCTGGGTGGAGAACCCCTTCCTGCGAAACACCGTGCCCGGGCAGCGTCCAGGCCTTCTCTCCCTCCTGGGGATTGCGGCTTCTGCGCCTCCGCTCCACTGTTGCTCGCCAACCTGTGGACCTGCGGCCTCACTGCCTCCGTGGGCGCCAGTGACATGCAGGACAGACCTCGGGCACCTGATGCGGCCGGGCGGGAGGGAAGGCAGGCACAGGTGGAGAGGAACGGGAGACCTTGATTGATGGAAGGATGGGTGGAGAGATTTTCGAAGGCAGGGAGGGAGGGATGGAGGGAGGGAGGGAGGGAGGGATGGACGGACTGACTGACAGAAAGAGGGAGGTAGTGAGGAACGGAGGGAAAGACAGAGGGAAACTGGGACCGAGGGAGGGCGGGAGGGAACAAGGTTAAAGGGAGAAGGCAGGAAAGCGGGCTCCAGGACTCCTGGGCAACAGTATTGCTCTCGGGGAAAGCGGTGCGTCCAGCGCGTGTTGAGAACTGGCAGGTGGCGGCTTGGCCGGAACTTCGTTCGCCCCGTTCTGTCGCTTAAAGGGATGGGCGGTTTCCTCAAAGACAAAATACGAGGGGAGAATGCGAGGGTTTGCCGTAGGGTATTCACCCACGTGGTTTACCGACCACATCAGGCGAGCCCCATGGCGGAGGGCCAGGCCGACAGCCCCACCGACCACAGAGGAGCCACACTCAGGAGGACTGAAGCCTGATTTCGGATTCCACGTCGTTCGGCCCTCTGCAGGGGGGCAGGTAGCTCACATCTCTCCGGCCCCAGACCCACCCCGAGAGGCTGACTATGTTGATGGTTTGCTTCCGGAGCCCTGCGGGCACCCAGAAACATCCAGGGAAGGGACAAAGAGCAGCATCTCTTCAATTTCCAAACCGCTACACTGCAGACCTACACGCTATAGACATGGGAATCCACGTCGCTTACTGCCGGGATGTATCTTGTCTCTGGGGTTTCGCTCTGGTCTTCGACGGGAGCCACACAACTGCGAGGGTGAGACTGTCAGGGCAACGGCGACACCCACAGGCATCGGGTGTCTTCGCGGAGAAGGGGCCTGTAAAACTCAAGACCCACAAGGAGGTTCAGTTCCACACTCCACTCCCCTTCCACGCTGGTTTCTCCCTGCTGAAGTCCCGTGGGAACCCAGGGAGCGGCTTCCAGTTCCCGCGGGATCCCTGGAGAGGCCCAAAGAGCCAGCCCCCACCCGAAACCCACCTCCCTCACCCCTCCCCGCTCTCCACCTACCGCTGCGTCTCTCTGGCCTCCGGTCCCACCCCACCCACACCCCCAACCCCACCTCACCCAATGCCCCCACCCCCACCAGCACCACCAGGCCCTGGGTCATCAGTGCGCTGGGGCACCTCGGAGGGCGAGGGCGGGCTGTCCCAGGTCTCAGCGGCAGGCAAGAAGGGTGGAGCCTCCCGGCTCTCGTGGGCCTTCATGGGCAGCCGCCTTCGCTCCGCGCTGGCCTCCTGGTTGGACCGAACGCTGCAGCGGTTTCCTCACATATGGTTTCACGCATACTAAATGGCACCTCCCCGCTGAAGACCGACTTCGAGGATGGCGGAGGAGACTCGTCTGGACCCCGAGGCAAAGTGAGTCCCTGTGAGCCTGCTTTGAGCGGAACCGGTACCCGGGCATCGCCACCAGAGAACGGCTGGCCCAGGCCATCACCTTTCCGGAACCCAGGGTCCACATCTGGTTTCAGAACGAGAGGTCATGCCAGCTGAGGCAGCACCGGCGGGAAACCTCCCTGGCCGGGGAGATGCGGCCGGCAAGAAGGTAGTCGAAAGCGGACCTCCGTCACCCCATCCCACACGGCCCTGCTGCTCCGAGACTTTGAGAAGGATTGCTTTCCAGGCATCGCCACCAGGGAAGGGCTGGGCAGAGAGACGTGCCTCCCAGAGTCCAGGATTCAATTCTGGTATCAGACCCGAAGGGCCAGGCACCCGGGACCGGGTGGCAGTGAGCCAGCGCACTCAGGCGGCCCCTGGAATGCGGCCCCCGGCAGGTGTCACCCTGCTCCACTGGTCGGTGGCCCCGGCAGGCGGGGATTTTGCCTACGCCGCCCTGGCTCCTCACGAAGGGGCCCGCTACCACACTCAGATGCCTCGGTGGCCTCCACACCCCCCGAGCAAAGGACCGGGGACCGGGACGCGCAGCGCGACGGCCTGCCGGGCCCCTGCGCGCTGGGACTGCCAGGGCCCGCTCAAGCTGTGCCAAAGGACCAAGGCATGCTTTCGCCACCCACGTCCCAGGGCAGTCCGTGGTGGGGCTGGGGCCAGGGACCATGGTCGCCGGGGCGGGGTGGGAACCCCAAGCCAGGCAGCTCCACCTCCCATGCCTATTCCCCGAGGGGCCTGCCTCAGGAGTGTGATGCAAGCCGCCAGTGCTCTCCCACAGCCCCAGGTGCCCGGGCACATGTCTCCACTCCCCTTCGGCCTGCTGCTGGATGAGCTCCTGCCGTGCCCAGAGTTTCTGCAGCAGGCACACATTTCCTAGAAACCGAGGCTCCGGGGGAGCTTCAGGAATAGGAAGAGCTCACCGGGCTGGAACTACCCCTCAGCGAGGAAGAATATCGGGCTCTGCTGGAGGAGATTAAGGACGTGGGCAGCGGACTGAGTCGTGGCAGGGCGGTGGCCTCTCTTTCATGGGGCGAAACACTGCCTGGGAATGTAGGCGCGTCTTCCCTCTGGGCTGACCCGCCTGCATTCCTGCCTCCTAGGACTGGGCCCGGTGAGAGACTACGCACAAAGGAGAACTGCCATTCTTTCCTGGGCGACCCGGGGATCCCGGAGCCAGCTCAGGTACCAGCAGGAGGGCTGTCTACCACGCACCCGCGGGTTTGCGGCAGCCACTCGGGCTTTCCCCGCTGTGGAGCAGCTCCCAGCAGAGTTTCTTTACCTTCGCCACTCCTTACCTCTATTTCCGACTACCGGGTTACCTCTGCCCCCGCAGCATGCTCTTCGGTTGGGTGGAGGCCTCGCCTGCGGAAACAATACCGACCCGTCTGTGGCCTTTCCCTCTCTGCTCGCCTTCTGCGCCCGCTTTCCACGTGGTTGTTACCAACCTGTGCCTCTGTGGCTCTCCTGCAGTTGCCACCGTGGAGTGCCTGGCTGCTGTATGCAGACCCCAGACTCTCGGCAATACCTGATGCTGAAACTTGTATGGACGGAAGGCAGGCACAGGTGGAGCGAGGAACGGGAGACATAGAGGAATGGAAGGATGGGCGGAAAGACTTTGGAAGGCAGGGAGGGAGGGATGGAGGGAGGGAGGGAGGGAGGGAGGGAGGGAGGGAGGGAGGGAGGGAGGGAGGGAGGGAGGGAGGGAGGGAGGGAGGGAGGGAGGGAGGGAGGGAGGGAGGGAGGGAGGGAGGGAGGGAGGGAGGGAGGAGGGAGGGAGGGAGGGACTGACCGGCTAGAGAGGGAGGCAGGAGGAACGGAGGGAAAGATAGAGGGATTGGCTAGACAGAGGGAGGCGGGAGGGCAAGGGACCAGGGTAAAAGGCAGGGAGAAAAAGTGGTGTCTGGACTCCTGGAGAAACAGCAGCCCCGCGCGGAAAACGGGCACCCTCGGGCGTATTGGAGTACTGGCGGGCGTCGGGCGGGGAACTCATTCTCCCTCTTTCCGGCCAAGGAATGGGCGGGTTTACTAAAGACAAAGATCGGGACTGCTTTCTTTGTCGGGTTTAACCCACGTTTTTACCACCACAATTCCCCTGTAAGGCCGTAGCCTCGAAGGGAGCCGGGGCCGAGCCCACCACCGACCACAGAGGAGCCACGCTTAGGAGGACTGATGCCTGATTTCGATCCACGCCGCCGTTCTCTGGGTAAGGGGCCGGTAGCTCACGTCTCTCCCGCCCCACCCCACCCCGAGAGGCTGACCATGTTGTCGATCTGCTTCTGGAGCCCTGCGGGCACCCAGAAACATCCAGGGAACGGAGGAATAGCAGCATCATCTCTTCGCCCTCCGTCCAAACCGGCCACTCCACAGACTACCCACGTTGTGTGTCATGGGAATCCATCGACAAGCCATCACGCCGGGGATGTATCTTGTCTCTGGGATTTAAGCTCTGGTCGTATCGACGGGAGCCACATACCTGCGTGGGTGAGACTGTCACGGCAACTTCGACATCCACAGGCATTGGGTGTCTTCGCGGAGAGGGGGCCTGTAAAACTCAAGACCCACAGGGAGGTTCAGTTCCACACTCCACTCCACCCTTCCAGGCTGGTTTCTCCCTGCTGAAGATGCGTGGGAACCCAGGGAGCGGCTTCCAGTTCCCGCGGGATCCCCTGGAGAGCCGAGCCAGCCCCACCCGAGCTCCACCCCTCAACCCTTCCCCCTCTCCCCCTTCCGCTCGCGTCTCTCTGGCCTCCGCCCCCCCACCCCTCCCACCCCCCCCAACCCCACCTCACCCAATGCGCCCACAACAACAAGCACCCTGCGCCCGAGGACATCCAGTGCTGGGGCCTTGAAGGTGAGGCCGAGGGCCTCAGGAGCTCAGTGGCAGGCAGAAGGGGTGGAGCCTCCTGAGGGAGCCGTGAGGCGCTGGCTGTCTGCGCTAGCCTCCCACAAGCTGGACCCGAGGAAAGCCGTCGCGGTGCTGCCGATGTCTGACACCAACCGAACGGCACCTCCTCACGGGAAGCCAGGGGACGAGGACGTCGGGGGAGGGCTGACTGGATCCCGAGGCAAAGCTGGGCCCTGCAGCCTGCTTTGAGTGGAACCCGAACCCGGGCATCGCCACCAGAGAATGGCTGGCCCAAGGGCCTTCTAGTTAAAGGGGGCCAGTGTCCAGATCTGGTTTCAGAACGAGGAGGGTCACGCCAGCTGAGGCAACACCGGCGTGAATGCGCCTCCCTGGCCGGGGAAGCAGTGGCCCGCAAGAGAACAGGCGAAGACCCCTGCCTCAGCTTTCCCACATCTGACGGCCCTGTTGCTCCGAGCCTTTGAGAAGGATCGCATTCCTGGCATCGCCACCTGGGAAGGACTGGCCAAGGGCAGACTCGAGGTCAGGATTCCCGCGTCTGGTTTCAGAACCGAAGGGCCAGGCACCCGGGACTGGGAGGCAGGGTGCAGGTGCACGCAGGCGGCCCCTGCAGCGTGGCCCCCAGCTGGTGTCACCCTGCTCCCTGGTCGGTGGCCCCAGCAGGCGGGGATTTTGCCTACACCGCCCTGGCTCCTCCCGAAGGGGCCCTCTGCAAAACTGAGACGCTTCGGTGGCCTCCGCACCCCCGAGCAAATGCCCGGGGGACTGGGACATGCAGCGCGACGGCCTGCCGGGCCCCTGCGTGGTGGGACAGCCAGGGCCCGCTCAAGCTGGTCCAACAGGGCCAAGGCGTGCTTGCGCCACCCACGTCCCAGGGCAGTCCGTGGTGGGGCTGGAGACCCGCGGTTCCCAGATGCGCCAGTGGAAGCATAGCTTGGCTCGCTCCACCTTCCCAGCCAGCACCCCCGGATTGCTCCACGCCGCAGGAGCAGATGCACGCCTTCCGGGCGCCCTCCCCACTGCCCCGGAGCCCGGGCACTCATCTCCACTCCCCTCCGGCCTGCTGCTGGATGAGCTCCTGGTGTGCCCAGAGTTTCTGCAGCATGCATACTCTTTCCGAGAAACTGAGTCCCCGGGGGTGCTGCATGAATTAGAAGAGCATGCCGGGCTGGAACCACCCCTCAGCGAGGAAGAATACCGGGCTCTGCTGGAGGAGCTTTAGGAGGCGGGCTGGGGCGAGGTCGCGGCAGGGCGGTGGCCTCTCTTTCGTGGGGAACCACTAGGTGGGCATGGAGGGATGGTGTCTTCCCTCCGGGCTGACCAGCCTGGCATTCCTGCCTCCTTAGACTGGGCCCGGTGCGACACTCCACACAAAGGAGAACTGCCATTCATTCCTGAGCGTCCCAGGGATCCTGGAGCCAGCACAGGTAGAAGCAGGCGGGCCGTCTTCCGTGCAGCGCGGGTTTGAGGGCAGCCACCTGGCCTCCTGTGGGAGCAGCCCCGGCAGAGCTCTCTTGCCCTTTCCGCCACCCCACCCCGCCTGACCACTGGCTACCCCCGCCCCGGCAGTATGCGTCCTTCCCCGGGCTGGGTGGAGAGCCACGTCTCGCCAGCTGCGGGCCGGGCAGCGTCCAGACGCTACACCCTCACGGGGCTCGCCCCATCTGCGCCTCCACTCCACCATCCCTTCGCCAACCCGTGCTTCTGAGGCCTCCCAGGAGCCGCCACCGTGGAGCTGGCCACCTGCATGCCACTGTTCATGCAGAACCTAGAGCCCGGGGACACCTGGGATGCTGACTCTTCCAGGCTGACAGGGAAGGCAGGCACAGGTGGAGAGAGGAAAGGAGGGTCTGACCGACAGAGAGAGGGAGACAGTGAGGAACTGAGGGTATGACAGAGGGACACAAGGACAGAGGGAGGGCAGGAGGGAGCAAGGGACAGAGGGAGGAAGGCTGGGAGAGAAAGCGGCCTCCAGACTCCTGGAGCAACAGCAGCCCCGCGCTCCGGGAAAAACGTAAACGCCCGGCGTGGGCTGAGGGCTGAAGGCGACGTGAGACTCGTTCACCCCCGTTCTGTAGCCAAAGTAATGGGCGGTTTCCTCAAAGACGAAAGAGGGGGACTCGGGTTTCCGTGGAGTATTCACCCACGTGGTTTACAGACCACACATCCCCAGGCCGAGCCCCGCATCGGAGCGCCAGGCCGACAGCCCCGACACCGACAACAGAGGAGCCACACTCAGGAGGACGGAAGCCTGATTGCGGATTCGACGTCACTCGGCCCTCTGCAAGGGGGCCAGTAGCTCCACGTCTCTCTGGCCCCGGCCCCACCCGGGAGGCTGAACATGTTGACGGTTTGCTTCTGGAGCCCTGCAGGGCACCCAGAAACATCCAGGGAAGGGAGGAAGTGCAGCGTCCTCTTTTCGCCCTCCCTCCCATATTGCCAGCCACACCGCCAGACTCCCCACGTTGCGGGACATGGGAATCCATCGTCAAGCCATCACGCCGGGGATGTATCTTGTCTCTGGGGTTTCGCTATGGTCTTCGACGGGAGCCACACACCTGCGTGGGTGAGAATGCCGCGGCAAAGGCGACACCCACATGCATGGGTTGTTTTGTGGAGAGGGGGCCTGTGAAACTCAAGACCCACACGGAGGTTCAGTTCCACACTACACTCCACACTTCCAGGCTGGTTTCTCCCTGCTGAAGACGCATGGGAACCCAGGGAGTGGCTTCCAGGTCAGCGGATAACTTCAGAGGTGGCCGGAGGCCAGCCCAGCCCGAAAACCACCCCCCTCACCACTTCCCCCTTTCCCCCTTCCGTTGCCTCTCTCTGGCCTCTGGCCCCACCCCTCACACACCCCCCAAACCCACCTCACCCAATGACCCCACCCCCACCAGCACCACCAAGCCCCGGAGGCATCTGTGTGCTGGGGCCCTTCGGAGGGCGAGGGCGGGCTGTCCCATGGCTCAGCGGACAGGCAAGAAAAGGTGTAGCCTCCCTGCCTGTGGGCCTTCGTGGGGAAACGCTGGCTGTCTCGCCCGACCTCCTGGCTGGACCAGAACGCGTGCAGTGCTCCCCGCTATGGCTCTCACAACACCTTCGAACGGCACTCTCCCCGCAGAAGCCCGAGGACGAGGATGGCGGAGGAGACTCGTCTGGACCCCGAGGCAAATCGAGGCCCTGCGAGCCTGCTTCGAGCGGAACCCGTACCCAGGTATCGCCACCAGAGAAGGGCCAGCACTGGCCATCGGCATTTCGGAGCCCAGGGTCCAGATATGGTTTCAGAATGGAGAGGAGTCCGCGCCATCTGAGGAAGCACAGGCGGGAATCTCCGCCCTTGCCAGAGAGACAGAAGCCAGCAAGAAGGCCAGGCGAAAGCGGACCTCTGTCACCCCATCCCAGATGGCCATGCTGCTCGAGCCTTTGAGGGATGGCTTTCAGGCATCGCCACCATGGAAGGACTAGCCAGAGGCGGGCCTCCCGAATTACAAGTGCAGTCTGGTTACAGAACCCGAAGGGACAGGCACCGGGTCGGGTGGCAGGCGCCGGCACATGCAGAGGCGTCCCCCTGAGGCTCTTGACCCGGCGGTGTCACCCTGCTCCCTGGTAGGTGGCAACGGCAGGCAGGGATTTTGCCTGGCGCCCTAGCTCCCTCCCGGCAGGAGCCACTCACCATCAGACACCTTGAGGTGGCCTCTGCATCCCTGAGCAAATGCTGGGGTGTACCCGGGACACACAGGCAGAAGCCTGCCACAATAGCGTTGGGACCACCAGGGCCAGCTCAGAAAGGCCTGAACCCACAGGGCAAAGGCGTGCTTGCTCCACTTACGTCCCAGGGCAGTCCGTGGTGGGGCTGGGGCCAGAATCCCCAGGTCGCCGGGGCGGCGTGGGAACCCCAAGCTGGGGCAGCTCCACCTCCCAGCCCATGCCCCCGGAGGGCTCCACGCCAAAGGAGCAGATGCAAGCCGTCCGTTCACCCTCCCCACCGCCCCAGGAGCCCGGGCTCTCATCTCCACTCCCCTCCGGCCTGCTGCTGGATGAGCTACAGGCCTGCCCAGTGTTTCTGCAGCAGGCGCACCATTTCCTAGAAACCGAGGCCCCGGGGGACCTGCAGGAAGCAGAAGAGCCGGCCGGACTGGAACCAACCCTCAGCAAGGAAAAATAACGGACTCTGCTGGAGGAGCTTTAGGATGCAGGCTGCGGACGTGGTCGCGGCAGGGCAGTGGCCTGTCTTTTGCGGGGAAACTCTGACTGGGCATGGAGGGGCGTGTCTTCCCTCCGGGCTGACCATACAGCATTTCCCTGCCTCCTAGGACTGGGCCCACTGAGACTCCGCTGGGACAACTGCCATTCTTTCCTGGGCGTCCCGGGGATCGCGAACCCGGCACAGGAGGACCAGCAGAGGCGGGCCGTCGATTACCAGTGCACGCGTGGGTTTGCGGGCAGACACCTGGCCTCCTGTGGGAGCAGCCCCGGCAGAGCTCTCTTGCCTTTCCGCCACCCGACCAATGCCTGACCACCGGCTACCCACCGCCCCGGCAGTATGCGTCCTTCCCCGGGCTGGGTGGAGACCCTCGTCCGGCACCCGGACCCCGGGCAGCCCTCAGGAGCCTTCTCTCCCTCCTTGGTTCCCTTGCCTGACCTCAGCTCCACCGTCGCTCTCAGCCGATGCCTCTGCACGTGACCTCCCAGGAGCTGCCACAGTGGAGGCTGACTGTACACAGACACCAGACCCGAGACACACCGGGATGCTGACCCTTCCAGGCAGGAGGGAGGCATGCACAAGGTGGGAGAGAGGAATGGGAGACCTAGAGGTGGAAGGGTGGGCAGAGGCTTTGGAGAGCAGGAGGGGGAGGGTCGGAGGGTGGGAGGGAGGGACGGCTGACAGAGAGAGAGAGACAGTGAGGAACTGAGGGAAATACAGAGGGACACAGGGACAGAGGGAGGGCATCAGGGAGCAAGGGAACAAGGTAGGAAGGCAGGGAGAAAAAGCGGTCTCCAGACTCCTGGGCAACAACTTTCGCTCGGGGGAGAAGCGGTAAGAACCGGCATGGGCTGAGGGAACTCCTCGGCGGCCAGCCAGGACTACTTGTTAGCCCCTTCCCGTCCCTTGAGAAGGAATGGGGCGGTTCCTCAAAGACAAATGACGGGGACTCGGGTTACTGTGTGGTAATCACCCACGTGGTTTACCGACCACACGTCAACAGGCCGAGCCCCGCAGCGGGGCGCCAGGCCGACACCCCGGACCACCGACCACAGAGGAGCCACACTCAGGAGGACTGAAGCCTGATTTGGTTCCGCGTCAGCTCGACCCCTCTGCAGAGGCTGGTAGCTCAAAATACCGACCCACCCGAGGAGGCTGAACTGCGTTGGCCGGTTTGCTTCCTGGAGCCTGCGATCACCTGAAACATCCAGGGGAAGGGAGGAAGAGCAGCATCCTCTCTTAGCCCTCCCCTAAACCCGGCCACACTGCAGACACCACACGTTCTTGGACCGCGGGAATCCCATGCGTCAAGCCATCATGCCGGGATGTATCTTGTCTCTGGGGTTTTAGCTCTGGTCTTCGACCCGAGCCACACACCTGCGTGGGTGAGACTGTCACGGTAGCGGGGACACCCACAGGCATCGGGTGTCTTCGAGGAGAGGGGGCCTGTAAAATTCAAGACCCACATGGAGGTTCAGTTCCACACTCCACTCCAAACTTCCAGGCTGGATTCTCCCTGCTGAAGACGCGTGGTAACCCAGGGAGCGGCTTCGAGTTCCCGCGGGATCACTGGAGAGGCCTCGAGAGCCAGCCCCTGCCCAAAACCCACCTCACTTACCCCTTCCCCCTCTCCCCTTTTCCGCTGCGTCTCTCTGGCCTCCGGTTCCACCCCTCCCACCACCCCCAACCCCACCTCACCCAATGCCCCCACCCCCACCAGCACCACCACGACTCGGGTGCATCAGTGCGCTGGGGCCACTCGGAATGAGAGGGCGGGCTTTCCCAGGTCTCAGCGGCACGCAAGAAGGGGTGTAGCCTCCCTGCATGTGGGCCTTCGTAAGAGCCGCTGGCTGTCTGCGCCGGCCTCCTGGCTGGACCCGGAGCCTTGATGGGGTGCTTCCTTGTGATGTCTCTCGACACCTTCGAACGGAACACTCCCCACAGAAGCCCGTGGACGAGGACGGCGGAGGAGACTCGTCTGGACCCCGAGGCAAAGTGAGGCACTGTGAGCCTGCTTTGAGCGGAACCCGTACCAGGCTTAGCCACCCAGAGAAGAGCTGGCCCCAGGAGCCATGCCGTTCCAGGAACCAGAGGGTCCAGATCTGGTTTCAGAGCGAGATGTCCCACGCCAGCTGAGGCAGCACCGGGGGGAATCTCCGCCCTGGCAGGGAAGCAGCGGCCCCGAAACAAGGCAGGTGGCGGGACCTCGTCACCCCATCCCAGGCGGCCCTGCTGCTCTGAGCTTTTGAGAAGGATGCTGAGCATAGCCACCAGGAGCGACTGGCCAGAGACGGGCCTCCCGAGGTCCAGGATTCACGTCTGGTTTCCAGAACCCGAAGGGCCAGGCACCAGGGACGGGTGGCAGGTGCAGCGCCGCATGAGGGAACCTGTACGGTCCCCAGCAGGGAGTCACCCTGCTCTCTGGTGGGGTGGCCCGGCGAATCAGGGGATTTTGCCTACGCGTGGCTCCTCCCAAGGGGCCCTCTCCCACCCTCAGATGCCTCGGTGGCCTCCGCACACCCTGAGGAAATGCCTGGGGTAACGGGACATGCAGCGGGACGGACGGCCGGGCCCCTGCGGGGTTGGACAGCCAGGACCCACTCAAGTTGGGCCACAGGGCCAAGGCGTGCTTGCGCCACCCACGTCCCAGGGCAGTCCGTGGTGGGGCTGGGGCCAGGGGCCCCAGGTGCGCCAGGGCGGAATGGGAACCCCAATCCGGGCAGCTCCACATCCCCAGCCCGAGCCCCCGGAGGGCTCCACGCCGCCATGAGCAAATGCAAGCCGTCCTGGCGCCCTCCCCACCGCCCCAGGAGCCCGGGCACTCGTCTCCACTCCCCTCCGGCCTACTGCTGGATGATCTCCTGGCGTGCCCAGAGTTTCTGCAGCAGGCGCACCCTTTCCTAGAAACCGAGGCCCCGGGGGAGCTGCAGGAACTGGAAGAGCCCGCCGGGCTGGAACCACCCCTCAGCAAGGAAGAATACCGGGCTCTGCTGCAGGAGCATTAGGACGCGGGCTGGGGACGGGTTCGCGGCATGGTTGCGGCCTCTCTTTCCCCGGGAACCCGTGGCAGGGCATGGAGGGGCGTGTCTTCCCTCCGGGCTGACCCGCCTGGCATTACTGCCTCCTAGGACTGGGCCCGGTGATAGACTCCGCACAAAGGAGAGCTGCCATTCTTTCCTGTGCGTCCCGGGGATCCCGGAGCCGGCCCAGGTACCAGCAGTCGGATCATCTACCGCGCACGCGTGGGTTTGCGGGCAGCCATCTGGCCTCCTGTGGGAGCAGCCCCGGCAGAGCTCTCTTGCCTTCCCGCCACCCCACCACCCCGACCACGGACCACACTTGACCATATGGTCATGCAGGCTGGGTGGGAGCCGATCCCAGGCTGCAGACCCAGGGCAGCGTCCAGACCTTCCAGGCAGGAGGAAGGCAGACACAGGTGGAAGGCAGGAGGAGTCCCTGAGGGGCAGTGGGCAAGCCTTCTGAAGGCAGGGAGGGAGGGATGCAGGGAGGGAGGGAGGGAAGAAAGGAGGGAGGGACTGAGCGACAGAGACAGTAGGCAGTGAGCGGAGGGGAAGACAGAGGGACACAGGGACAGAGGGAGGCGAGAGGGAGGGAGCAAGCCGAGGAGGGAGGCAGGGGAAAAGCAGTCTCCTGGAGCAGCAGCCAGCTCTGGGGAAAGCAGTGGCGCCCTCACATTGGGGTGACTGGTGGGGCACTGGATTAGCCGTTGGATTAGGGATGAACGGTTCCTCAAGAAGACAAAGATGGGGACTCAGGTTACCATGGGGTATTCACCCACGTGGTTTACCGACCACATCGGGCGAACCCAGCGGGTGAATGAGCCGACAACCCCGACCACCGACCTCAGAGGAGCCACACTCAGGAGGACTGAAGCCTGAATTCGGTTCCAGGTTGCTCGGCCCTCTGCAAGGGGTCCGGTATCTCACGTCTCTCCGGCCACACCCCTACCACGAGAGGCTGAACATGTTGACGGTTTGCTTCCGGCAGGTGCCCAGGCACCAGAAACATCAGGGAAGGGGAGGAAGAGCAGCATCCCTCTCTTGCGCCCTCCCTCCAACCATTACACCGCCAGACTCTAACTTCAGGACACGGGAAACCATCGTCAAGCCATCACTCCGGGGAGGTATCTTGTCTCTGGGGTTTCGCTCTACGTCTTGACCCGAACCACACACCCACCTGGGTGAGACTGTCCGCGGCAACTGGCCGAACCCACAGGCATCGGGTGTCTTTGCGGAGAGGGGGCCTGTAAAACTCAAGAACCACACGGAGGTTCAGTTCCACACTCCACTCCAGGCTTCCACGCTGGTTTCTCCCTGTTGAAGATGCGTGGCAACCCAGGAGCGGCTTCGAGTTCCCGTGGGATCCCTGTAGAGGCCGGAGGCCTGCAGGCCCACACCCCTCACCCCTTCCCCCTCTCCCGCTTCCGCTGCGTCTCTCTGGCCTCCGGCCCCACCCCTCCCAGCACCCCCAACCCCACCTCACCCAATGCCCCCAACCCCACCAGCACCACCATGCCCCGGGGGCATCAGTGCACTGGAGCCCCTCAGAGGGCGAGGGCGGGCTGTCCCAGTGCTCAGCGGAAGGCAAGAAGTGGTGGAGCCTCCCTGCCTGTGGGCCTTAATAAGAGGCACTGGCTGTCTGCGCCGGCCTCCTGGATGGAACGGAACGCCGTGCGGTGCTCCCCGCAATGGCACTCTCGACACCTTCGAACAGCACCCTCCCCGGAAGCCCGAGGATGAGGACGGCAGAGGAGACTCGGCTGGACCCGAGGCAGAGCAAGGCCCAGCGAGCCTGCTTTGAGCGGAACCCGTACCCTGGCATCGCCACCAGAGAACGGCTGCCCCAGGCCATCGGCGTTCTGGAGCCCAGGGTCCAGATCTGGTTTCAGAAAGAGAGGTCACGCCAGCTGTGGCAGCACCGGCAGGAATCTCCGCCCTGGCCAGGGAGACACGGCGCACATGAAGTAGGCGAAAGCGGACCTCCGTCACCCCATCCCACAAGGCCCTGCTTCTCTGAGCCTTTGAGAAAGATCGCTTTCCAGGCATCGCCACCAGGGATGGACTAGCCAGAGAGACGGGCCTCCCGGAGTCCAGGATTCACGTCTGGTTTCAGAACCGAAGGGCCAGGCACCCGGGAACGGGTGGCAGGGGCGCATCAGGCACGCAGGAGACAGGGACGCCGCGACCGCGACTGCCAAGCCGCCTCTGCGCTGGGTGGGGATAGCCTGGGCCCCTGCTGGGGCCACAGGGCTAAGGTATGCTTGGCGCCCCACGTCCCAGGGCAGTCCGTGGTGGTGCTGGGGCCAGCCCTAGACGCTGGGTGGCGTGGAACCTGCTGGGCAGCACATCTCCCCAGCTCAGCCTCGAGGGCCTGGGCTGCAGAGCAGATGCAAGCCATCCGGACGCTCTTCCCACCGCCCCAGGAGCTCGGGCGATCGTCTCCACTCCCCTCAGGCCTGCTGCTGGATGAGCTTCTGGCGTGCCCAGAGTTTCTGCAGCAGGCGCACCCTTTCCTAGAAACTGAGGCCCCGGGGGAGCTGCAGGAACTGGAAGAGCCCGCCCGGCTGGAACCACCCCTCAGCGAGGAAGAATACCGGGCTCTGCTGGAGGCGCTTTAGGACGCGGGCTGGGGACGGGGTCGCAGCGGGGTGGTGGCTGCTCTTTCGCGGGGAAGCCATGGCTGGTCATGGAGGGGCGTGTCTTCCCTCCTGACTGACCCGCCTGGCATTCCTGCCTCCTAGGACTGGGCCCAGTGAGAGACTCCGCACAAAGGAGAACTGCCATTCTTTCCTGGGCGTACCGGGGATCCCGGAGCCGGCCCAGGTACCAGCAGACGGGCCATCTCCTGCGCACGTGCAGGTTTGCGGGCAGACACCTGGCCTCCTGAGGGAGCAGCCCCGGCAGAGCTCTCTTGCCTTTCTGCCACCGCACCCCTGCATGACCACCGGCTAACCGCCGCAATGGCAGTGTGCGTCCATCCCCGGACTGGGAGGAGAACCCCACCCCAAGAAAACACCGGCCTGCAGCATCCAGGCCTCTCTCCTGGGCTCACCCTGTGCCTCCGCCTCCACCATCGCCAACCTGCAGGCTCTCAAGGCTCTCCCCAGGAGATGCCATCATGGAGTTTTACAGTTGTAATGAGACCCCAGAGACTGGCACACCCGGGATGCTGAACCTTCCAGGCGGGACTAAAGTGCACAGGTGGAGAGAGGAACGGGAGACCTAGGGGAGGGACAGAATGATAGGCGGAGAGACTTGGAAAGCAGGGAGGGAGGGAGGGAGGGAGGGAGGGAGGGAGGGAGGGAGGGAGGGAGGGAGGGAGGGAGGGAGGGAGGGAGGGAGGGAGGGAGGGAGGGAGGGATGGAGGGAGCAAGGGACCGAGGGAGGAAGGCAGGAGAAAAGCTGTCACCAGACTCCTGAGTAACAGCAGCCCCGGGCCTGAAAAACCTGTAAGTGCCCAGCGCTGGCTGAGGGGATGGCGGAGGTCAGGGGCAACCTGCTCGCTCCTCGTTCCATAGCCCAAGGAATGGGCTGTTTCCTCAACCCGCCAACCCGTCTGGGAGGAAGTGAGGATGGCCTCTGCCTGGCGTCCGCGTCTGGGAAGAAGTGAGGAGCGCCTCTGTCCGGCTGCCCCTTCCGGGAATTGAGGAGCGCCTCTGCCCTTCTGCCCCATCCAGAAAGAATTGAGGAGAGCCTCTGCACGGGCGCCCCTTCCAGGAAGAAGTGAGAAAGGCTCTGCCCGGCCACCAAACCGAAAGAAGTGAAGAGCCGCCAGGCCA
>JAKGGE010000954.1:0-46156 GCA_023748175.1 Hoolock leuconedys
GTGAGGAGCTGCCTGGCGTCCGCGTCTGGGAAGAAGTGAGGAGCGCCTCTGTCCGGCTGCCCCTTCCGGGAATTGAGGAGCGCCTCTGCCCTTCTGCCCCATCCAGAAAGAATTGAGGAGAGCCTCTGCACGGGCGCCCCTTCCAGGAAGAAGTGAGGAAGGCTCTGCCCGGCCACCAAACCGAAAGAAGTGAAGAGCCGCCAGGCCACCACTGCCTGGGAAGTGAGTAGCCTCTACCTGGCTAATCTATCATCTGGGCTAAGGAGGAGTGCTTCTACCTGGCCACCCATCGTCTGGGAAGTGAGGAGCGCCGCCTGGCTACCCTCGGTATGTGAAGTGCGAGAGGGCCCCTCTGCCCGCCGCCCGGGTTCGGGAAGTGAGGAGCTTCTGCTGGCCACCACTGGAAGAAATGAGGAGCGCTCGCCCGGGCGCCTCCCCTGGGTCTGGGAAAAAGTGAGTAGCGCCTCTGCCCAGCCAGCCATTGCCTGGGAGCTGAGAAGCGCCGCTGCCTGGCCAACCATTGTCTGGGAGGTGAGGAGTGCCTGTGCCCGGCCGCCCCATCTGTGAAGTGAGGAGCGCCTCTGCCCTGCCACCTCGTCTGGGAAGTGAGGAGCGCCACTGCCCGTCCATCCATCTGGAAAGAGAAGAGTGCCTCTGCCCGGTCGCCCTGTCTGGGAGGATGTGAGGAGTGCATCTGTCCGGCCACCCCATCTGGGAAGAAGTGAGGACCGCTTCTGCCGGCCGCCCCGTCTGGGAAGTGACGACCCCCTCTGACCGGCCACCCACCGTCTGGGAACACCCGAGGGAGCTCAAAGGCCACAGATCATCTGGGAAGTGAGGAGCACCTCTGCCTGACCGCCCCGTTTGGGAAGTGAGGAGCACCTCTGCCCGGCCACCCGTCGTCTAGGAAATGAGGAGCACCTCTGCCACCCATCGCCTGGGAGGTTGGGTAGCTCCTCTGCCCTGCAACCCTGTTCTCGGTGAGAGCTTCTGCCCGCCTCGTCTTGAAGTGAGGAGCCTGTCTCGCCACCCATCATCTGGGAAGTGAGGAGGGCCTTGCCCGGCCGCCCACCATCTGGGAAGTGAGGTGCGATCTGTCTGCCACTCACTGGGAGGTGAGGAGCACCTCTGCCTCGCCACCCATTGTCTGGGAGACAGAGACTGCCTCGTCCGCCATCCATGGCCTGGGTGGTGAGGGAGCCCCCGCCGCCACCCACTCCACTGGAGAGGTGAGGAGTCACCAGCCAACGCATTGTCTGGGAGGTGAGAGAGCCGCCGCCCGCCACCGATTCGGGTAAGTGGAGGGAGCCTCTGCCGGGCCACCTTCACCTGGGAAGTAGGAGCCGCCCGCCGCCGCTCTGGGAATGGGTGAGGTCCCCTGACACCTCAACGCCTCACCTGGAGGAGCGCCTCTGCCCTCGGGCACCTCGGCCCGAAGAAGTGAGAGCCGCCCAGCCGCCTGTCCGAAAGGTCAGAGCCCTCTGCCCAGGCGCCCCATCTGTTAAGTGAGGAGCACCTCTGCCTGTATGCCTCGTCCAGGAAGAAGTGAGGAGCGCCTGTGCCTGGTCAGGAAGAAGTGAAGAGCCTGAGCCCGGCCGCCCTGTCAGGAAGAAGGGGAGGGAGCCTCTTCCAGTGCAGCCTGTTCTGGGAGGTGGTGGGCCTCTGCGGGACACCATGCGATCTGGAGAGTGAGGGCTCCTCTGCGACCACCATGCGTCTGGGAGGTGAGGCCTCTGCCCGGCCACCATGGTCTGGGAGGTGACGCCTCTGCCCGACCCCCCCAGTCTCCGGAAGTAAGGAGCCCCTCTGCCTGGCCGCACCGTCTGGGAAGTGAGGGAGGCGCCTCTGCTTATTTCCTTGTCTGGGAGTGAGGGCAACTCTGCTCCGACCACCCACCATCTGGGAAGTGGCAGGCGCCACTGCCCGTCATCCCGTCTGGGAGGTGAGGATAGCCTCTGCCACGGCGCTACATCTGAGTGAGCACCTCTGCAGACCACCCACCATCTGGGAGGGCAGCCTCTGCCGACCACCACTGTTTGGGAGGTGAGGAGAATCTGCCGTCCTGCATCGTCTGGGGTGGGAGGCACCTCTGCTGACAGCCGTCTAGGAATTCAGCAGCCTCTGCCGCCCGTCTGAAGTGCTGGCGCCCTCTGCCGACCACCCACCCGTCTGAAGGGTGAGGCGCCTCTGCACGACTGCCACGTTTGCAGAGACAGGAGCAGCTCACCCGGCCACCATCGTCTGGGAAATGAGGCGCCTCTGCCAGCCACCATGTCTGAGAAATGAGGGCCTCATCCGGCCACCCAGTCTGGGAGAGAGTGAGGCGCCTCTGCCCGGCTACCCGTTGGGAACTGAGGGGCGTCTCACCCACAGCCACCCATCATCTAGAGATGAGGAGCGCATCTGCCCGGCCATCGTCCTGATAAGGGCGCCTCTGCCAGGCCGCCTGATCTGGGGAAATGAGGTGCCTCACACCACCATCGTCCGGGGGAAGTGAGGCGCCTCTGCCCGGCGCTACGTCTTGGGTGAGAACCGCCTCTGCCCGACCACCCAGCATGGGCCCTGGGAGCGGAGCACCTCTGCCACAGCCACCCGTCAGGCGGGGAAATGAGGCGCCTCTACTTGTTATTATCTGGGAAGAAGTGTGAGCACCTCTGCCTGGCCACCCCATCTGGGAGAAATGAGCCTTAATGCCAGCCCGCCCGATCTGGGAAGTGAGGAAGCACCCTGCCCAGCTACCTAGATGTAGAGTGAGAACCCACTTCTGCCCAGCCACCCATCGTCTAGGGCAAGAACTTTCACCTGTGCCCGTCAGGCGGGGAATGAGGGGCCTTCTGCTGGTCAACCACGTCTGGGAAGAGTGTGAGCACCTCTGCCTGTACACCCATCTGGGAAGGAAATGAGGGCGTAATTGCGGCAGCCCGTCTGGGAAGTGAGGCGTGTCTGCTGAGACCTGCGTCCGGGAAAGAAATTGGGCATACTAGTGCAGTCAGTCAGGAAGAAATGAGAACATCGGCGGCGCCCCGTCCGGAAAAGTGAGGAGCACTTCTGCTGGCCAACTATATCCCACACTGGGAGGAGCTGCTGCTGGCCACCATCTTCTGGGGGGTGAGGGCACCTCACTGGCAGCGTCCAGTGGGCGCCACTGCCCATCCATCCATCTGGGAAGAGAAGAGTGCCTCTGCCCGGTCGCCCCGTCTGGGAGGGGTGTGGTGCCTCTGCCGGCCGCCCCATCTGGGAAGTGAGGGACTGCTTCTGCCCGGCGCCCGTCTGGGAAGTAGGGACCCCCCCTCTGACAGGCCACCCACCGTCTGGGAAGGGGAGGCGCCTGCCGACCATCCTGATCTGGGAGAGAGAGAGGGAGTCTCAGCCATGACCACCCCATCGTCTGGGAAGTGAGAACCTCACCCGACCGCCCACGTTTGAAGTGAGGAGGCACTCTGCCCGGCCACCCGTGCGTCTGGGGAAATGGCGCCTCTGCGGCCACCCATGTCCAGTAATTTAGTAGCTCACCTTTCACAATCCCACGTCTGGGAGGCGAGGGAGCACTTCTGCCCGGCTCCCTGTCTTGGAGTGAGGCGCTCTGACAGAGCCACCATCATCTAGAGTGAGGGGGGGCCTCTGCCCGGCCGCCCACCATCTGGGAAGTGAGGTGTGCATCTGCCCGTCCACCCCGTCTGGGAGGTGAGGAGCACTTCTGCCCGGCCACCCATTGTCTGGGAGGTGAGGAGCGCCTCTGTCCGGCCATCCATTCGTCCTGGGTGGTGAGCCACCTGACCACCACATCGACTGAAGGAGGTGAGGGGAGGCCTCGTAGCCCAGCCACTGTGTCTGGGTGAGGAGCGCCTCTGCTGACCCACCCATCATCTGGCAAGTGAGGAGCACTCTGCCGGGCCACCCTTCATCTGGGAAGTGAGGAGCGCCACTTCCCGGCCGCCTCGTCTGGGAATGGGTGAGGTCCTCTGCTTGGCCACTGCTGATCTGGGAGTAGTGGCGCCTCTGCCCGGCCATCCCGTCTAGGGAAGTGAGGCGCCTCTGCCCGACCACCCCATCGTCTGGGAGGTGGTCCCTTCTGTGCCCCCCTCTGAGAGGTGATGCGCCTCCTGACCAGCCACCCCATCTGGGAAGGAAGTGAGGGCGCCTCTGCCAGCCACCCATCTGTGAAGGAGTGGGAAGCGTATGTGACTGCCCCATCCTGGAAGTGGCCTCTACTTGACCCGCCTGAGTCTGGGAAAAGTGAGGAAGGCCTTTTGCCGGCGCCCGGCATGCATCCGAGGGAAAGTGAGGGATCACCTCTGCCCGACCTCGCCGTCAGGGAAGAAGTGAAGAGCCTCTGCCCAGCTGCCCCATCCAGGTAGAAGTGAGGAGCACCTCTGCCTGGCTGCCCCATCCGGGAAGAAGGGAGGCCTTCTGCCAAGCTACCCCATCTTCTAGGAGGTGAGGTATGCCTCTCCACGGCCTCCCATCGTCTGGGAGGTGAGGGCCATCTCTGCCAGATGGTCCCGTCTGCAGTGGGGCCTCTGTAGGCCCATGTGTTTGGAAAATGGGAGAAGCTGCGACCACCCTATCATCTGGAACTGAACTCTGCCCAATAACCATCATCCTACCAGGAGGCTCTGCATGACCACCCACGATCTTCTGGGAAATGAGGGCTCTCTGCCCGGCCACACACGTCTGAGAAGTGAGAGAGCCTCTGCCAGCCGCCTCATCTGGGAGGCGAGAGGTGCTGCCCGGCCACCCATTGTCACAGGAGGCGAGGAGCGCCTGCTGCTGGCTCACCCCTATGGGAGAAGTGAGGGAAGCCTCTGACACAGCCACCAGTCTGGGAAAAATTGAGGCCTCACCCAGCCACCCCATCTGGGAAGAAGCAGGGAGGGCCTCGCCCGTCCTCCCCCATCTGCAGTGAGGGCGCCTCTGCCCAGCCACCTTCCCCTGGGGGGTGAGGGGTGCCCCTCTGTCCAGCCGCCCCGTCACAGGCGAGGAAATGAGAGGCCTTTCGACCCGACATGTCTGGGAAGAGAGTGGTTCGCCTCTGCCAGGCCGCCTCATCTGGGAAGAGAGGCGCCTCTGCCCGAGCCACCCATCTTCTGTAGTGAGGAGGAGCCTGCAGATAGCTGACCCCGTCACAGGAGGTGATTAGCGACTCTACCAGTACCACGCCATCTGGGGCGTGAGGAGGCGCCTCTGCCCGCGACCACACACCATCTGGGGTGAGGGAAGCCTCTGCAGGCTTGTCGTGCTTGGGAACTGAGGAAGTCCTCTGCCGACGCCCTGTCTGTGGGTAGGAGGCAGCCTCTGTGACCACCCATAATCTGGGGCAGGGGTGGTCCTTACTCTGCCCAGACCACCGATGCAGTCTGGGAGGGTGGGGAGGCGTGTCTGACCACCTTCGTTTGGGAAATGTGGAGCACCTCTGTGACCCACCCATCATCTACAGAGGAAATGGGAGGCATCTGCCTGGCCTAATTATTGGGAAGTGAAATTACTCCTGTCTGACCAACCATGGGTCTGGGAGTGAGGGTGCCTGTGCCTGGCCATCCTGTCTGGGGTGAGGGAGGCGCCTCACCCGGCCACCATCGTCTGTGATGGCGTGACCCCTCTACACAGCCATCCCTGTCTAGAAGTGGAGGTCACTGCCAGCCACCGTCTGGGAGGGGAGTAGGAGCACCTCTGCCCAGCCACCCTGTCTGGGAAGAATTGAGGAGTGCCTCTGCCCGGCCGCACCGTCTGGGAGGAAGTGAGAGCACCTCTGCCTGGCCACACCGTTTGCGAAGAAGTGATGAGCGCATCTGCCCAGGCACGTCTGGGAAGGTGAGCCTTACTCTGCGCCTACCCGTCCTGGGAGATTGGGATCTCCTCTGCCCGACATCCAGTCTGGGGAGGTGAGGGAGGGCAGCCTCTGCCCGGCAGCCCCATCTGGGAAATGAGGAGCCTCACCACGGCCACCCACCTTCTTGGTGAGGAGTAGCCTCTGCCCAACAAGCAACCGTCCTGGGGGGGGGGGGGGGGGGGGGGTGAGGAGGACCTCTACCCTGGAAGCCCGATTGGGAAGTGAGGAGTTACTTATTGACCAAACATCACGTCAGAAATGAGGGAGCACCTCTGCCTGGGCACATCATCTGGGGAAATAAAGGGTACCTCTGCTCCCACCATTTGGGAGTAAGGGCCTCTGCCAAACCCCCCCATGGTATGGGAAATAGAGGGAGCTCCTCTGCCTGTACCCATCATCTGGGAAGTGAGGAGGCGCCCCTCTGCCCGTGCATCCCCTCTCTGGGAGTGAGGGCCCAGATCTGCCCGACCACCATGGTCTGGGGGGGTTCAGGAGGCCTCTCACATACCCAGATCAGGGAGGAGTGTGAGGCGTCTCTGTAACCGGCCAGCACGTCTGGGAGGAAGTGAGGAGGGCCTCTGCCCGGCGACCCCGTCTGGGAAGAAGTGATGATCACCTCTGCCTGGCCGCCCCGTCTTGGAAGTGAGGAGCGCCTCTGTCCAGCCACCCATTTCTGGGAGGTGAGGGCTGGCGTCTGCCAGCCACCATCGTCTAGGAAAAGGGGAAAGAATCAGATCGAGATCGGCGTCAGGCGCGCGTCAGCGCATCGGCGCGCATCAACTCGAAAGATCGTCAGCATCGTCGCTCGCGCATCAAGGTCGCGCGATCAACAGCATCAATCGTCGCGTCGCGCGTCGCGCATCATCGTCGCGCATCCATCAATCATCGCGCGTCGGCATCAAAGTCGGCGCGCTCAGTCGCGCTGGCGTCACCTCGAATCGCGCGCGCTGTCATCATCATCAGCATCAGCATGGGCGCACATCGAATCAGCATCCGCGCATCAACGATCGCGCGGATCAGGCGCGCATCGGTCGCGAAATCGGTCGCGCGATCAGCGCGCATCGAGATCATCGCTGCGCATCTCGGCGGGATCAAAACTCGAAAAAGTCGGCGGCGTCGGCATCCAGCATCGAAGTCAGGGCTCGAGATCAGATCGAAAAATCAAAGTCGGCGTCAAATCGTCGACATCAAAGCATCATCGAAGTCGCGTCAGTCATCAGCATCATCGCTCGAAAATCGTCGGCAGCTGCGCATCAATCGAAAGATCGTCATCATGGATCAAAGCGCATCGTCGTCAAATCGCTCTCATCAAAATAGAAGATCGCGCTTGCCGAATCGGCATCATCAGCATCAAATGGCGTCGCGCGCCATCAGCATCGCGCACTTTATCGAAATCGCGCGCGCGCGATCGCGCGCGCGGCATCGAAAGATCCGGCATCGCGCGAGATCATCAGCGAGTCGGCGTGCGCGCACATCAGCGCGCGCGTTCATCATCGGATCGATAACGGCGATCCGGCGCATCGAAGATCGCGCGCAAAATCGGCGTCGCGCGTCTGGCGAAGTCATCAAAGATCGGCGCTTTATCAGATCGACGCAAAACTCAATCCGCGTCGATCAGCAGCATCGCATCAGCTCGGCATCTTTTGGCGCGTCGGCGATCGCGCGCGCTGGAATCGGCGATCGGCGCGCGGCAGGCACATCGAAAATCAATCAGTCGCATCCGGCGCGCGCAGTCGCGCATCGAAAATCAATAAATCGATAGCATCGGTCAATCGGTCAAAATCAGAATCAAAATAATCGAGTCGGCGCGCATGATCAAGATCAAAATCGAGTCGGGATCGGCGACCATCAAACTCGGCGAGTCATCGAAGTCGAAAATCATCGAAATATCAGAAAAACGCATCAGTCGCGTCATCGGTCATCAAATCCGCGCGCTGCGCGCATCAGCGTCAGATCATCAATCATGATCGCGCGCATCAAAATCATCCGCGCGCGTCAAAAGGATCGCGTCGAGATGGCGGCGCGCATCAAATCAAGTCCGCGCGCGCGCATCATCAAGTCGCGGGCGCATCGGGATCGAGATCAGGCATCCGCGCCATCGTCATCAATCGATCGCGCGCTCGGTCAACTCAGATCGTCGCGTCCGGAGTCGAAAATCAAAGGCTCAAAGTCGTCGGCAAAACTCGGCGCGATCGAATCCCGAAATCAAAATATCATCGGCAGGAAGAATAAACATCGAGAGTCATAAGTCATGAATCGAAATCAGAAAAAGTCAAATCGGCGTCGGAAAGTCGTCAAAATCCGTCGAGATGAAATCAAAAGCATCGCTCGAAAATGAAAAAACTCATCGGCGCTCTCGAAATAGTGAAGGCGCATCAAAAGTGTGAAAAAATAAGTCAGATCAGCGCATCATCATCGGCATCGAAAAGTCAAAATCGCTCAAACTCGAAGTCATCGGCAGCGTCGGCGGCATCGAAATCGATCATCATCGCTGCGGCATCAAAATCAACTCAAGCGTCGCGCGTCGGCGGGCGGCGCATCGAAGTCAGTCGGCGCGCGCTGGCAATCAGAATCAGGGCATCATCGGCGAGTCGAAAAATCCGAGATCGGCGTCGGCGAGTCGACATCGAAACTCAGAGTCGCGGCATCAATCAGATCGATCAGCATCTGGAAGATCATCGCGGGAGATCGCGGCATCAATCCGTCGCATCCTCGGCGCGTCGCATCCATCATCATCAATGCGCGTCGATCGTAATCAAAATCAGCATCAAAATCGAAATCCGCGCGTCGGGCGTCAAATCGAAGTCGGCATCGGCGTCGGCGCGTCGCGGATCGAATCGGGGAAAAAATCAAAATCGAAGTCGCGAATCAAGTCATCAGCTCAGCGAAGTCATCGGCATCGGCATCATCGAGATCGCGGCATCGGCAAAATCCGTCCGGATCAAATCGCATCAGTCGGGCGTCGCGCATCGAGTCGCGCGTCAAAATCGCGCATCGAGTCGGCATCGAAGTCAGCAGCATCAAGATCGCGGGATCGGCGTCAGCATCAAATCAAAATAATCCTCGCATCAAAATCGAGATCGGCGCGCGCGTCATCAAAGAATCAGCGCAGGCATCGGCGATCAAAGTCGCGCGCATCGTCGGCAAATCCATCGAAATAATCAGCATCAATCGAGGATCGCGTCATCAGGGCGCTCGATAAAGATCGCGCGATCGAAAAATAAACATCAGCGGGGAATGGCGTCATCAGCACGCGCATCAGCGTCGCGATCAGCGCTGGCATCAAACTCGAAAGGATCATCAGCGTCGGCGCGCATCGAGATCGCGCGCGCATCGCGCGCTCGATCAAATAAACGCGCATCAGTCGGCATCAAAATCAGCGCATCGGGGATCAAAATCAAAATCGATCGTGAATCGGCGTCGGCGCATCGAAGATCGAAAGACATCGATCATCCGCGCATCATCGAAAATCAAACATCAGCGTCGAAGTCGCGCGCGCGCGTCGCGCATCATCAAGGGCGTCGGCGTCAGCGCGAAAATCAGGGCGCGCATCGAGTCGGCAGTCGCGGGCATCGATCGCCTCAAAAGTCGGCATATCGATCTCGGCATCAAGCGCATCGAGATCATCAGCAAAGATCAGAGTCGGCATCCGCGCATCAATCAGGTCAAATCAAAGAAAATCGAAATCAGGAAGTCGCGCATCGTCGCATCAGCGCGCGCGCATCATCATCGCGGCATCAGAATCTTTTATCCATCAAAATAAGTCCATCGCGCGTCGCTGCATCAGCGTCGCGCGCATCCATCAATCGTCGGCGATCGCGAAAATCGCGCATCAATCAGAGATCGCGCGATCCGCTTTTGCGTCAAATCATCGGCGTCATCGGCAAAATCGGCGAGATCGCTCGCGCGTCAAATCCGCGGCGAGATCAAAATCGATCGCGCGCGCGTCAGCGATCAGCATCAACTCGCGTCGGCGATCGCGCGCGCGCATCGAAGAATCGCGTCGGCGTCGCTCATCGAGAATCATCAATCGCTCAGCAGAAATCGGCGTCGGCATCAGATCGGCGCATCGGCGAATCGGCATCGGTCGCTCGAAATCAGAAAAAACAGTCGGCGCGCTTGCGCGGGATCGAAATCGTAAGGGCGCGCATCAAAATCAGTCGGCGGGCGCGCATCGAATCATCGCATCAGAGATCGCGATCGAAATCCGAAATCAGTCGGCATCGAAGATGAATCGGCGCTCGAAAGTCGCGCGAATCAAAACTCGGCGAATCATCGGCGTCGCGAAATCAGCGTCATCAAAGCGGCGCATCGAAAATCGTCATCCAGAGGCGAGAGCTTTATCGGAGTCATCAAGATCGAAGTCATCAAAATATCGGTCGACGGCGTCGGCATCGAAGATCCGGCATCAGAGTCGCGCGCGCATCGAAAGTCGCGCGTCGAATAAACTCGAAGTCATCAAAATAATCAGTCAACATCGCATCCGGAAATCGTCAAATCAAAATCAAACAGGGATCAAATCAAACTCAAAATCAACATCATCAATCAGGTCGGGAAGTCGAGATCAGAAATAAATAAAATGAAAGATCAAAAATCAAGCGAATCGTCGAGATCGAAAAGTCGAGATCGAGAAAATCAAAAAAAAAGTCATCGCGCATCGAAAAAAATCAGAAGTCATCAAAATAAAGTCATCGAAGTCATCAGGCGCGTAGTCGTGAATCGTCGTCGAAAATCCGCTTTATCGGCGCGTCATCAGTCAGATCATCGGCATCAGTCAAAATCGGCGTCAGCGCGCGCTCAGGAGTCGCGCATCAGATCGTCATCCGGATCATCAGATCAGCATCAGGGATCAAAATCAGCAGCTGGGATCAGCAGATCGGCGCGTCGATCAGCGTCGAATCGTCATCAAAATCCATCTCGGAATCATCAAAATCGGCGTCAAAATCGGCAGTCGGCGGCGGCGAGTCGCGCACGAAAATCGCGCGCGCGCTTTATCCGGCATCAACAGGAGTCATCCGGCAGCATCTCGGCGTCGGCGGCAAAATCGATCATCAATCCGCGCGCATCAAAATCGTCGCGCGCATCAATCAACGGCGCATCAAATCCGGCAGTCGCGCGCGAGATCGGCGATCAGCTCGGCGATCATCAGACGGATCATCAACATCGGGAGATCGCGCGCTTGCATCGAGAGTCGGCGATCGAGTCGAAATCGGCATCAAGTCAGGAATCGGCGATCGCGCCCCTCGGCGGAATCGGCGTCAAAAATCATCGGCGCGCTTGCATCGGTGGCGCGCGCGCTCGAAGTCGCGCATCAAAATAAATCGGCATCCGGCATCGATCGCGCATCAAAAGCATCGAAACTCTCGTCATCCGGCGGCGCATCCGTCAACTCAGATCAGCATCATCAGCGCGAGCGCATCAGATCGGCGCGCCGATCGCGCATCCGCGCATCGGTGCTGCGCGCGTCATCATCGGCGTCATCCGGCATCATCAATCGCTGCGCGTCGGCATCGGCGTCGCTTGCAGGATCAGATCGCATCGAAGATCGCGCGCGTCGCGCATCAGCGTCATCGATCATCAGGCGCACATCGGAAGAATCGCGGCGATCGGCATCGGCGATCGCGCGCGCACGAAATATCGGTCGCGCGATCGCGCATCGAAGTCGCGCGAATCCGCGCATCGATGAAGGAATCAAAGCGGCGATCAGAGTCATCGAAAATCGAGTCGCGCGTCGGCGGTCATCGAAATCAATCAGGTCGGCATCAGAAAAATAAAAGCGCTCATCGTCATCGAAAGTCGAAAATCAAAACTCGAAAGCGAAGATCAGGCATCCGGCATCAAAAGAGTCGACAAGATCGTCAAGCGCATCCATCGTCATCGTCCTCGCGCATCAGATCAGCGTCTTTTGCGCGAGATCGGCGATCGAGAAAAAAAACTCGAGTCATCAGTCATCGTCGTCGGCATCAAAACTCATCGTCGGCGAATCGCGAATCAGAAAATCACGTAATCCAGAATCGTCATCGTCAAAATCGAAGTCGGCGCGCATCCATCAAAGTCATCAGGGCATCGAAGTCAGGCATCCGCGCGCGCATCGAGTCGGCGTCATCGAGATCCGGCATCGAGATCGGCGCGCGCGTCAAAATCCGGCGAATCAAATCAAAAGAATCAGGGATCCGCGCGCGCTCAGCGTCAATCAGCGCCTCAATCGCACGCGCGAATCGCGTCGAAGTCAAAATCGGCGCGGCGAAGTCATCAATCCGGCATCGGCATCAGCGCGAAATCGAAGAATCGCGATCCGGGCGCGCGTCCGCATTCAGTCGTCGAAAAATCAAGAAAAATCCGTCATCAGGAGATCGAATCGAAAAATCAAAATAGAGTCAGATCAGAATCCGGCAAGTTCAGATCGCGCGTCGGTTATCGAATCATCGGCGCGCGCACAGCTCATCGTCATCAAAGTCGGCAAAATCCGAAAATAAGTCGTCGAATCCGCATCGGCGTCGGCGGCGCATCCATCAGTCAGCATCAAGTCGGCGGGCATCGAGAATCCGCAGCGCGATCGGCATCGAAAATCCGCGCGCTTACATCGAAATCATCGCTTGCGCTTGCGTCTTTGCATCAAGCGCGGTCAGCGGAAGTCGATCGGCGCATCAAAATCAAAGTCATCAAAATCGGCATCAAATCGGCAGTCGCGTCGGCGCATCGAGATCGCGCGATCAGGCAACGATCCGCGCGTCATCGGATCTTTATCCATCAAAGAAATCGAGATCGTCAGGGCATCGAGGATCGACGCGTCAAAATCAGAATCAGGCGCATGGATCAGTCATCATCAAAGTCAACGAATCGGCATCAATCGTCGCGCATCGAAGATCGGCGATCGCTCATCACTTGCGCAATCTGCGCGTCAGCAAAAACAGCAGTCGCGCGCGCGTCAGCATCAACGAGGCGCGAGGCATCGAGTCAGGTCGCGTCGAAATGAAGAGATCATCGCGCGCATCAAAATCAAGACTCGAATCGGCATCAGCTCAAGTCGCGTCGTCATCAAGATCGTCAAAATCGAGATCAAACGATCGAGAGTCGAAAATCATCAAAATCGAAAGTCGCGGGCATCAAGCATCAGCGCGCGCGGCGCATCGAGATCGCGCGCGCCAAAATCGCGCGGTATCGCGCCAGTCGGCAGCAGTCATCCAGCATCAGCTCGAAGATCAGCGATCGGCGCGTCAAAAATCGAGATCTCGGCGCGGCACTCAGTCATCAGAAGATCAATCGGAAAATAATCGTCATCAAAGTCGGCAGATCAGTCGAATCATCAGATCGCGAATCCAGCATCAATGGATCCGCGTCGCGATCGTCGAATCGAAATCCGCGTCAAATCGAAAATCAGTCAGAATCGTCGGCATTAAAATCGGATCGTCGGCATCAAAATCAAAATCGAAATCCATCATCGTCAGATCAAAATCGGGAGAAGATCAGGATCAGTCATCAAGCGGGCGGCATCAATCTCGGTAAATAAAGCGTCAAAGTCATCGAGTCATCCGAAGTCGCGCGCAAAACTCAAGTCGCGCAGCATCGAAATCAGATAGTCATCAAGTCGGCACAGAGATCGAAATCAAAATCAGATCATCGTCGCGCATCAAGATCGGGAGAAGATCCGCTCAATCCGGCGCATCGGATCGGCGCGCGCGCATCGAAATCGTCGGCAAAATCAGATCGCGTCATCGCGCGGCATCAATCAGAGTCGCGCGCATCCGTCGAATCGATCAATCCGCGCGCGCGCGCGCGCGCGCATCCGGCACGCTCGAATGAAAATCTCGGCGCGCGCACATCGAAGAGTCGGCAGCATCAATCGGAGATCTCAAGTCATCAAATCGAAGAGATCGGCAGTCGGCGAATCAAAAGCATCTATCGAATCGCTATCATCGAAAATATCGCTATCATCCGTCAAAACTCAGAATCAGCGGCATCGGCGATCAGATCCGCTTTTGAAAGAGTCATAAGTCATCGAAGTCGGCAAAATCGGCGATCGCGCAGTCGAAGATAAAGAATCATCGCTTGCGCTATCAAAGATCGAGAATCATCGAGGCGCGGCGATCGCGCGATCAGCGAGTCAACGTCCGGCTCAGTCGCGTCGCGCGCATCAGGTCGCGCGCTTGCGCTCAGCGTGCGCGCGCGCTCATCGAGGTCGCGCGTCCGCATCCGGATCCGAATCGCATCAGCGATAATCCGGCGCGCATCAAAATCGTCAGGCGCATCCGCGTCGGCGCGCGAATCAGATCATCGGGCATCGGCATCAGTCGGCGCATCGAAATCAAGTCGGGCATCTCGGCGTCGAATCGTCAAATCGTCGACGAATCAAACTCGGCATCAAAATCGGCGCGCGTCAGATAACTCAAGCATCAGCGTCGGCGGGCGCGCATCGTCGCGGCATCAAAATAAGTCGATCAAAATCAAAATCGGGCATCAAATCAGCATCGGCGCTCGGCGGTCAATCGGCATCATCGAGAATCGGCATCAAACTCATCGTCGAATCCGGCGCGCATCGATCAAAATAGATCGGCATCGCTTTGCGCAAAATCATCCAGTCAAAAATCGCATCCGCGCGTCAAGATCGCGCGCGCGCATCGAGAATCGGCGCGCATCGAAATCGGGCATCATCGGGATCGTCGCGCTTTATCAAAAGATCCGCGCGCAATCGGCGCGGGAAATCAACGATCATCATCGGTCAGTCGCGCATCAAAACTCGGCGATGTCGGCATCGAAGTCGCATCGGCGTCAACATCAAAGTCGCGCATCAAAGGCATCCGGCGCAATCGGCGATCGCGCGAATCAAAGATCTCGAAAATCGCGCGAGACAAAATCAGGAAAAAAAATGAAGTCGCGTCGAATCAGAATAAACGTCGCGCAGATCGGCATCAAAAGAAAGATCAAAATCGAAGTCAGCATCAGCTCAAAGCAATCGTAGAATCAGTCAAATCGGCAGTCATCGGCGGTCGAATAAAGTCGGCGCTCAAGAATCCGGCATCAACGCGCGCATCGATCGATCGCGAATCAGCATCCATCGTCGCGCATCCGCGCGCGTAGATCGCGCGCGCGTCAGATCGGCGCAGCTCGAAAGTCAAAGATCATCAATCAGATCGGCATCAAATCGGCATCGGCGCGCGCGTCATCGTCGGCATCAGTCAGCAAAAGTCGCGCGTCGAAGGTCGGCATCATCATCAGATCGAATCGTCGTTCGGCGAAAGAAATCAATAAGTCAATCAACATCGTCTGCGTCCGGGCGCCGAAATCAGATCGCGCGCATCGCGCGCGCATCGCGCGCGCTTTTTGCGCGTCGCGCTCAAAGTCGCGCGCGCATCCGCATCGATCGCGCGCGAAAAATCGCGCGAAGTCGCGCGCGCGCGCGATCTTTGCGCGATCAAAGTCGCGCAAAATCAAAATCGAATCTGCATCGAAGAAATCGGCGATCAGTCAGCAAAAATCAGCGGATCGCGCTTGCGCGCATCGGCGTCAGCATCGGGTGAATCAGCGTATCGAAGTCGCGATCGGCGAGATCGCGTCCAGCATCGGATCGAATCCGCTTTACATCCGGCATCGGCGTCATCGGCGTCGAAATCCGGCGCATCGGCGGGGCATCATCAAAGGCGCGCTGTCGCGTCGGCGCGTCAAACTTTATCAAGATCGCGCATCAGTCGGAGTCAGCAGCATCGTCGGCATCAAAATCGAATCATCATCAAGAAATCATCGTCTGGCATCGAAGATCGCGCTTGCGTCGAGTCGCGCGCGCGCACATCAAATCGGAGATCGCGCGGGCGCGTCAACGATCTTTGCGTCGCGCGCGGCGAATCGCGCGTCGGCACGAAGTCGGCGTCCGCGCTTGCATCAGTCGCGAAATAATCGTCATGCGGCATCTGCGCGTCAAAATCGAAGGTCGCGTCGCGCGTTCTTGCATCGGCGGTCGCTCAAGAATCAGGAGTCGCGCATCAAAGATCAGGGATCAAAATCGAAGAATCATCCAGCTCGAGAATAATCAGCGCATCATCGAAGTCGGCGCATCATCGCGATCCGGCGTCATCAGAATCAGCGTCGGCATCAGCATCAACGTCGCGCTTTGCGTCGAGTCAGCATCGGCGTCGCGTCGCGAATCAGTCGGCATCAACATCATCAAAGCGATCAAAGTCAGCGCATCCAGCATCGAGATCCTCGCGCGTCAACATCGAGATCGCGCGCGCATCAGATCGCGCGCGCGCATCAACGTCGTCGCGAATCAGGCAGATCATCAGATCGGCGATCGGGGATCAAATCCGCGCATCGAGATCAAAATCAAATCGGCGTCAGCAAAATAAAGTCGCGCGAGTCATCGGCAGATCAAAATCGGCGTCAGCAAAAATCGATCACGCATAATCAGCGTCAGCGAGATCGCGCGCGTCGCATCAACATCCGCGCGCTGCATCGAAAGATCGATCAATCCGGCATCGAAGTCGCGTCAGCGCATCGAAAGGCGAGATAAGTCATCAAAATCCGGCATCAGATCGAAAATCTTTGCGCGCGTCATCGGCAGAGTCAGCGCAGATCGGCATCCATCAATCATCGGCGCGCGCTCGAAATCATCAGCGCGATCAGCGCATCGAAGTCGCGAGATAAAGAAAGAAAGAAAATAAGAAACAGAAAAGTGAAAAGAAAGAAAGAAATAAAAGAAATGAAACACAAGGTGAAAAAAAGAAGAAAAAGAAGAAGAGATAAAGAAACAGAAGGTGAAAAGAAGAGAAGAAGAAGAAAAAAGAAAGAGAAAGAGTGGAAAGAAAGACTCTGCTTGGCGACCCTGTATATTGGAGTGAAGAGGGCCTCTGCCCACGACCACTTAACATCTGGGAGTGAGGGAGGCATATGTGACCACTGTCCTGGGGAAGTGGGAGACCTCTGCCGGGGCCTTGACGTCAGGGAAATGAGGGATAAGCCTCACTTGACCACCATCGTCTGGGAGTAGAGACACCACTTGACCACCCATTCTGGGAGGCCAGGGGTGGGCATCAGCCCGACCCTGCAGTCTGGGAGATGAGGGAGCCTCCACTGACTTCACCCATCCTCTGGGGAGGTGAGGAGGCAGCCCTCTGTACAGCCCATGATTTGGGGTGAAGGTGCTATGGGCAGCCCCCCCGTGTGGGAGTGGGAGAGAGACTCCTGCCAAACCCACTCTTCGTGGGAGTGGGGAGTGCCTCTGCGGCCATCATCCTCCGGGAGGTGAGGGAGCGCCTCACCCAACCACCTCTCCAGGGGTGAGGAGGGCACCCCTACCCTGGCCACTCATTGTCCTAAGTGAGGAGCACCTCTTGTGACTCCCTGCTCAGTCACAGAGTGAGGGCGCCTCTGCCCAGCCACCCACATGCCCAGGTTGAGAGAGGCACTCTGCACAGCCGCCCGTCTGGGAGGTGAGGGGTGCCTCTGCCAGGCCACCAAACATATGGGGTGAGAGGGTTCTGACCACCCAACATCACAGAGGTAGGGAGGCGCCTCTACCCGGCCACCCCCCGTCTGGGAGGTGAGGGGCCTCACACAGCCCTCATCGTCTAGAGTGAGGTGCCTGCCCACGACCACCTATGGTCCGGAGGAGGCCTGCCTCTGCCCGGGCAGCATGATCGGGTGATGAGGAGGCGCCCGCCGGCTGTGTTTATCATGTTGGGTGAGGCACCCTCGCCGACACCCCATCTGGCCCAGAGTGAGGGGCATCTGCTTGGGCCATAGTGGGAAATGAGCACTCACCCAGCCTCCAATAAGTCACAGGAGTGAGGGCGCCTCGGCATTCCCATATTCTGGGAGGTGAGGAGGGCTCTCACCTTTGACCACCCAGTCTAGGAGAGTGAGGCGCCTCTTTGACACTTGCTCTCACAGGGGAAGTGAGAGCCCCTCTGCCCAGCCACCATTTGGGTTGAGGCACAGTACATCCACACCATTCAGGAAGTGAGGAGTGCCTCTGCCCGACCACCCTATATATGGGAGTGAAGACGGGCCTCTGCCACCAGAGACCCGCGTCTGGGAAGTGAGGGAGGCCTCTGCCTGTGACCCCATCTCCGAGGTGAGGGAGGCGTCTGCCTGTACCCAGTCTGGGAGGTGAGGAGCAACTCACCTTAGTCCACCATCTGGGAAGTGAGGCGACTCTGCAGGCCACTCATCCACTGGGAGTGAGGGAGCACTGCCTGAGCCACTGCCGATCAGGGAGGTGAGGCGCCTGCTGTTTTTATGCAGGAGGTGAGGCTCTTCTGCCAACCACACACCAGCACAGGAAGTGAGAAGCGCCTCAGCTCAGCCTGCACAGTGCTTGGAAGTGCTTGGGCGCCTCACGCGGCCACCCACCTGGGAAGTGAAGGCGCCTCTGCCGACCACCCATGCCGTCCTGGGGTGGGGATGGCCTCTGTCAGGACACCCAGCCTAGGGAAGTGAGGGGAGCACTCTACCTGTCAACCCATCGTCTCTACAGAGTGGGAGGGCCTCTGCAGAGCCACTTGACTGAGGTGAGGCGCCTCTTGTCCCCAACGTTGGGAAGTGGAGGCCCTGTAGCGGCCAACCATCTTCCAGGAAGGTGAGGCGACTCTGCCCGGCCACCCCATCTTGGAAGTGAGGGGCGCCCCTCTGCCAGACCACACCATCTCTGAGTGAGGCTCTGCCCTGTAAGCCCGTCTTGGAAGTGGGGGCCTCTGCTTGAGCAACACCATCTGGGAAGTGAGGTGCGTCTGCCGGCCGCCCCATGGGAAGTAAGGAGCTACTCTGCCAGCCACTCCATGGAGTCTGGGAAGTGAGGGATTACTCACCCAGCCACGCAGAGTCCGGGGAGGTGGTAAAACCTCTGCCCACAGCCACCCATCTTCCGAGGAGGTGAGGAGGAGACTCTGCCAGCCACTCGTTGTGTCACAGAGTGAGGGCGCCTCGTGACCACCATCGTCTGGTGGCCAGGAGGCGCCTCACCTGGCCACCCCATCTTGGGTGAGGCGCCTCTGCCCAGCCGCCCACATCTCTTGAGAAGTGAGGAGTGCCTCTCCCCGGCCACCCTGTATCTGAGTGAGAAGGGGCCTCTGCCCAGCTCACCCAACATCACAGGAAGTGAGAGCGCCTCTGCCTGTCCACCCATCACCACAGAGTGAGAACACCACTGCCCGACACCCTGATCTGGCAGGTGGGTGGGCATCAGCCCGACCACCCAGTCTGGGGAGGCCAAGGAGGCCTGCTTCCTGACCACCATCCTCTGGGAGGTGAACGCCTGCCACAGCCACCCCGTTTGGGGTGAGGCGCTCTGACCAGCCCGTATGAGGGAAGTGAGGAGAGACTCTGTGACCGCTCATCGTCTGGGAAGTGAGGAGTGCCTCTGCTGCGACCGCCCATCGTCCCAGGGGTGGTGGCATATGTCCGACCACCATGCGTCCGAGGAGGTGGAGAGAGACTCTGCCCGGCTGCTCATTGTCTGGGAAGTGAGGGCACCTCTGCTTTGACACCCATGCGTCTGGGTGGTGAGGGCGCCTGCCACCAGCCACTGTCTTGCAATTGAGGAGCGCCTCTGCCCAGCAGCTTGTCTGCCCGGGCAGGGAGTGCCTCTGCAAGGCCACCCTGTCTCTTGGTGAAGACTCTGCCTGACCACAACATCTGCCAGAGGTGAGGAGGCGCATCCTTGCCCGTCCACCCACATGCAGCCACCAAGGGAAGTGTGGAGGGCCTCTACTCGACCACAGCGTCAGGAAGCGGATGGCCTCTCTCCGGCCACCCATGCGTCTGGGAAGTGAGGAGCACTTCTGCCTGGCCACCATTACATATGGGGTGAGGGGCCTCATGACCACCCCAACATCTGGGGGGGGGGGGGGGGGGGGGGGGGGGGGGGGGGGGAGGCAGGCTACCAGGCGCGTGTGGTGAGGAAAAACTCTGCCCGCCACTCATCATCTGGGGGTGAGGTGCCTCTGCCCGGCCACCCTGCTCGTCAGGGGTGAGGCGCCTCTGCCCAGGCAGCGATCCTCCAGGGAGATGAGGGCGCCTGCGGCTTGTGACATCATGTTGGAAGTGAGAGCACCTCTGCCCGGCCACCCCATCCTGTGAAGTGAAGGGGCCTCTGCTCCTTGCCTTGGCGTCTGGGAAATGAAGGCGCCTCTGCCCAGCCTGCCCATCATTGGGGGGGGGGAGGTGAGGGAGGCGCCTCTGACACATTACATGGTCTGGGAAGTGAGGGCGCCTCTGCCCGGCCACCCAGTCTGGGAAGTGAGGCGCCTCTGCCCAGCCACCCATCCTCTGGGAAGTGAGGGAGGCGCCTCTGCCCGGCCACCCAGTCTGGGAAGTGAGGAGGGCCTCTGCCCGGCCGCACCATCTGTGAAGTGTGGAGGGGCCTCTGCCAGGAGACGATCTGAGGTGAGGCCTCTGCCTGGCGACCCCATCTGGGAAGTGAGGGAGGCGACTCTGCCCGGCCACCCAGTCTGGGAAGTGAGGTGCGCCTCTGCCAGGCCACACCATCTGGGAGGTGAGGCGACTCTGCATGGCCACTCATCCCACTGGGGCAGGTGGTGCCTCACCCGGGCCAGCCACAGTCAGGGAGGTGAGGGCGCCTCTGCCCAGCCACCCATCCTCTGGGAAGTGATTAGCGCCTCTGGCCCGGCCACCCAGTCTGGGAAGTGAGGGAGGCGCCTCTGCCCGGGCACCCATCGTCTGGGAAGTGAGGAGGGACCTCAGCTTGATGACACATCATGTTGGAAGTGAGGAGCACCTCTGCCCGGCCACCCAGTCTGGGAAGTGAGGAGGGCCTCTGCCCGGCCACCCAGTCTGGGAAGTGAGGAGCGCCTCTTCCCGGCCGCACCGTCTGGGAAGTGAGGAGCGACTCTGCCCGGCCACCCAAATTCCGGGAGGTGGGGAGAGCCTCTGCCCGGGCACCCATCGTCCGGGAGGTGAGGAGAGCTTCTGCCCGAACACCCATGGTCTGGGAAGTGAGGGCTTTGACTCTACCATTATAACTGTCTGGGAAGTGAGGAGCACCTCTGCCCGTCCACCCAGTCTGGGAAGTGAGGAGCGCCTCTGCCCGGCCACCCATCCTCTGGGAGGTGAGGAGCACCTCTGCCTGACCACCCATCCTCTGGGAAGTGAGGAGCACCTCTGCCTGGCGACCCCATCTGAGAAGTGAGGTGCGCCTCTGCCAGGCCACCCATTCTCTGGGAAGTGAGGAGCACCTCTGCCTGACCACCCCGTCTGGGAAGTGAGGAGAGCCTCTGTCCGGCAACCCAACGTCTGGGAAGTGAGGAGCGCCTCTGCCCGGCCACCTTATCTGCGAAGTGAGGAGTGCCTCTGCCCGGCCACCCTATATATGGGAGTGAAGAGGGCCTCTGCCCGGCCACCCAACATCAGGGAAGTGAGGAGCGCCTCTGCCCGTCCACCCATCGTCTGGGAAGTGAGGAGGGCCTCTGCTCGTCCCCCTGCGTCAGGGAAGTGAGGAGAGCCTCTGCCCGTCCACCCAACATCAGGGAAGTGAGGAGCACCTCTGCCCGTCCACCCATCGTCTGGGAAGTGAGGAGCGCCTCTGCCCGGCCACCCACTGTCTGGAAGTGAGGAGCGCCTCTACCTGTCCACCCATCGTCTGGGAATTGAGGAGGGACTCTGCCAGGCCGCCCGTCTGGGAAGTGAGGGAGCGCCTCTGCCTGACCACCCATGCGTCTGGGAAGTGAGGCGCCTCTGCCCGGCCACCCATCCTCTGGGAAGTGAGGGCGCCTCTGCCCGGCCACCCACCTTCTGGGAAGTGAGGAGCGCCTATGCCTGACCACCCATCCTCTGGGAAGTGAGGGAGCGCCTCTGCCTGACCACCATCCTCTGGGAAGTGAGGAGCGCCTCTGCCTGGCCACCCTATATATGGGAGTGAAGAGGGCCTCTGCCCGGGTATATATGGGAGTGAAGAGGGCCTCTGCCCGGCCACCCAACATCAGGGAAGTGAGGGCGCCTCTGCCCGGCCACCCATCGTCTGGGAGGTGAGGAGGCGACTCTGCCTGACCACCCATCCGCTGGGAAGTGAGGAGCGCCTCTGCCCGGCCACCCTATCTGCGAAGTGAGGAGTGCCTCTGTCCGGCCACCCTATATATGGGGTGAGGGTCTCCATGAACCCTGTATCAGGAAGTGAGGGCGCCTCTGCCCGGCCACCCATCGTCTGGGAAGTGAGGAGCACCTCTGCCCGGCCACCCATCGTCTGGGAGGTGAGGAGGCGCCTCTGCCAGGCCACACCATCTGGGAAGTGAGGAGCACCTCTGCCCGGCCACACCATTTGGGAACTGATGTGTGCCTCTGACCAGCCGCCCCCTATGGGAAGTGAGGAGTGCCTCTGCCCGGCCAACCTATATATGGGGTGGTGGGCCTCTGCCCGGTACTTAGCGTCTGGGAAGTGAGGAGGCGCCTCTGCCTGACCACCCATCCTCTGGGAAGTGAGGCGCCTCTGCCGGCACCCACGTCGGGAGGGAGGAGGCGCCTCTGCCAGGCAACACCATCTGGGAAGTGAGGAGTGCCTCTGCCCGGCCGCCCCATCTTTGAAGTGAGGAGCTACTCTGCCCAGCCACTCATCGTCTGGGAAGTGAGGATTGCCTCTGCCCGGCCACCCAGTCTGGGAAGTGAGGAGCGCCTCTGCCCGGCCACTCATGCGTCTGGGAAGTGAGGAGCTACTCTGCCCGGCCACACACGGCAATACAGGAGGTGAGGAGGCGCCTCTGCCACAGCCACCCCATTTAGGAATGGAGGAGCGCCTCTGCCTGACCACCCATCCTCTGGGAGAGTGAGGAGTGCCTCTGCCCGGCCACACCATCTAGGAAGTGAGGTGCCTCTGCCGGCCACCCTATATATGGGAAGTGAGGATGGCCTCTGCCCGGCCACCCAGTGTCTGTGAAGTGAGGAGCGCCTCTACCTGTCCACCCATCGTCTGGGAATTGAGGTGTTACTCTGCCAGGCATCCCCGACAGGGAATTGAGGAGCGCCTCTGCCCGGCCACCCATCGTCTGGGAAGTGAGGAGGGCCTCTGCCCGGCCACCCAACCTGCCTCTGGGAAGTGAGAGTGCCTCTGCCCGACCACCCATCCTCGGGAAGTGAGGAGCGCCTCTGCCCGGCCACCCCTATGGGAAGTGAGGAGTGCCTCTGCCCGGCCGTCCGTCTTGGAAGTGAGGCGCCTCTGAGCCACATCATCTGGGAAGTGAGGCGACTCTGCCCTGTAAGCCCCAGCCCAGGAAGTGAGGAGGGCCTCTGCCAGGCCACACCATCTGGGAAGTGAGGTGCCTCTGCCCGGCCACCCACAATCTGGGAGGTGAGGGAGCGCCTCTGCACGGCCACTCATCCACTGGGAAGTGAGTATTGCCTCTGCCGCTCCACCCATCGTCAGGGAGGTGAGGAGCCTCTGCCCGACCACCCATCCTCTGGGAAGTGAGGAGGCGCCTCTGCCTGGCCGCCCGTCTGGGAAGTGAGGCGCCTCTGCCCGGCCACCCATGCGTCTGGGAAGTGAGGAGGCGCCTCTGCCCGTCCACCCATCGTCTGGGAGGTGAGGAGGGACTCTGCCCGGCCACCCACGTCTGGGAAGTGAGGAGCGCCTCTGCCCGGCCACCCCGTCTGGGAGGTGGGGAGCGCCTCTGCCTGGCCGCCCCGTCTGGGAAGTGAGGAGCGCCTCTGCCCGGCCACCCATCGTCTGGGAGGTGAGGAGCACCTCTGCCTAGCCACCCCATTTATGGGAGTGAAGAGGGCCTCTGCCCGGCCACCCATACATCTGGGAAGTGAGGAGTGCCTCTGCCCGGCCACCCAACATCAGGGAAGTGAGGCGCCTCTGCCAGGCTGCGTCAGGGAAATGAGGATCGCTTCTGCCCGGCCACCCATCGTCTGGGAGGTGAGGAGCGCCTCTGCCCGGCCACCCACTGTCTGTGAAGTGAGGAGCGCCTCTACCTGTCCACCCACTGTCTGTGAAGTGAGGAGCGCCTCTACCTGTCCACCCATCGTCTGGGAATTGAGGAGGGACTCTGCCAGGCCGCCCCGACTGGGAATTGAGGAGCGCCTCTGCCCGGCCACCCCGTCTGGGAGGTGAGGAGCGCTTCTCACTGAACACCCATCGTCTGGGAAGTGAGGAGCGCCTCTGACTGACCACCCATCCTCTGGGAAGTGAGGAGCGCCTCTGCCTGGCCACCCCATTTAGGAATGGAGGCGCCTCTGCCCGGCCACCCTATATATGGGAGTGAAGAGGGCCTCTGCCCGGCCACCCTATATATGGGAGTGAAGAGGGCCTCTGCCCAGCCACCCATGCGTCTGGGTGAGGAGCGCCTCTGCCAGGCCGCCCCGTCTGGGAGGTGAGGAGCGCTTCTCACTGAACACCCATCGTCTGGGAAGTGAGGAGCGCCTCTGACTGACCACCCTATACATGGGAGTGAAGACGGCCCCTGCCCGGCCACCCAACTTCTGGGAAGTGAAGAGGACCTCTGCCCGGCCACCCACTGTCTGTGAAGTGAGGAGCGCCTCTGCCCGGCCACACCATCTGGGAAGTGAGGAGGCGCCTCTGCCTGACCACCCCATCTGGGAGTGAGGAGGCGCCTCTGCCCGGCCACCTCGTCTGGGAAGTGAGGATTGCCTCTGCCCGGCCACACATCATCTGGGAAGTGAGGAGCGCCTCTGCCCGGCCACCCCATATATGGGAGTGAAGAGGGCCTCTGCCCGTCCACCAAACGTCTGGGAAGTGAGGAGCGCCTCTGCCTGGCGACCACCCTCTGGGAAGTGAGTATCGCCTCTGCCCGACCACCCATCGTCTGGGAAGTGAAGAGGGCCTCTGCCCGGCCACCCTATATATGGGAATGAAGAGGGCCCCCTGCCCGGGAACCCAACGTCTGGGAAGTGAGGAGCGCCTCTGCCTGACCACACCAGCTAGGAAGTGAGGAGGCGCCTCTGCCCGACCACCCATCGTCTGGGAGGTGAGGAGCTCTTCTGCCCGGCCACCCATCGTCTGGGAAGTGAGGAGGCGCCTCTGCCCAGCCACCCATCGTCTGGGAAGTGAGGCGCCTCTGCCTGGCGACCCCATCTGGGAAGTGAGGAGCGCCTCTGCCCAGCCACCCATTGTCTGGGAAGTGAGGAGTGCCTCTGCCCGGCCACCCATCGTCTGGGAAGTGAGGAGGGCCTCTGCCCGGCCACCCATCGTCTGGGAAGTGAGGAGTGCCTCTGCCAGGCCGCCCCCCGTCTGGGAAGTGAGGGCCTCTACCTGTCAACCCATCGTCTGGGAAGTGAGGAGCGCCTCTGCCCAGCAACCTAACTTCTCAGAAGTGAGGAGCGCCTCTGCCGGGCCACCCATCGTCTGGGAGGTGAGGAGCGCCTCTGCCCGGCCACCCATCCTCTGGGAGGTGAGGCGCCTCTGCCAAGCCACCCATCCTCTGGGAGGTGAGGAGCGCCTCTTCCCGGCCACCCATCGTCTGGGGAGGTGAGGGAGGGCATCAGCCCGTCCACCCAGTCTGGGAGTGAGGAGCGCCTCTTCCCGGCCACCCACAGTTTGGGAAGTGAGGAGCGCCTCTGCCTGACCACCCATCCTCTGGGAAGTGAGGAGAGCCTCTGCCAAGCCACCCATCCTCTGTGCAGTGAGGAGCGCCTCTGCCAGGCCACCCAGTCTGGGAGGTGAGAGCGCCTCTGCCCGGCCGCCCGTCTTGGAAGTGAGGAGCGCCTCTGCCTGACCACACCATCTGGGAAGTGAGGAGTGCCTCTGCCCGGCCGCCCCGTCTGGGAAGTGAGGAGCGACTCTGCCCAGCCACACTATATATGGGAGTGAAGAGGGCCTCTGCCCGGCCACCCAACATCAGGGAAGTGAGGAGCGCCTCTGCCTGACCACCACATTTGGGAATTGAGGAGCGCCTCTGCCCGGCGACCCCATCTGGGAAGTGAGGAGCGATTCTGCCCGGCCGCCCCGTCTTGGAAGTGAGGAGCGCCTCAGCCAGGCCTCACCATCTGGGAAGTGAGGGCGCCTCTGCCTGACCACCCATCTTCTGGGAAGTGAGGAGGCCTCTGCGTGACCACCCATACTCTGGGTAGGTGAGGAGCGCCTCTGCCTGGCCACCCCATTTGGGGTGAGGCGCCTCTGCCCAGCCACCCATCCTCTGGGAAGTGAGGAGTGCCTCTGCCGGCCACCCTGTATATACCACAGTGAAGAGGAGGTCTACCGAGGGCCACCTGGCATCTGGGGCTCTGCCCGGCCACCCACATTCTGGGGTGTGAGGTGGGCATCAGCCCGGCCACCCAGTCTGGGAAGTGAGGAGCGCCTCTTCCCGGCCACCCACAGTTTGGGAAGTGAGGACCGCCTCTTCCTGACCACCCATCCTCTGGGAAGTGAGGAACGCCTCTGCCTGGCCACCCACAGTTTGGGAAGTGAGGAGGCGCCTCTGCCCGGCCACCCACAGTTTGGGAAGTGAGGAGGGCCTCTGCCCGACCACTCATCGTCTGGGAAGTGAGGAGCGCCTCTGCCTGACCACCATACATATGGGGAGTGAAGTGGGCCTCTGCCCAACCACCCAACACCTGGGAAGTGAGGAGTGCCTCTATCCGTCCGCCCCGTCTGGGAAGGGAGGAGCGCCTCTGCCCGGCCACTCATCGTCTGGGAAGTGAGGAGTGCCTCTGCCCGGCCACCTATCATCCGGGAGGTGAGGAGCGCCTCTGCCCGGGCAGTAAACATCTGGGAAGTGAGGCGCCTCTGCCAGGCCACACCATCTGGGAAGTGAGGAGGCGCCTCTGCCCGGCCACCCATCATCCAGGAGGTGAGGAGGGCCTCTGCCAGGCCACTCATCTTCTGGGATGTGAGGAGTGCCTCTGCCCGGCCACCCATCGTCCGGGAAGTGAGGAGCGCCTCTGCCCGTCCACCCATCGTCTGGGAAGTGAGGAGTGCCTCTGCCCAGCCACCCGTCGTCACAGGAAGTGAGGCGCCTCTGCCTGGCCACCCCATTTGGGAGTGAGGAGCACCTCTGCCAGCCCACACTCGTCTGGGAAGTGAGGGCGCCTCTGCCCGTCCACCCTATATGGGAGTGAAGAGGGCCTCTGCCCGGCCACCCCATCTGGGAAGTGAGGGCCTCTGCCCGGCCGCACACCATCTGGGAGGTGAGAAGCGCCTCGGCTCGGCCACCCATCGTCTGGGAGTGAGGAGGCGCCTCTGCCTGACCACCCACCCTCTGGGAAGTGAAGAGCGCCTCTACCTGTCACCCATCGTCTGGGAAGTGAGGAGGGCGTCTGCCAGGCCGCCCGGTCTTGGAGGTGAGGAGCACTTCTCACCAAACACCCATCGTCTGCGAAGTGAGTTGCGACTCTGCCTGACCACCCATCCTCTGGGAAGAGAGGAGCGCCTCTGCCTGGCCACACCATCTGGGAAGTGAGGAGCACCTCTGCCCAGCCACCCAGTATGGGAAGTGAGGAGTGCCTCTGCCCAGCCACCGTAGATATGGGAGTGAGGGAGACTCTGCCCGGGCACCCAACCTCTGGGAAGTGAGGAGGCCTCTGCCTGGCCACCCATTTCTGGGAAGTGAGGAGCACCTCTGCCCAGCCGCCTTATCTGCGAAGTGAGGAGTGCCTCTGCCCGGCCACCCATCGTCTGGGAAGTGAGGAGTGCCTCTGCCCGGCCACCCCGTCTGGGAGGTGAGGAGCGCCTCTGCCTGGCCACTCATTGTCTGGGAAGTGAGGAGGCGCCTCTGCCAGGCCACACCATCTGGGAAGTGAGGCGCCTCTGCCTGGCCACCCCGTCTGGGAAGTGAGGAGAGCCTCTGCCCAGCAACCTAACTTCTCAGAAGTGAGGAGCGCCTCTGCCGGGCCACCCATCCTCTGGGAAGTGAGGGCCTCTGCCCGGCCACCCACCGTCTGGGAGTGGGGAGCACTCTTCCCGGCCACCCATGTCTGGGAGGTGAGGAGGGCATCAGCCCGTCCACCCATCCTCTGGGAAGTGAGGAGGCCTCTGCCTGACCACCCATCCTCTGGGAAGTGAGGCGCATCTGCCTGACAACCCATCCTCTGGGAAGTGAGGAGAGCCTCTGCCCGGCCACACCATCTGGGAAGTGAGGAGCGCCTCTGCCCGACCACCCATGGAGTCTGGGACGTGAGGAGTGCCACTGTCCGACCACCCATCGTCTGGGAGGTGAGGAGGGCCTCTGCTCGGCCGCAGCGTCAGGGAAATGAGGATACGCCTCTGCCCGGCCAACCATCGTCTGGGAAGTGAGGAGGGCATCAGCCCTTCCACCCAGTCTGGGAAGTGAGGAATATATCTTCCCGGCCACCCACAGTTTGGGAAGTGAGGAGGGCCTCTGCCTGACCACCCATCTTCTGGGAAGTGAGGCGCCTCTGCCTGACCACACCATCTGGGAAGTGAGGAGCGACTCTGCCCGGCCACACCATCTGGGAAGTGAGGAGCGCCTCTGCCCGGCCACCCATCCTCTGGGTAGTGAGGACGCCTCTGCCTGGCCACCCCATCTTGGGCCAGGAGGCCTCTGCCCAGCCACCCATCGTCTGGGAAGTGAGGTGCCTCTGCCCGGCCACTCATCCCCATTTGGGAGTGAGGAGGCCTCTGCCCAGGCCACCCATCGTCTGGGAAGTGAGGAGGCTTCTGCCCGGCCACTCATCGTCTGGGAAGTGAGGTGTGCCTCTGCCCGCCCACCCATCGTCCAGGAGGTGAGGAGCGCCTCTGCCCGGCCACCCAACACCTGGGAAGTGAGGTGCCTCTATCCGTCCGCCCGTCTGGGAGGGAGGCGCCTCTGCCCGACCACCCAGTCTGGGAAGTGAGGAGTGCCTCTGCCAGTACCCTGTCATCCGGGGAGGTGAGGAGGCGCCTCTGCCGGGCAGTCATAAATGGGAAGTGAGGAGGCGCTAAGGCGTGGGCATCCTGTGTTGGAAGTGAGGCACCTCTGCCCGGCCACCCATTCTGGGAAGTGAGGAGAGCCTCTGCCCGGCCACTCATCGTCTGGGAAGTGAGGGAGTGACCTCTGCCCGGCCACCCAGTCTGCGAAGTGAGGCGCCTCTTCCCGGCAACCCATCCTCTGGGAAGTGAGGAGCGCCTCTGCCCGGCCACCCATCCTCTGGGAGGTGAGGCGCCTCTGCCGGCCCACCATCTGGGAAGTGAGGAGTGCCTCTGCCCGGCCACCCATCGTCCGGGAGGTGAGGAGAGACTCTGCCCGGCCACTCATTGTCTGAGAAGTGAGGAGCGCCTCTGCCCGTCCACCCACGTCTGGGAAGTGAGGATCGCCTCTGCCCGGCCACCCCATCTGGGAAGACATGAGGTAAGCCTCTGCCAGGCCACCCAGTCTGGGAAGTGAGCTACTCGTGACCACCCATCGTCTGGGTAGTGAGGAGCGCCTCTGCCTGGCCACCCCATCTTGGAATTAAGGAGCGCCTCTGCCCAGCCGCCCATCCTCTGGGAGTGAGGAGCGCCTCTGCCCGGCCACCCACATTCTGGGGTGTGAGGTGGGCATCAGCCCGGCCACCCAGTCTGGGAATTGAGGAGCGCCTCTTCCCGGCCACCCACAGTTTGGGAAGTGAGGACCGCCTCTTCCTGACCACCCAACCTCTGGGAAGTGTGGAGTGCCTCTGCCCGGCCACCCATCATCCAGGAGGTGAGGAGCGCCTCTGCCTGGCCACCCATCGTCCCGGAGGTGAGGAGAGACTCTGCCTGGCCACTCATTGTCTAGGAAGTGAGGAGCGCCTCTGAATGAGCACTCATCGTCTGGGAAGTGAGGCGCCTCTGCCAGCCACCCCATCTGTGAAGTGAGGAGGGCCTCTATCCGTCCGCCCCGTCTGGGAAGGGAGGAGCGCCTCTGCCCGGCCACTCATCGTCTGGGAAGTGAGGAGTGCCTCTGCCCGGCCACCTATCATCCGGGAGGTGAGGACCCCTCTGCCCGGCCACTCATCGTCTGGGAAGTGAGGAGCGCCTCTGCCCAGCCACCCATCGTCTGGGAAGTGAGGAGCGCCTCTGACCGGGCCACTCATCTTCTGGGATGTGAGGAGTGCCTCTGCCCGGCCACCCATCGTCCGGGAGGTGAGTAGCGCCTCTGCCCGTCCACCCATCGCCTGGGAGGTGACGAGGGCCTCTGCCCAGCCACCCATCGTCTGGGAGGTGAGGAGCGCCTCTGGCCGGCCACCCATAGTCTGGGAGGTGAGGAGGGCCTCTGCCCGGCCACACATCGTCTGGGAAGTGAGGGTGCCTCTGCCCGACCACCCATCGTCTGGGAGGTGAGGAGCGCCTCTGCCCGGCCACCACCCTCTGGGAAGTGAGGATCGCCTCTGCCCGACCACCCTATATATGGGAGTGAAGAGGGCCTCTGCCCGGCCACACAGTCTGGGAAGTGAGGAGCGCCTCTGCCTGGCGCCATCGTCTGGGAGTGAGGAGGGCCTCTGCCCGGACACCCACCCTCTGGGAAGTGAGGAGCGCCTCTGCCCAGCCACCCAGTATGGGAAGTGAGGAGTGCCTCTGCCCGGCCACCCTATATATGGGAGTGAAGAGGGCCTCTGCCCGGCCACCCAACGTCGGGAGGTGAGGAGCGCCTCTGCCTGGCGACCCCATCTGGGAAGTGAGGAGCACCTCTGCCCGTCCACCCATCGTCTGGGAAGTGAGGAGGGCCTCTGCAGGCCACCACCCTCTGGGAAGTGAGGCGACTCTGCCCGGCCACCCATCGTCTGGGAGGTGAGGCGCCTCTGCCCGTCCACCCATCGTCTGGGAAGTGAGGAGCGCCTCTGCCTGACCACCCACCGTCTGGGAAGTGAGGAGCGCCTCTACCTGTCAACCCATCGTCTGGGAAGTGAGGAGGGCCTCTGCCAGGCCGCCCCTCTGGGAGGTGAGCGCCTCTGCCTGACAACCCATCCTCTGGGAGGTGAGGGAGGCGCCTCTGCCTGACCACCCATCTTCTGGGAAGTGAGGAGGGCATCAGCCCGTCCACCCATCCTCTGGGAAGTGAGGAGCGCCTCTGCCTGACCACCCATCCTCTGGGAAGTGAGGCGCCTCTGCCCAGCCACCCATCGTCTGGGAAGTGAGGAGTGCCTCTGCCCGGCCGCCCCGTCTTGGAAGTGAGGAGCGCCTCTGCCAGGCCACACCATCTGGGAAGTGAGGAGCGCCTCTGCCCGGCCACCCATAGTCTGGGAAGTGAGGAGTGCCTCTGCCCGGCCACCCAACATCAGGGAAGTGAGGAGCGCCTCTGCCTGACCACCCATCTTCTGGGAAGTGAGGAGCGCCTCTGCCTGGCCACCCCATCTGGGAAGTGAGGAGCGACTCTGCCCGGCCGCCCCGTCTTGGAAGTGAGGAGCGCCTCTGCCCAGCCGCCCCATCTGGGAAGTGAGCTACTCTGCCCGGCCACTCATCGTCTGGGAAGTGAGGCGCCTCTGCCTGGCCACCCATCTTCTGGGAAGTGAGGAGGCCTCTGCCTGGCCACCCATCTTCTGGGAAGTGAGGAGTGCCTCTGCCCGGCCACCCATCGTCTGGGAAGTGAGGAGGGCCTCTGCTCGGCCACCCACAGTTTGGGAAGTGAGGACCGCCTCTTCCTGACCACCCAACCTCTGGGAAGTGAGGAACGCCTCTGCCTGGCCACCCATCGTCTGGGAGGTGAGGCGCCTCTGCCAGCCACCCATCGTCTGGGAGGTGAGGAGCGCCTCTGCCTGGCGACACCCCATCTGGGAAGTGAGGAGCGCCTCTGCCCGGCCGCCCATCGTCTGGGAGGTGAGGGAGGCGCCTCTGCCTGGCCACTCATTGTCTAGGAAGTGAGGAGGCGCCTCTGCCTGACCACCCATCTTCTGGGAAGTGAGGAGCACCTCTGGCCGGCCGCCCCTCTGGGAAGTGAGGAGTGCCTCTGCCCGGCCACCCTAAATATGGGAGTGAAGAGGGCCTCTGCCCGTCCACCAAACGTCTGGGAAGTGAGGAGCGCCTCTGCCCGGCCACTCATCGTCTGGGAAGTGAGGAGTGCCTCTGCGTGACCACCCATCGTCTGGGTAGTGAGGAGCGCCTCTGCCTGGCCACCCAACATCTGGGAAGTGAGGAGCGCCTCTGCCCGGCCACCCATCGTCTGGGAAGTGAGGAGTGCCTCTGCCAGGCCAGTCTGGGAAGTGAGGCGCCTCTGCCTGGCCACCCCATCTGGGAAGTGAGGAGCGCCTCTGCCCCCATTTGGGAATTGAGGAGCGCCTCTGACCAGCCACCCCCTATGGGAAGTGAGGAGTGCCTCTGCCCAGCCACCCCATCTGGGAAGTGAGGAGCACCTCTGCCCGGCCACACCATCTGGGAAGTGAGGATTGCCTCTGCCCGGCCGCCCCATCTGGGAAGTGAGCTACTCTGCCCAGCCACTCATTGTCTGGGAAGTGAGGAGTGCCTCTGCGTGACCACCCATCGTCTGGGTAGTGAGGAGCGCCTCTGCCTGGCCACCCCATCTTGGAATTGAGGAGCGCCTCTGCCCAGCCGCCCCATCTGGGAAGTGAGGAGGCGCCTCTGCCTGACCACCCATCCTCTGGGAAGTGAGGAGCACCTCTGCCCGGCCACCCATCGTCTGGGAGGTGAGGAGGGCCTCTGCCCAGCCACTCATTGTCTAGGAAGTGAGGAGCGCCTCTGAATGAGCACTCATCGTCTGGGAAGTGAGGCCTCTGCCCGGCCACCCACAGTTTGGGAAGGAGGCCTCTGCCCGGCCGCCCCATCTGGGAGGTGAGGAGGCCTCTGCCCGGCCACCCATCGTCTGGGAAGTGAGGCCTCTGCCCAGCCACCCCCCATTGGGAAGTGAGGAGCGCCTCTGCCCGTCCACCAAACATCTGGGAAGTGAGGATTGCCTCTGCCCGGCCACCCCATCTGGGAAGTGAGTAGCTACTCCACCCGGCCACTCATCTTCTGGGATGTGAGGAGTGCCTCTGCCCGGCCACCCATCGTCTGGGAGGTGAGGAGCGACTCTGCACGGCCGCAGCAATCGTCCGGGAGATGAGGAGTGCCTCTGCCCGGCCACACACCATCTGGGAAGTGAGGCGCCTCTGCCAGGCCACACCATATGGGAAGTGAGGAGGCCTCTGCCCGGCCGCCCGTCTGGGAAGTGAGGAGGCGCCTCTGCCCAGCCACCCATCGTCTCAGAGGTGAGGAGCACCTCTGCCTGGCCATCCAGTCAGGCAAGTGAGGCCTCTGCCCAGCCACACATCGTCTGGGAGGTGAGGAGGGCCTCTGCCTGGCCACCCCATCTGGGAATTGAGGAGGCGCCTCTGCCCAGCCGCCCCGTCTGGGAAGTGAGGCCTCTGCCCAGCCACCCATCGTCCGGGAGGTGAGGAGGCCTCTGCCCGGCCACACACCATCTGGGAGGTGAGGGCGCCTCTGCCCGACCACCCATCGTCTGGGAGGTGAGGCCTCTGCCTGGCGACCCCATCTGGGAAGTGAGGAGCGACTCTGCCCGGCCGCCCCGTCTGGGAAGTGAGGAGCGCCTCTGCCCGGCCACACCTTCTGGGAGGTGAGGAGCTCTTCTGCCCGGCCACCCCATCTGGGAAGTGAGGAGGCGCCTCTGCCCGGCCACCCATCGTCTGGGAGGTGAGGAGGGCCTCTGCCAGGCCACACCATTTAGGAATGGAGGAGCGCCTCTGACCTGCCGCCCCGTATGGGAAGTGAGGAGTGCCTCTGCCCGGCCACCCTATATGGGAGTGAAGAGGGCCTCTGCCCGGGCACCCAACATCTGGGAAGTGAGGAGCGCCGCTGCCCGGTGACCCCATCTGAGAAGTGAGGAGCGCCTCTGCCAGGCCACACCATCTGGGAAGTGAGGAGTGCCTATGTCCGGCCACCCTATATATGGGAGTGAAGACGGCCTCTGCCCGGCCACCCAAAGTCTGGGAAGTGAGGAGCGCCTCTGCCAGGCCACCCATCCTCTGGGAGGTGAGGAGCGCCTCTGCCTGACCACCCATCTTCTGGGAAGTGTGGAGCGCCTCTGCCTGGCCACCCACCGTCTGGGAAGTGAGGAGCGCCTCTGCCCGGCCACCCAACATCAGGGAAGTGAGGAGCGCCTCTGCCCGGCCACACATCCTCTGGGAAGTGAGGAGCCCCTCTGCTCGGCCACCCATCGTCTGGGAAGTGAGGAGCGCCTCTGCCCGGACACCCACCCTCTGGGAAAGTGAGGAGGGCATCAGCCCTTACACCCAATCTGGGAAGTGAGGAGCGCCTCTTCCCGGCCACCCACAGTTTGGGAAGTGAGGAGCACCTCTGAAAGGCCACCCATCTTCTGGGAAGTTTGGAGCACCTCTGCCTGACCACCCATCTTCTGGGAAGTGAGGAGCGCCTCTGCCTGGCCACCCCATTTGGGAATTGAGGAGCGCCTCTGCCAGGCCCCCTATGGGAAGTGAGGAGTGCCTCTGCCCGGCCACCCCGTCTTGGAAGTGAGGAGCGCCTCTGCCAGGGCACACAATATGGGATGTGAGGAGCGACTCTACCTTGTCGCCCCGTCTTGGAAGTGATGAGGGCCTCTGCCAGGCAACACCATCTGTGAAGTGAGGAGGGCCTCTGCTCGGCCGCCGCGACTGGGAAATGAGGAGTGCCTCTGCCCAGCCACCCATCGTCTGGGAAGTGAGGAGCACCTCTGGCCGTCCACCCATAGTCTGGGAGGTGAGGAGGGCCTCTGCCTGGCCATCCAGTCTGGGAAGTGAGGAGCGCCTCTTCCCGACGACCCATCCTCTGGGAAGTGAGGAGCGCCTCTGCCTGGCCACCCCATTTGGGAATTGAAGAGCCACTCTGACCATCCGCCCCGTCTGGGAAGTGAGGAGCACCTCTGACCGTCCACCCATTGCCTGGAAGTGAGGAGGGCCTCTGCAGGCCACCACCCTCTTGGAAGTGAGTATCTCCTCTGCCCGACCACCCATCGTCTGGGAAGTGAGGAGGGCCTCTGCCCGGACACCCAAACTCTGGGATGTGAGGAGGGCCTCTGCCCGGCCACCCCATCTGGGAAGTGAGGAGCGCCTCTACCTGTCAACCCATCTCTGGGAAGTGAGGAGTGCCTCTGCCCGGCCACCCATCGTCGGGAGGTGAGGAGCGCCTCTGCCCGGCCACCCTATATATGGGAGTGAAGAGGGCCTCTGCCCGGCCACCCAACGTCTGGGAAGTGAGGAGCGCCTCTGCCCGGCGACCCATGGTCTGGGAGGTGAGGAGCAACTCTGCCCGGTCACCCATCGTCTGGGAAGTGAGGAGCGCCTCTACCTGTCAACCCATCGTCTGGGAAGTGAGGAGGGCCTCTGCCAGGCCGCCCCGTCTGGGAGGTGAGGAGCGCCTCTCCTTGCAACCCCATCGTCTGGGAAGTGAGGATGGCCACTGCCCGGCCACCCTATATATGGGAGTGAAGAGGGTCTCTGCCCAGCCACCCTATATATGGGAGTGAAGAGGGCCTCTGCCCGGCCACCCTATATATGGGAGTGAAGAGGGCCTCTGCCAGGCCGCCCGTCTGGGAAGTGAGGCCTCTGCCAGGCCACCCATCGTCTGGGAAGTGAGGCGCCTCTGCCTGACCACCCATCCTCTGGGAAGTGAGGAGCGCCTCTGCCCGGCCACCCATCCTCTGGGAAGTGAGGAGCGCCTCTGCCCGGCCACCCATCCTCTGGGAAGTGAGGAGCGCCTCTGCCCAGCCACCCATCTGGGAAGTGAGGAGCGCCTCGGCCTGGCCATCCCGTCTGGGAAGTTAGGAGCGACTCTGCCCGGCCACCCAACGTCTGGGAAGTGAGGAGGGCCTCTGCCAGGCCACCCCGTCTGGGAAGTGAGGCGCCTCTGCCTGGCGACCCCATCTGGGAAGTGAGGCGCCTCTGCCCGGCCACTCATTGTCTGGGAAGTGAGGCCTCTGCCTGGCGACCCCATCTGGGAAGTGAGCAGGCGCCTCTGCCCAGCCACCCATCGTCCGGGAGGTGAGGAGGGCCTCTGCCCGGCCACCCATCCTCTGGGAGGTGAGGAGCCCCTCTGCCCGGCCACCCCATCTGGGAAGTGAGCGCCTCTGCCTGGCCACTCATTGTCTGGGAAGTGAGGGCGCCTCTGCCTGGCCACCCCATCTGGGAAGTGAGGAGGCCTCTGCCAGGCCACACCATCTGGGAAGTGAGTAGGCGCCTCTGCCCAGCCACTCATCGTCTGGGAAGTGAGGAGTGCCTCTGCCCGGCCACCCATCGTCTGGGAAGTGAGGAGCGCCTCTGCCCGGCCACCCATCGTCTGGGAGTGAGGAGCGCCTCTGCCCGGCCACCCATCGTCTGGGAGGTGAGGAGAGACTCTGCCCGGCCACCCTATATATGGGAGTGAAGAGGGCCTCTGCCCGGGCACCCACAGTTTGGGAAGTGAGGAGCGCCTCTGCCTGACCACCCATCCTCTGGGAAGTGAGGAGCGCCTCTGCCAGGCCACACCATCTGGGAGGTGAGGAGGCGCCTCTGCCCGACCACCCATCGTCTGGGAGGTGAGGAGGCGCCTCTGCCCGGCCACCCCATCTGGGAAGTGAGGGCGCCTCTGCCCAGCCACCCATCGTCTGGGAAGTGAGGAGTGCCTCTGCCCAGCCACCCATCGTCTGGGAGGTGAGGCGCCTCTGCCCGGCCACCCCATCTGGGAAGTGAGGAGCGCTTCAGCGTGACCACCCATCCTCTGGGAGGTGAGGAAGGCCTCTGCCCGGCCAGCCATCGTCTGGGAAGTGAGGAGCGCCTCTGCCTGACCACCCCATCTGGGAAGTGAGGATTGCCTCTGCCCGGCCGCCCCATCTGGGAAGTGAGGAGCTACTCTGCCCGGCCACTCATCGTCTGGGAAGTGAGGAGTGCCTCTGCCCGGCCACCCATCGTCCTGGGAGGTGAGGAGGCGCCTCTGCCCAGCCACCCTATATATGGGAGTGAAGAGGGCCTCTGCCTGGCCACCCAACTTCTGGGAAGTGAGGAGCGCCTCTGCCTGACCACCCCATCTGTGAAGTGAGGAGCGCCTCTGCCCGGCCACTCATTGTCTGGGAAGTGAGGAGCGCCTCTGCCTGACCACCCATCGTCTGGGAAGTGAGGAGCGCCTCTGCCAGGCCACCCAACATCTGGGAAGTGAGGGCCTCTGCCCGGCCACCCATCCTCTGGGAAGTGGATAGGGACTCTGCCCGGCCACCCAACATCTGGGAAGTGAGGAGTGCCTCTGCCCGGCCACCCAACATCTGGGAAGTGAGGAGCACCTCTGCCCGGCCACCCATCCTCTGGGAAGTGAGGAGCGCCTCTGCCCGGCCACCCACAGTGTGGGAAGTGAGGAGCACCTCTGCCTGGCAACACCCCGTCTGGGAAGTGAGGAGCGCCTCTGCCCGGCAACCCAACATCTGGGAAGTGAGGAGCGCCTCTGCCCGGCCACCCATCCTCTGGGAAGTGAGGAGTGCCTCTGCCCGGCCACCCACAATCTGGGAAGTGAGGAGGGCCTCTGCCCGGCCACCCAACATCAGGGAAGTGAGGAGGCCTCTGCCCGGCCACCCATCGTCTGGGAAGTGAGGCGCCTCTGCCCGGCCACTCATTGTCTGGGAAGTGAGGAGCACCTCTGCCCGGCCACCCAAACATCAGGGAAGTGAGGACCGCCTCTGCCCGGCCACCCATCGTCTGGGAGGTGAGGAGCGCCTCTGCCCAGCCACCCATCGCCTGGGAAGTGAGGAGCGCCTCTGCCCAGCCACCCATCGTCTGGGAAGTGAGGCGCCTCTGCCTGACCACCCATCGTCTGGGAGGTGAGGGCGCCTCTGCCTGACCACCCATCCTCTGGGAAGTGAGGGCGCCTCTGCCTGACCACCCATCCTCTGGGAAGTGAGGCGCCTCTGCCCGGCCACCCAACATCTGGGAAGTGAGGAGGCGCCTCTGCCTGACCACCCATCCTCTGGGAAGTGAGGCGCCTCTGCCCAGCCACCCATCGTCTGGGAGCTGAGGAGGGCATCAGCCCGTCCACCCAGTCTGGGAAGTGAGGGAGGGCCTCTGCCAGGCAACACCATCTGGGAAGTGAGGCGCCTCTGCCCGGCCACCCATCGTCTGGGAGGTGAGGCGCCTCTGCCCGGCCACCCATCGTCTGGGAAGTGAGGAGCGCCTCTGCCTGGCCACCCACAGTATGGGAGGTGAGGAGGGCATCAGCCCGTCCACCCAGTCTGGGAAGTGAGGAGGGCCTCTGCCAGGCAACACCATCTGGGAAGTGAGGCGCCTCCTCACCTCCCAGACGATGGGTGGCCGGGCAGAGGCACTCCTCACTTCCCAGACGATGGGTGGCCGGGCAGAGGCACTCCTCACTTCCCAGACGATGTGTGGCCGGGCAGAGGCACTCCTCACTTCCCAGACGATGGGTGGCCGGGCAGAGGCCTCCTCACTTCCCAGACGGGGTGGCCAGGCAGAGGCGCTCCCCACCTCCCAGACGGGGTGGCCGGGCAGAGGCACTCCTCACTTCCCAGACGATGGGTGGCCGGGCAGAGGCACTCCTCACTTCCCAGACGATGGGTGGCCGGGCAGAGGCACTCCTCACTTCCCAGACGATGGGTGGCCAGGCAGAGGCACTCCTCACTTCCCAGACGATGGGTGGCCGGGCAGAGGCACTCCTCACCTCCCAGACGATGGGTGGCCGGGCAGAGGCACTCCTCACTTCCCAGACGATGGGTGGCCGGGCAGAGGCGCCTCCTCACCTCCCAGAGGATGGGTGGCCGGGCAGAGGCACTCCTCACTTCCCAGAGGGGGTGGCCAGGCAGAGGCGCTCCTCAATTCCCAAATGCGGTGGCCAGGCAGAGGCGCTCCTCACTTCCCAGAGAATGGGTGGTCAGGCAGAGGCGCTCCTCACTTCACAGAGGATGGGTGGCCGGGCAGAGGCACTCCCTCACTTCCCAGAGGATGGGTGGTCAGGCAGAGGCGCTCCTCACTTCCCAGAGGATGGGTGGCCGGGCAGAGGCACTCCTCACTTCCCAGAGGATGGGTGGTCAGGCAGAGGCACTCCTCACTTCCCAGATGGTGTGGCCTGGCAGAGGCACTCCTCACTTCTCAGAGGATGGGTGGTCAGGCAGAGGCGCTCCCACACTTCCCACAGATGGGGTGGCCAGGCAGAGGCGCTCCTCACTTCCCAGAGGATGGGTGGTCAGGCAGAGGCGCTCCTCACTTCCCAGAGGATGGGTGGCCGGGCAGAGGCCTCCTCACTTCCCAGAGGTGGGTGGCCGGGCAGAGGCACTCCTCACTTCCCAGATGATGGGTGGTCAGGCAGAGGCGCCTCCCTCACCTCCCAGATGGTGTGGCCTGGCAGAGGCACTCCTCACTTCCCAGACGATGGGTGGCCGGGCAGAGGCACTCCTCACTTCCCAGAGATGGGTGGCCGAGCAGAGGCGCTCCTCACATCCCAGAGGATGGGTGGCCGAGGCAGAGGCGCCCTCACTTCCCAGACGATGGGTGGCCAGGCAGAGGCGCCCTCACTTCCCAGAGGATGGGTGGTCAGGCAGAGGCGCTCCTCACTTCCCAGAGGATGGGTGGCCGGGCAGAGGCGCCTCCTCACCTCCCAGATCTTGGGTGGCCGGGCAGAGGCGCCTCACTTCCCAGATGTTGGGTGGCCGGGCAGAGGCACTCCTCACTTCCCAGAGGATGGGTGGCCGGGCAGAGGCGCTCCTCACTTCCCAGAGGATGGGTGGCCGGGCAGAGGCGACTCCTCACTTCCCAGAGATGGGTGGCCGGGCAGAGGCGCTCTCACTTCCCAGACGATGGGTGGCCGGGCAGAAGTGCTCCTCACTTCCCAGACGATGGGTGGCCGGGCAGAGGCGCCTCCTCACCTCCCAGAGGATGGGTGGCCGGGCAGAGGCGCTCCTCACTTCCCAGACGATGGGTGGCCGGGCAGAGGCACTCCTCACTTCCCAGACGATGAGTGGCCGGGCAGAGGCACTCCTCACCTCCCAGACGATGGGTGGCCGGGCAGAGGCGCCTCACCTCCCAGACGATGGGTGGCCGGGCAGAGGCGCCTCCCTCACTTCCCAGACGATGGGTGCTCGGGCAGAGGCGCTCCTCACCTCCAAGACGATGGGTGGCCGGGCAGAGGCGCTCCTCACCTCCCAGACGATGGGTGGCCGGGCAGAGGCCCCTCCCTCACTTCCCAGACGATGGGTGGCCGGGCAGAGGCGCCTCCTCACCTCCCAGAGGATGGGTGGCCGGGCAGAGGCACCTCACCTCCCAGAGGATGGGTGGCCGGGCAGAGGCGCCTCACCTCCCAGACGATGGGTGGCCGGGCAGAGGCGCTCCTCACCTCCCAGACGATGGGTGGCAGGGCAGAGGCACACCTCACCTCCCAGAGGATGGGTGGCTGGGCAGAGGCGCCTCACCTCCCCAGACGATGGGTGGCCGGGCAGAGGCACTCCTCACCTCCCCAGACGATGGGTGGCCGGGCAGAGGCACTCCTCACTTCCCAGACGATGGGTGGCCAGGCAGAGGCACCTCACTTCCCAGAGGATGGGTGGTCAGGCAGAGGCGCTCCTCACTTCCCAGAGGATGGGTGGTCAGGCAGAGGCGCCTCACCTCCCAGACGATGGGTGGCCGGGCAGAGGCGCTCCCTCACCACCCAGACGATGGGTGGCCGGGCAGAGGCGCTCCTCACTTCCCAGAGGATGGGTGGTCAGGCAGAGGCGCCTCACCTCCCAGACGATGGGTGGCCGGGCAGAGGCGCTCCTCACTTCCCAGAGGATGGGTGGTCAGGCAGAGGCGCTCCTCACTTCCCAGAGGATGGGTGGCTGGGCAGAGGCGCTCCTCACTTCCCAGATGATGGGTGGTCAGGCAGAGGCGCTCCTCACTTCCCAGACGATGGGTGGCCGGGCAGAGGCGCTCCTCACTTCCCAGAGGATGGGTGGTCAGGCAGAGGCGCTCCTCACTTCCCAGAGGATGGGTGGCCGGGCAGAGGTGCCTCCTCACTTCCCAGAGGATGGGTGGCCGGGCAGAGGCGCCTCCTCACTTCCCAGAGATGGGTGGTCAGGCAGAGGCGCTCCTCACTTCCCAGAGGATGGGTGGCCGGGCAGAGGCCTCCTCACTTCCCAGACGATGGGTGGCTGGGCAGAGGCGCTCCTCACTTCCCAGACGATGGGTGGCCGGGCAGAGGCGCTCCTCACTTCCCAGATGTTGGGTGGCCGGGCAGAGGCCCTCCTCACCTCCCAGAGGATGGGTGGCCCGGGCAGAGGCACTCCCTCACTTCCCAGACGATGGGTGGCCGGGCAGAGGTGCTCCTCACTTCCCAGATGGTGGGTGGCCGGGCAGAGGTGCTCCTCACTTCCCAGACGATGGGTGGCCGAGCAGAGGCCCTCCACCTCCCAGACGATGGGTGGACGGGCAGAGGCGCCTCACTTCCCAGAGGATGGGTGGTCGGGCAGAGGCGCTCCTCACTTCCCAGACAGTGGGTGGCCGGGCAGAGGGCGCCTCCTCACTTCCCAGACGATGGGTGGCCGAGCAGAGGGGCTCCTCACCTCCCAGAGGATGGGTGGCCGGGCAGAGGCGCTCCTCACCTCCCAGACGATGGGTGGCCGGGCAGAGGCCCTCTTCACCTCCCAGATGGTGTGGCCTGGCAGAGGCGCCTCACTTCCCAGACGATGGGTGGCCGGGCAGAGGCCCTCACCTCCCAGAGGATGGGTGGCCGGGCAGAGGCGCTCCCTCACTTCCCAGAGGATGGGTGGTCAGGCAGAGGCGCCTCACTTCCCAGACGATGGGTGGCCGGGCAGAGGCGCCTCCTCACCTCCCAGACGATGGGTGGCCGGGCAGAGGCGCTCCTCACCTCCCAGAGGATGGGTGGCCGGGCAGAGGCGCCTCACTTCCCAGACGATGGGTGGCCGGGCAGAGGCGCCTCACTTCCCAGAGGATGGGTGGTCAGGCAGAGGCGCTCCTCACCTCCCAGAGGATGGGTGGTCAGGCAGAGGCGCTCCTCACTTCCCAGACGATGGGTGGCCGGGCAGAGGCCTCCTCACTTCCCAGAGGATGGGTGGTCAGGCAGAGGTGCAACTCACATTCCCAGACGATGGGTGGCCGGGCAGAGTCGCCTCCTCACCTCCCAGATGGTGTGTGGCCGGGCAGAGGCGCCTCCTCACTTCCCAGACGATGGGTGGCCGGGCAGAGGCGCCTCACCTCCCAGACGATGGGTGGCCGGACAGAGGCGCCTCCTCACCTCCCAGAGGATGGTGTGGGCAGCTGGCACTGGTGCTCCTCACTTCCCAGACGGGGTGGCCGGCAGAGGCGCTCCTCACCTCCCAGACGGGGCGGCCTGGCAGAGGCCCTCCTCACCTCCCAGAGGATGGGTGGCCAGGCAGAGGCGCCTCCCTCACCTCCCAGATGGTGTGTGGCCGGGCAGAGGCGCCTCCCTCACTTCCCAGATGGTGTGTGGCCGGGCAGAGGCGCCCTCACTTCCCAGACGATGGGTGGCCGGGCAGAGGCGCCTCCCTCACTTCCCAGAGGATGGGTGGCCAGGCAGAGGCGCCTCCCTCACCTCCCAGAGGATGGGTGGCCGGGCAGAGGCACTCCTCACTCCCCAGACGTTGGGTGGCCGGGCAGAGGCGCCTCCCTCACTTCCCAGAGGATGGGTGGTCAGGCAGAGGCGCTCCTCACCTCCCAGAGGATGGGTGGTCAGGCAGAGGCGCACCTCACTTCCCAGACGATGGGTGGCCGGGCAGAGGCGCTCCTCACCTCCCAGACGATGGGTGGCCGGGCAGAGGCGCCTCCTCACTTCCCAGAGGATGGGTGGTCAGGCAGAGGCGCCCTCACTTCCCAGACGATGGGTGGCCAGGCAGAGGCGCTCCTCACCTCCCAGACGATGGGTGGCCGGGCAGAGGCGCTCCTCACTTCCCAGACGATGGGTGGCCGGGCAGAGGCACTCCTCACTTCCCAGACGATGGGTGGCCGGGCAGAGGCACTCCTCACTTCCCAGACGATGGGTGGCCGGGCAGAGGCCCCTCCCTCACCTCCCAGAGGATGGGTGGTCAGGCAGAGGCGCCTCCCTCACCTCCCCAGACAATGAGTGGCCGGGCAGAGGCACTCCTCACCTCCCAGACGATGGGTGGCCGGGCAGAGGCGCCTCCTCACCTCCCAGACCATGGGTGGTCAGGCAGAGGCACTCCTCACTTCCCAACGATGGGTGGCCGGGCAGAGGCGCTCCTCACTTCCCAGACGATGGGTGGCCGGGCAGAGGCGCTCCTCACTTCCCAGACGATGGGTGGCCGGGCAGAGGCCCTCCTCACTCCCATATAGGGTGGCCGGGCAGAGGCACTCCTCACTTCCCAGATGGTGTGGCCTGGCAGAGGCGCTCCTCACTTCCCCAGACAATGAGTGGCCGGGCAGAGGCGCTCCTCACTTCCCAGATGGTGTGGCCTGGCAGAGGCACTCCTCACCTCCCAGACGATGGGTGGCCGGGCAGAGGCGCCTCCTCACCTCCCAGATGGTGTGGCCTGGCAGAGGCCCTCCTCACCTCCCAGACGATGGGTGGCCGGGCAGAGGCCCCCTCACCTCCCAGACGATGGGTGGCCGGGCAGAGGCACCTCACCTCCCAGACGATGGGTGGCCGGGCAGAGGCACTCCTCACCTCCCAGACGATGGGTGGCCGGGCAGAGGCGCATCCTCACTTCCCCAGACAATGAGTGGCCGGGCAGAGGCACCTCACCTCCCAGACTCCATGGGTGGCCGGGCAGAGGCGCTCCTCACCTCCCAGAGGATGGGTGGCCAGGCAGAGGCGCTCCTCACTTCCCAGAGGATGGGTGGCCGGGAAGAAGCGCCTCCTCACTTCCCAGATGGTGTGGCCTGGCAGAGGCGCCTCCTCACCTCCCAGAGGATGGGTGGTCAGGCAGAGGCGCCCATCACTTCCCAGACGATGGGTGGTCGGGCAGAAGCGCCTCTCACGTCCCAGACGATGGGTGGTCGGGCAGAGGCGCCTCACTTCCCAGATGGTGTGGCCTGGCAGAGGCGCCTCCTCACCTCCCAGACGATGGGTGGCTGGCAGAGGCACTCCTCACTTCCCAGAGGATGGGTGGTCAGGCAGAGGTGCCCTCACTTCCCAGATGGTGTGTGGCCGGGCAGAGGCACCTCACTTCCCAGAGGATGGGTGGTCAGGCAGAGGCGCCTCACCTCCCAGATGATGTGAGGCCGGGCAGAGGTGCTCCTCACCTCCCAGAGGATGGGTGGCCAGGCAGAGGCGCTCCTCACTTCCCAGACGATGGGTGGCCGGGCAGAGGTGCTCCTCACTTCCCAGAGGATGGGTGGTCAGGCAGAGGCGCTCCTCACTTCCCAGAGATGGGTGGCCGGGCAGAGGCCCTCCTCACTTCCCAGATGGTGTGTGGCCGGGCAGAGGCACCTCACCTCCCAGAGGATGGGTGGCCGGGCAGAGGCGCCTCACCCTCACCTCCCAGACTGTGGGTGGCCGGGCAGAGGCGCTCCTCACTTCCCAGACGATGGGTGGCCGGGCAGAGGCACTCCTCACCTCCCAGACGGTGGGTGGCCGGGCAGAGGCGCTCCTCACCTCCCAGACGATGGGTGGCCGGGCAGAGGCGCCTCCTCACTTCCCAGATGGTGGGGGGCCGGGCAGAGGCACTCCTCACTTCCCAGAGGATGGGTGGCCGGGCAGAGGTGCTCCTCACTTCCCAGACGATGGGTGGTCAGGCAGAGGCGCTCCTCACCTCCCAGAGGATGGGTGGCCGGGCAGAGGCGCTCCTCACTTCCCAGACGATGGGTGGCCGGGCAGAGGCGCTCCTCACCTCCCAGACGATGGGTGGCCGGGCAGAGGCACTCCTCACTTCCCAGACGATGGGTGGCCGGGCAGAGGCACCTCACTTCCGACGATGGGTGGTCACGCAGAGGCGCTCCTCACTTCCCAGACGATGAGTGGCCGGGCAGAGGCGCTCCTCACTTCCCAGATGGGGCGGCCGGGCAGAGGCAATCCTCACTTCCCAGATGGTGTGGCCTGGCAGAGGCCCTCCTCACTTCCAAGACGGGGCGGCCGGGCAGAGTCGCTCCTCACTTCCCAGACGATGGGTGGCCGGGCAGAGGCCCTCCTCACCTCCCAGAGGATAGGGCGGCCGGGCAGAGGCACTCCTCACTTCCCAGAGGATGGGGTGGCCGGGCAGAGGCGCCTCACTTCCCAGACTCCATGGGTGGCCGGGCAGAGGGCTCCTCACTTCCCAGACGATGGGTGGCCGGGCAGAGGCCCTCTTCACTCCCATATAGGGGTGGCCGGGCAGAGGCACTCCTCACTTCCCAGATGTTGGAGACCGAGCAGAGGTGCTCCTCAGTTCCCAGATGGTGTGGCCTGGCAGAGGCCCTCCTCACTTCCCAGACGATGGGTGGTCAGGCAGAGGCGCCTCACTTCCCAGAGGATGGGGTGGCCGGGCAGAGGCGCCTCACTTCCCAGAGGATGGGTGGTCAGGCAGAGGCGCTCCTCACTTCCCAAACTGTGGGTGGCCGGGAAGAGGCGCTCCTCAGATGGGTGGACGGGCAGAGGCCCTCCTCACTTCCCCAGACCATGGGTGGCCGGGCAGAGCGCCCTCACTTCCCAGATGGGGTCGCCGGGCAGAGGCGCTCCTCACTTCCCAGAGTTGGGTGCCCGGCAGAGGCCCTCTTCACTTCCCAGAGGATGGGTGGTCACGCAGAGGCGCTCCTCACTTCCCAGACGATGGGTGGCCGGGCAGAGGCGCTCCTCACTTCCCAGACGATGGGTGGCCGGGCAGAGGCTCCCTCACCTCCCAGATGGTGTGGCCTGGCAGAGGCGCCTCCACACTTCCACAGACGGGGTGACAGGGCAGAGGCGCCTCCTCACTTCCCCAGACTGGGTGGCCGGGCAGAGGTGCCTCCTCACTGCCCAAACAGTGGGTGGCCGGGAAGAGGTGCTCCTCACTTCCCAGATGGTGTGGCCTGGCAGAGGCGCCTCCTCACCTCCCAGACTGTGGGTGGCCGGGCAGAGTCTCTCCTCACCTCCCAGAAGGTGTGGCCTGGTCAGAGGCGCCTCCTCACTTCCCAAACTGTGGGTGGCCGGGCAGAGGCGCCCTCACTTCCCCAGACTGGGTGGCCGGGCAGAGGCGCTCCTCACTTCCCAGATGTTGGGTGCCCGGCAGAGGCGCCTCACTTCCCAGAGGATGGGTGGTCAGGCAGAGGCGCCTCACTTCCCCAGACCATGGGTGGCCGGGCAGAGGCACCTCACTTCCCAGAGGATGGGTGGTCAGGCAGAGGCGCCTCACTTCCCCAGACTGGGTGGCCGGGCAGAGGCACCTCACTTCCCAGATGGTGTGGCCTGGCAGAGGCGCCTCACTTCCCAGAGGATGGGTGGTCAGGCAGAGGCGCCTCCTCACCTCCCAGATGGTGTGGCCTGGCAGAGGCGCCCTCACTTCCCCAGACTGGGTGGCCGGGCAGAGGCGCCCTCACCTCCCAGAGGATGGGTGGCCGGGCAGAGGCCCTCCC
>JAKGGE010001130.1:0-33472 GCA_023748175.1 Hoolock leuconedys
AGGGGCCTATGCGCCGCCACGTCACCGAAATGAAGCCTCTCTTGTGACCACCCGATATCTGGGGCGTGGGAGGGTCTCTGCCAGTCCAATCCGTCTGGGAAGTGAATAAGCGCCCGCGGCCCAGCCACCCAATCTCTCTGGGAAGTGAGAGAGCCTCTGGACGTGCGCCCGTCTCACAGGAGGTGAGGAGCACCTCTGCCCGACCACCCATCACACCTCTGGGAAGTGAGGATCCCTCTCTGCCCGGCCACCCAGATCTGGGAGGTGAGGAAGGCCTCCAACCCGAGCCACCCACTATCTGGGGCGTGAGAGGCGCCTCTGCCGACCACCAACCTTCTGGAAGGTGAGGAGGAGACTCTGTCCGACCACCCACCCATGGAATGGGAGGTGAAGAGTCCCTCTGCCGACACCCATGGTCTGGGAGGTGAGGAGAGCCTCTGCCCGACCACCCACGTTCTGGGAGGTGAGGAGAGAGCCTCTGCCCGACACCATAATCCAGGAGGTGAGGAGGGGCCTCTTCATGGCTACCAATTTCCAGGGAGGTGAGGCATGCTTTGCCGCACGCAATTTCTGGGAAGTGAGACACCCTCTACCTGTCCACCCATGGTCTGGGAAGACTGGAAGTGAGGAGCGCCTCTGCCCGGCCACCAGCAGTCTGGGAAGTGAGGAGCACCTCTTCCCATCCACCCTGTTGGAAGTGAGGAGCGCCTCTGCCCGGCCACCCCATCTGGGAAGTGACGAGAGCCTTGGCCCGGCCACCCAGTCTGGGAAGTGAGGATTGCCTCTGCCCTGCCACCCCGTCTGGGAGTGGGCCGACCCATTATCAGGGAACTGAGGAGAGCCTCTGTCCGGCCACACCATATGGGAAGTGAGCATCATCTCTGCCAGGGCACCCCCTCTGGGAAGTGAGGAGTGCGTCTGCCCAGCCACCCATTGTTCGGGGTGGTGAGGAAAGCCTCAACCCGGCCACCCATCGTCTGGGAAGAGAGGAGGGCCTCTGCCCGTCCACCCCTTCTTTGAAGTGAGGAGCGCTTCTGCCCGGCTGCCCGTCTGGGAAGTGAGGAGCGCCTCTGCCCGGCCACCCCATCTGGGAGGTGAGGAGAGCTTCGGCCTGGCCACCCATCGTCTGGGAAGTGAGGAGCCGCCTCTGCCCGACCACCCATCGTCTGGGAAGTGAGGAGGCGCCTCTGCCCGACCACCCATCGTCTGGGAGGTGAGGGCGCCTCTGCCCGACCACCCATCGTCTGGGAAGTGAGGAGCACCTCTGCCCGTCCACCCATCGTCTGGGAGGTGAGGGAGCCTCTGCCCGGCCACCCATCGTCTGGGAGGTGAGGAGGGCCTCTGCCCGGCCACCCATGCGTCTGGGAAGTGAGGCGCCTCTGCCCGACCACCCATCGTCTGGGAAGTGAGGCGCCTCTGCCTGGCCACCCACCGTCTGGGAGGTGAGGAGGGCCTCTGCCCGGCCACCCATCGTCCGGGAGGTGAGGAGCGCCTCAGCCTTAGGCCACCCATCATCTGGGAAGTGAGGAGCACCTCTGCCCGGCCACCCCATATGTGAATTGTGGAGCGCCTCTGCCAGTCCACGCATCAACCGGGAGGTGAGGAGAGCCTCTGTCCGACCTCCCATTGTCTGGGAAGTGAGGAGCGCCTCTGCCTGGCCACCCACCGTCTGGGAAGTGAGGTGCGCCTCGGCAAGACCACCCACCCTCTGGGAGGTGAGGAGGGCCTCGGCCCGGCCAACAATCGTATGGGAAGTGAGGAGTGCCTCTGCCGGCCACCCTCGTCTGGGAGGTGAGGAGCACCTCTGCCCGGCCACCCATCGTCTGGGAAGTGAGGAGCCCTCTGCCCGGCCACCCAACGTCTGGGAGGTGAAAGCCTCTGCCCCCACCCATCGTCTGGGAGGTGAGGAGAGCCTCTGCCCGGCCACCCATCGTCTGGGAGTGAGGAGCGCCTCTGCCTGGCCACCCAACATCTGGGAGGTGAGGAGAGCCTCTGCCCGGCCATTCCCCATCTGGGAAGTGAGGAGTGCCTCTGCTTGACCTTATATGGGTGTGAGAGGGAAATCTGCCGACCACCCAACTTCCTGGAAGTGAGGAGCACCTCTCACCGGCCGCCCCGTCTGGGAAGTGAAGAGCGCTTCTGCACGACCACCCATCGTCTGGGAGGTGAGGAGAGCCTCTGCCCCCCCACCCATCGTCTGGGAGTTGAGGAGCGCCTCTGCCCGGCCACCCAACATCTGGGAAGTGAGGAGGCGCCTCTGCCCGGCCACCCATTGTCTGGGAAGTGAGGAGGGCCTCTGCCCGGACACCAACCGTCTGGGAAGTGAGGAGCGCCTCTACCTGTCCTCCCATTGTGTGGGAAGTGAGGAGTGCCTCTGCCCGGCCACCCAAATTCTGGGAAGTGAGGAGGGCCTCTGCCCGGCCACCAATCGTCTGGGAAGGGAGGAGCGACTATGCCCGGCCACCCCATCTGGGAAGTGAGTAGCATCTCTGCCCGTCCGCCCTGTCTGGGAAGTGAGGAGCCCCTCTGCCCGGCCACCCCATCTGTGAAGTGTGGAGCGCCTCTGCCCGGCCACGCATCGACCGGGACGTGAGGAGAGCCTCTGCCCGACCTCCCACTGTCTGGGAGGTGAGGAGGGCCTCTGCCTGGCCACCCAACATCTGGGAAGGAAGGAGAGCCTCTGACAGACCACGCACCTTCTGGGAGGTGAGGAGGGCCTCTGCCCGGCCAGCCATCGTCTGGGAAGTGAGGAGAGCCTCTGCCCGGCCACCCATTGTCTGGGAAGTGAGGAGGGCCTCTGCCTGGCCACCCAGCATCTGGGAAGTGAGGAGTGCCTCTGCCCGGCCACCCATCCTCTGGGAAGTGAGGAGGGCCTCTGCCTGGCCACCCAACATCTGGGAAGGGAGGAGCGCCTCTGCCCGGCCAGCCATCGTCCGGGAGGTGAGGAGGCCTCTGCCTGGGAAGGAGGCCCTCTGCCGGCCACCCTGTGGAGCACCTCTGCCAGTCCACGCATCAACCGGGAGGTGAGGAGAGCCTCTGTCCGACCTCCCATTGTCTGGGAAGTGAGGAGCGCCTCTGCCTGGCCACCCACCGTCTGGGAAGTGAGGAGCGCCTCTGCCCGGCCACCCACCGTCTGGGAGGTGAGGTGCGCTCTGCGGCCACCCCATCTTCTGGGAGGTGAGGAGAGCCTCTGCCCGGCCAGCCATCGTCTGGGAAGTGAGGAGCACCTCTGTGACCACCCATCCTCTGGGAAGTGAGAGCCTCTGCCCGGCCACCCATGCGTCTGGGAGGTGAGGAGGGGCCACAGCCAGGCCACCAACTATCTGGGACGTGAGAGGCCTCTGCCCGGCCACCAACCTTCTGGGAAGTGAGGAGGCGCCTCTGCCTGACCACCCATCGTCTGGGAGGTGGGGAGAGCCTCTGCCAGGCCACCAACTATCTGGGAAGTGAGAGGCGCCACTGCCCGGCCACCAACCGTCTGGAAGGTGAGGAGGGCCTCTGTCCGGCCACCCATCGTCTGGGATGTGAGGAGAGCCTCTGCCCGGCCACCATTGTCTGGGAGGTGAAGAGTCCCACTTGACCACCCATGCGTCTGGGAAGTGAGAGCCTCTGCCCGGCCACACTGTCTGGGAAGGGAGGCGCCTCTGCCCGGCCACCCAATCTCTGGGAAGTGAGGAGTGCCTCTGCCCGACCACCCACTGTCTGGGAGTGAGGTGCGCCTCTGCCCGGCCAGCCACTGTCTGGGAAGTGAGGAGGCGCCTCTGCCCGGCCACCCACTGTCTGGGAAGTGAGGAGCGCCTCTGCCCGGCCACCAACCTTCTGGAAGGTGAGGCGCCTCTGCCCGGCCACACAGCGTCTGGGAAGTGAGGAGCGCCTCTGCCCGGCCACCCCATCTGTGAAGTGAGGAGAGCCTCTGCCTGGCCAGCCATCGTCTGGGAAGCGAGGAACGCCTCGGACCGGCCACCCACTGTCTGGGAAGTGAGGAGCGCCTCTGCCCGGCCACCCATGCGTCCTGGAAGAAGTGAGGAGTGCCTCTGCCGGACCACCCCATCTGGGAAGTGAGGAGGCGCCTCTGCCCGGCCGCCCGTCTGGGAGGTGAGGGGCCTCTGCCCGACCACATTCTGGGAGTGAGGTGCCTCTGCCCGGCCACCCACTGTCTGGGAAGTGAGGAGCGCCTCTGCCCGGCCACCCACTGTCTGGGAGGTGAGGAGCGCCTCTGCCCGGCCACCCACTGTCTGGGAAGTGAGGAGCGTCCTCTGCCCGGCCACCCACTGTCTGTGAAGTGAGGAGCGCCTCTGCCCGGCCACTCATCCTCTGGGAAGTGAGGGTTGCCTCTGCCCCGCCCACCCATCCTCTGGGAAGTGAGGGCCTCTGCCTGGCCCCACAGTCTGGGAAGTGAGGTGAGCCTCTGCCTGGCCACCCACCGTCTGGGAAGTGAGGACGCCTCTGCCCGGCCACCCCGTCTGGGAAGTGAGGAGCGCCTCTGCCCGTCCACTCATCCCGGCCGACCCGTGTGGGTAGTGAAGGGCGCCTCTGCCCGGCCGCCCCGTGTGGGAAATGAGGAGCACCTCTGCCTGGCCAACAATCTTCCGGGAGGTGAGGAGATCCTCTGCTCGGCCACCCATCGCCCAGGAGGTGAGGAGCGCCTCGCCCGGCCACCATCTCGGGAGGTGAGGAGCCATCGTCTGGGAAGTGAGGAGCGCCTCTGCCTGGCCACCCACCATCTGTGAAGTTACGAGGGCCTCTGCCCGGCCAGCCAATCTGGGAAGTGAGGACCTCTGCCTGGCCACCCACCGTCTGGGAAGTGAGGGCCTCTGCCCGACCACCCACCGTCTGGGAGGTGAGGAGCACCTCTGCCAGACCACCCACCGTCTGGGACGTGAGGAGTGCCCCTGCCCTGCCACCCGTCTGGGAAGTGAGGAGTGCCTCTGCCCAGCCACCCTATATATGGGAGTGAAGAGGGCCTCTGCCCGACCACACACCGTCTGGGAAGTGAGGAGGCCTCTGCCCGGCCACCCATCGTCTGGGATGTGAGGAGAGCCTCTGCCCGGCAGCCCGTCTGGGAGGTGAGGAGCGCCTCTGCCCGGCCACCCATCGTCTGGGAGGTGAGGAGCACCTCTGCCCGGCCACTCACGTCTGGGAAGTGACAAGCGCCTCTGCCCGGCCACCCCGTTTGGGAGGTTGGGAGCGCCTCTGCCTGGCCACCCCGTCTGGGAAGTAGGAGCGCCTCTGCCCGGCCACACCATTTGGGATTGAGGAGCGCCTCTGCCCAGCTGCCCCGTCTGGGAAGTGAGGAGTGCCTCTGCCTGGCCACCCTATATATGGGAGTGAAGACGGCCTCTGCCCGGCCACCCAACTCTGGGAAGTGAGGAGGGCCTCTGCCCGGCCACCCATCGTCTGGGAGGTGAGGAGAGCCTCTGCCCGGCCACCCATCGTCTGGGAGGTGAGGAGGCGCCTCTGCCCAGCCACCCACTGTCTGGGAGGTGAGGCGCCTCTGCCCAGCCACCCATTGTCTGGGAAGTGAGGGAGGGCCTCTACCTGTCCACCCATCGTCTGGGAGTGAGGAGGCCTCTGCCCGGCCACCCACTCTCTGGGAAGTGAGGCGCCTCTGCCCAGCTGCCCGTCTGGGAGGTGAGGTGCCTCTGCCCGGCCACACCATGAAGTGAGGAGCGCCTCTGCCCGGCCACACACTGTCTGGGAGTGAGGGAGCGCCTCTGCCCGGCCACCCACTCTCTGGGAAGTGAGGAGCGCCTCTGCCCGGCCACCCACTCTCTGGGAAGTGAGGAGGCGCCTCTGCCGGCCACCCACTCTCTGGGAGGTGAGGAGGGCCTCTGCCCGGCCACCCACCTTCTGGGAGGTGAGGAGGGGCTCTACCTGTCCACCCATCGTCTGGGAGTGAGGTGCCTCTGCCCGGCCACCCAACTTCTGGGAAGTGAGGAGCGCCTCTGCCCGGCCACCCAACTTCTGGGAAGTGAGTAGCACCTCTGCCCGGCCACCCATCGTCTGGGAGGTGAGGGCGCCTCTGCCCGACCACCCAACGTCTGGGAAGTGAGGAGCGCCTCTGCCCGCCACCCATCGTCTGGGAAGTGAGGAGCGCCTCTGCCCTACCACCCATCGTCTGGGATGTGAGGAGCGCCTCTGCCCGGCCACACCATCTGGGAGGTGAGGGAGCGCCTCTGCCCGGCCACCCACAGTCTGGGAGGTGAGGAGCGCCTCTGCCGGCCACCCAAGTCGGGAGGTGAGGAGGGCCTCTGCACGGCTACCAAATGTCTGGGAGGTGAGGAACGCCTCTGCCCGTACACCCACAGTCTGGGAAGTGAGGAGCGCCTCTAACCGTCCATCCATTGTCTGGGAATTGAGGAGCGTCTCTGCCCGGCCACCCATCGTCTGGGAAGTGAGGAGCGCCTCTGCCCGGCCACCCATCATCTGGGAAGTGAGGAGCGCCTCTGCCCGGCCACCCATCATCCGGGAGGTGAGGAACTCCTCTGCCTGATGACCCATCATCTTGGAAGTGAGGAGCGCCTGTGCCCGCCCAAACATCTGGGAAGTGAGGCGCCTCTGCCCGGCCACCCCATCTGGGAGGTGAGGAGGGCCTCTGCCCGACCACCCCATCTGGGAAGTGAGGAGCGCCTCTGCCCGGCCACCCAAACTCTGGGAAGTGAGGAGGGCCTCTGCCCGGCAACCCCATCTGGGAAGTGAGGCGCCTCTGCCCGGCCACCCAACATCTGGGAAGTGAGGGCCGCCTCTGCCCGGCAACCCCATCTGGGAAGTGAGTAGCATCTCTGCCCGGCCACCCCGTCTTGGAAGTGAGGAGCGCCTCTGCCCGGCCACCCCTTCTGAGGGGGAAGTGAGGAGTGCCTCTTCCCGGCCACTAGCGATCTGGGAGGTGAGGAGCGCCTCTGCCCGGCCCCTCATCTTCTGGGAGTTGAGGAGTGCCTCTGCCCGGCCACCCCATCTTCTGGGAGTTGAGGAGTGCCTCTGCCCGGCCACCCATCGTCCAGGAGGTGAGGAGCGCCTCTGCCCGACCACACACCGTCTGGGAAGTGAGGGCGCCTCTGCCCGACCACCCATCGTCCAGGAGGTGAGGAGCGCCTCTGCCAGCCACCCCATCTGGGAAGTGAGGAGCACCTCTGCCCGACCACCCACGTCTGGGAGGTGAGAGAGCCTCTGCCCGGCCACCCATCGTCCAGGAGGTGAGGAGGCGCCTCTTCCGGCCACCACCATCTGGGGAGTGACGGCCTCTGGCCGACCAGCCATCTTCCGGGGAGGTGAGGAGCGCCTCTGCCCGGCCACCCATCATCTGGGAAGTGAGGAGAGCCTCTGCCCGACCTACCATCGTCTGGGAGGAGAGCCTCTGCCCGGCCACCAATCGTCCGGGAAGTGAGGAGCGCCTCTGCCCGACCACCCAACCTCCGGAAGGTGTGGAGATTCTCTGCCCGGCCACCCAGTCTGGGAAGTGAGGAGCGCCTCTTCCCGACCACCCACCTTCTGTGGTCTGAGGAGCGCTTCTGCCCGGCCGCCCAGTCTGGGAGGTGAGGAGGCCCTCTGCCTGGCCACCCATCGTCTGGGAAGTGAGGAGCGCCTCTGCCCGGACACCAACCTTCTGGGAAGTGAGGAGCGCCTGAACCTGTCCACCCATCGTCTGGGTAGTGAGGCGCCTCTGCCAGGCCACCTACCATCTGGGAGGTGGGGAGGGCCTCTGCCCGGCCACCCATCGTCCAGGAGGTGAGGAGAGCCTCTGCCCGGCCACCCCATCTTTGAGTGAGGCATACTGACGACGCCCGTCTGGGAAGTGAGGAAAGCCTCTGCCCGACCACCCATCTCCTGGGAAGTGAGGTGCCTCTGTAGACCACCCACCGTCTGGGAGGTGAGAGCGCCTCTGCGGCCACCCATAACCTGGGAAGGGAGGAGCGCCTCTGCCAGACCACCCACCGTCTGGGAGGTGAGATGGGCCTCTGCCCGGCCAATCCGTCTGGGAAGTGAGGTGCGCCATGGCCAGGCCACCCAATCTCTGGGAAGTGAGGAACGCATCTGCCCGACCACCCATCGTCTGGGAAGTGAGTCGCGCCTCTGCCTGGCCACCACCGTCTGGGAGGTGAGGAGCCCCTCTGCCCGGCCACCCATCGTCTGGGAGGTGAGGAGATCCTCTGCCCGGCCACCCATCGTCCGGGAGGTGAGGAGCGCCTCTGCCCAACCTACCATCATCTGGGAAGTGAGGAGCGCCTCTGCCTGGACTCCCGTCTGGGAGGTGAGGGAGGCGCCTCTGCCCGACCACCCATCATCTGGGAAGTGAGGGCGCCTCTGCCCAGCCACCCCACCGTCTGGCAGGTGAGGAGGCGCCTCTGCCCGACCACCCATCAGCTGGGAAGTGAGAGCCTCTGCCCGGCCACCCATCGTCTGGGAAGTGAGGAGAGCCTCTCCCGCGCCACCATAGTCGAGGAGGTGAGGAGGGCCTCTGCACGGCTACCACGTCTGGGAAGTGAGGAGGGCCCCTCTGCCCGACACCCACCGTCTGGGAGGTGAGGCGCCTCTGCCCGGAAGCCGCGTCTGGGAAGTGAGGGCGCCTCTGCCCAGCCACCCACCGTCTGGGAAGTGAGGAGGCGCCTCTGCCCGGCCACTCATCCTCTGGGAAGTGAAGAGTGCCTCTGCCCGGCCACCCATCGTCCGGGAGGTGAGGAGCGCCTCTGCCCGGCCAACCATCGTCCGGGAGGTGAGGAGATCCTCTCCCGGCCACCCATCGTCCAGGAGGTGAGGAGATCCTCTGCCCGGCCACCCATCGTCCGGGAGGTGAGGAGAGCTCGGCTTCCCATCATCTGGGAAGTGAGGCGCTCTGCTGGCCACCCTGCGTCTGGGAAGTGAGCGCCTCTGCCCGTCCACCCATCGTCTGGGAGGTGAGGAGGCGCCTCTGCCCGTACACCCATCGTCTGGGAGGTGAGGAGCGCCTAAAGCCTGGCGACCCATCATCTGGGAAGTGAGGAGCACCTCTGCTCAGCCCACGCCATCTGTGAAGTGTGGAGGCGCCTATGCCCGGCCACCCATCGTCTGGGAAGTGAGGAGCGCCTCCGCCTGGCCACCCACCGTCGGGGAAGTGAGGAGCGCCTCTGCCCGACCACCCAACCTCCGGAAGGTGAGGAGAGCCTCTGCCCGGCCACCCATTGTCCGGGAAGTGAGGAGTGCCTCTGCCCGGCCACCCATCGTCTGGGAGGTGAGGAGGCGCCTCTGCCCGACCACCACCGTCTGGAGGTGAGGAGGGCCTCTGTCCGGCCACCCATCGTCTGGGATGTGAGGAAGAGCTCTGCCCGACCTGTTGTCTGGGAGGTGAGGGCGCCTCTGCCCGACCACCCATCGTCTGGGAAGTGAGGAGGGCCTCTGCCTGGCCACCCACCGTCTGGGAAGTGAGGAGCGCCTCTGCCCGTCCACCCCATCTGGGAAGTGAGGCGCCTCTGCCCGGCCACCCGTCTGGGAAGTGAGGAGTGCCTCTGCCCGGCCACCCATCGTCTGGGAAGTCAGGAGGCCTCTGCCCGCCACCCATCGTCTGGGAAGTGAAGAGTGCCTCCTGCCCAGCCACCCATCGTCCAGGAGGTGACGAGCGCCTCTGCCCGGCCACCCATCGTCCGGGAGGTGAGGAGAGGCTCTGACTGACTTCCCATCATCTGGGAAGTGAGGAGCACCTCTGCTTTCGACCCGCCATCTGTGAAGTGTGGGCATATGCGGCCGACCCGTCTGGGAATTGAGGGAGCGCCTCTGCCCGGCCACCCATCGTCCAGGAGGTGAGGAGGCGCCTCTGCCCGGCCACCCATCGTCCAGGAGGTGAGGAGGCGCCTCTGCCCGGCCACCCATCGTCTGGGAGGTGAGGAGCACTTCTGCCCGTCCACCCCATCCTGGGAAGTGAGGAGCGCCTCTGCCCGGCCACCCATCGTCTGGGAAGTGAGGAGCGCCTCTGCCCGACCACCCATCGTCTGGGAAGTGAGGAGGGCCTCTGCCCGGCCACCAATTGTCTGGGAGGTGAGGCGCCTCTGCCCGGCCACCCATCGTCACAGGAAGTGAGGGAGGCGCCTCTGCCCGACCACCCATCGTCTGGGAGGTGAGGGAGGCGCCTCTGCCTGGCCACCCATCGTCACAGGAAGTGAGGAGGGCCTCTGCCCGGCCACCCATCGTCTGGGAAGTGAGGCGCCTCTGCCCGGCCACCCATCGTCTGGGAAGTGAGGAGGGCCTCTGCCCGGCCACCCATCGTCTGGGAAGTGAGGAGCCCCTCTGCCCGGCCACCCATCGTCTGGGAAGTGAGGAGCGCCTCTGCCCGGCCACCCCATCTGGGAAGTGAGGAGCGCCTCTGCCCGACCACCCACCGTCTGGGAGGTGAGGAGCGCCTCTGCCCGGCCACCCATCGTCTGGGAAGTGAGGAGTGCCTCTGCCCGACCACCCATCATCTGGGAAGTGAGGAGCACCTCTGCCCGGCCACCCATCGTCTAGGAAGTGAGGAGGCGCCTCTGCCCGGCCACCCCATCTGGGAAGTGAGGAGTGCCTCTGCCCGGCCACCCATCGTCTGGGAAGTGAGGAGCCTGCCCGCCACCCCATCTGGGAAGTGAGGAGTGCCTCTGCCCGCCACCCCATCTTCTGGGAGGTGAGGAGGGCCTCTGCCCGGCCACCCACTTCTGGGAAGTGAGGAGTGCCTCTGCCCGACCACCCATCGTCTGGGAAGTGAGGAGGGCCTCTGCCCGGCCACCCATCGTCTGGGAAGTGAGGAGGGCCTCTGCCCGGCCACCCACTGTCTGGGAAGTGAGGAGTGCCTCTGCCCGGCCACCCATCGTCTGGGAAGTGAGGAGGGCCTCTGCCCGGCCACCCACTGTCTGGGAAGTGAGGAGCACCTCTGCCCGGCCACCCCATCTGGGAAGTGAGGAGAACCTCTGCCCGGCCACCAATCGCCTGGGAAGTGAGGAGCGCCTCTGCCCGGCCACCCACTGTCTGGGAAGTGAGGAGTGCCTCTGCCCGGCCACCCATCGCCTGGGAAGTGAGGAGAGCCTCTGCCCGACCACCCATCGTCTGGGAAGTGAGGCGCGCCTCTGCCCGGCCACCCCATCTGGGAAGTGAGGAGCGCCTCTGCCCGGCCACCCATCGTCTGGGAGGTGAGGAGAGCTCTGCCCGCCACCCATCGCCTGGGAAGTGAGGAGCACCTCTGCCCGGCCACCCATCATCGGGGAGGTGAGGAGCGCCTCTGCCCGGCCACCCATCGTCTGGGAGGTGAGGAGCGCCTCTGCCCGGCCACCCATCATCTGGGAAGTGAGGAGCACCTCTGCCCGGCCACCCCATCTGGGAAGTGAGGAGCCTGCCCGGCCACCCATCGTCTGGGAGGTGAGGAGCGCCTCTGCCCGGCCACCCCATCTGGGAAGTGAGGAGCCTGCCCGGCCACCCACATCTGGGAAGTGAGGAGCGCCTCTGCCCGGCCACCCCGTCTGGGAAGTGAGGAGCGCCTCTGCCCGGCCACCCACTGTCTGGGAAGTGAGGAGGCGCCTCTGCCCGCCACCCATCGCCTGGGAAGTGAGGCGCCTCTGCCCGGCCACCCCGTCTGGGAGGTTGAGGAGCACCTCTGCCCGGCCACCCAACATCTGGGAGGTGAGGAGGGGCCTCTGCCCGGCCACCCATCATCTGGGAAGTGAGGAGCGCCTCTGCCCGGCCACCCCATCTGGGAAGTGAGGAGGGCCTCTGCCCGGCCACCCATCGCCTGGGAAGTGAGGAGGGCCTCTGCCCGGCCACCCATCGTCTGGGAAGTGAGGATTGCCTCTGCCCGGCCACCCCTCTGCCCGGCCCCCATCTGGGAAGTGAGGATGCCTCTGCCCGGCCACCCCATCTGGGAAGTGAGGAGCACCTCTGCCCGGCCACCCCATCTGGGAAGTGAGGAGTGCCTCTGCCCGCCACCCATTGTCTGGGAAGTGAGGAGCACCTCTGCCCGGCCACCCATCATCTGACAGGTGAGGAGAGCCTCTGCCCGGGCCACCCATCGTCTGGGAAGTGAGGAGGCCTCTGCCCGGCCACCCATCGTCTGGGAAGTGAGGAGAGCCTCTGCCCGGCCACCCATCGTCCGGGAGGTGAGGAGGCCTCTGCCCGGCCACCCATCGTCTGGGAAGTGAGGAGCTTCTGCCCGGCCACCCACTGTCTGGGAAGTGAGGAGGGCCTCTGCCCGCCACCCCATCTGGGAAGCGAGGAGAGCCTCTGCCCGGCCACCCCATCTGGGAAGTGAGGAGCGCGTCTACCCGGCCACCCCATCTGGGAGGTGAGGAGACGCCCCTGCCCGGCCACCCCATCTGGGAAGTGAGGAGCCTCTGCCCGGCCACCCATCGTCCGGGAGGTGAGGAGGGCCTCTGCCCGACCACCCATCGTCTGGGAAGTGAGGAGCCTCTGCCCGCCACCCATCGTCCGGGAGGTGAGGAGAGCTCTGCCCGGCCACCCATCGTCTGGGAAGTGAGGAGCGCATCTGCCCGGCCACCCATCGTCTGGGAAGTGAGGAGCGCCTCTGCCCGCCACCCACCGCCTGGGAAGTGAGGCGCCTCTGCCCGCCACCCCATCTGGGAAGTGAGGAGAGCCTCTGCCCGGCCACCCACTGTCTGGGAAGTGAGGCGCCTCTGCCCGACCACCCCATCTGGGAAGTGAGGAGCGCCTCTGCCCGGCCACCCATCGTCTGGGAAGTGAGGAGCGCCTCTGCCCGCCACCCATGCTGGGAAGTGAGGAGCGCCTCTGCCCAGCCACCCATCCTGTGGGAGGTGAGGAGGGCCTCTGCCCGGCCACCCCATCTTTGAAGTGAGGAGCCTCTGCCCGGCCACCCACCGTCTGGGAAGTGAGGCCTCTGCCCGGCCACCCCATCTTTGAAGTGAGGAGCCTCTGCCCGGCCACCCACGTCTGGGAAGTGAGGAGCGCCTCTGCCCGGCCACCCCATCTGGGAAGTGAGGAGCGCCTCTGCCCAGCCCCCCGTCGTCTGGGAGGTGAGGAGAGCCTCTGCCCGGCCACCCATCGTCTGGGAGGTGAGGAGCGCCTCTGCCCGGCCACCCATCGTCTGGGAGGTGAGGAGCGCCTCTGCCCGGCCACCCATCGTCTGGGAAGTGAGGAGTGCCTCTGCCCGGCCACCCACGTCTGGGAAGTGAGGCGCCTCTGCCCGGCCACCCATCGTCTGGGAGGTGAGGAGCGCCTCTGCCAGGCCACCCCATCTGGGAAGTGAGGAGCACCTCTGCCCGGCCACCCACCGTCTGGGAGGTGAGGAGGCCTCTGCCCGGCCACCCATCGTCTGGGAAGTGAGGAGCGCCTCTGCCCGGCCACCCACTGTCTGGGAAGTGAGGAGCCTGCCCGCCACCCATCGCCTGGGAAGTGAGGAGCGCCTCTGCCCGGCCACCCATCGTCCGGGAGGTGAGGAGAGCCTCTGCCCGACCACCCATCGTCCGGGAGGTGAGGAGAGCCTCTGCCCGGCCACCCACCGTCTGGGAAGTGAGGAGCCTCTCTGCCCGACCACCCACTGTCTGGGAGGTGAGGAGAGCCTCTGCCCGCCACCCACGTCTGGGAAGTGAGGAGCGCCTCTGCCAGACCACCCATCGTCTGGGAAGTGAGGAGCGCCTCTGCCAGACCACCCACCGTCTGGGAAGTGAGGAGCGCCTCTGCCAGGCCACCCATCATCTGGGAAGTGAGGAGGGCCTCTGCCCGGCCACCCACCATCTGGGAAGTGAGGAGGGCCTCTGCCCGACCACCCACCGCCTGGGAAGTGAGGAGCCTGCCCGCCACCCATCATCTGGGAAGTGAGGAGCCTGCCCGCCACCCCATCTGGGAAGTGAGGAGTGCCTCTGCCCAGCCACCCATCGTCTGGGAAGTGAGGAGCGCCTCTGCCCGCCACCCAACGTCTGGGAAGTGAGGAGCGCCTCTGCCAGGCCACCCCATCTTTGAAGTGAGGAGCGCCTCTGCCCGCCACCCCATCTGGGAAGTCAGGAGAGCCTCTGCCCGGCCACCCACTGTCTGGGAAGTGAGGAGAGCCTCTGCCCGCCACCCACCGCCTGGGAAGTGAGGAGCGCCTCTGCCAGACCACCCCATCTGGGAAGTGAGGAGCCTGCCCGCCACCCATCATCTGGGAAGTGAGAAGTGCCTCTGCCCGGCCACCCATCATCTGGGAAGTGAGGAGTGCCTCTGCCCAGCCACCCCATCTGGGAAGTGAGGAGCGCCTCTGCCGGGCCACCCCGTCTGGGAGGAGAGGAGCGCCTCTGCCCGGCCACCCATCTTCTGGGAAGTGAGGAGCTCTGCCCGACCACCCATCGTCTGGGAAGTGAGGAGCGCCTCTGCCCAGCCACCCATCGTCTGGGAAGTGAGGAGGGCCTCTGCCCGGCCACCCACTGTCTGGGAGGTGAGGAGGGCCTCTGCCCGGCCACCCACTGTCTGGGAAGTGAGGAGAGCCTCTGCCCGACAACCCATCGTCTGGGAGGTGAGGAGAGCCTCTGCCCAGCCACCCATCATCTGGGAAGTGAGGCGCCTCTGCCCGCCACCCATCATCTGGGAAGTGAGGAGGCGCCTCTGCCAGGCCACCCCATCTGGGAAGTGAGGCGCCTCTGCCCGGCCTTCCATCGTCTGGGAAGTGAGAAGCGCCTCTGCCCGGACCCCCGTCGTCTGGGAGGTGAGGAGCGCCTCTGCCCGGCCACCCATCGTCTGGGAAGTGAGGAGCGCCTCTGCCCGGCCACCCACTGTCTGGGAAGTGAGGAGCGCCTCTGCCCGGCCACCCACCGTCTGGGAAGTGAGGAGCGCCTCTGCCCGGCCACCCATCGTCCGGGAGGTGAGGAGAGCCTCTGCCCGCCACCCATCGCCTGGGAAGTGAGGAGCCTGCCCGGCCACCCACCGTCTGGGAGGTGAGGAGCAATTCTCCCCGCCACCCATCGCCTGGGAAGTGAGGTGCCTCTGCCCGGCCACCCCATCTTTGAAGTGAGGAACGCCTCTCCCGGCCACCCACTGTCTGGGAAGTGAGGAGCCTGCCCGGCCACCCACCGTCTGGGAGGTGAGGAGCACCTCGGCCAGACCACCCACCGTCTGGGAGGTGAGGAGCACCTCTGCCCGCCGACCCACCGTCTGGGAGGTGAGGAGGGCCTCTGCCCGGCCACCCCATCTTTGAAGTGAGGAGCCTCTGCCCGCCACCCACCGCCTGGGAAGTGAGGAGCCTGCCCGGCCACCCACCGCCTGGGAAATGCAGGAGCGCCTCTGCCTCGCCACACCCGTCTGGGAAGTGAGGAGCGCCTCTGCCCGGCCACCCCATCTGGGAAGTGAGGAGCACCTCTGCCCGGCCACCCCATCTGGGAAGTGAGGAGCCTCTGCCCGGCCACCCCATCTGGGAAGTGAGGAGCCTCTGCCCGGCCACCCATCATCTGGGAGGTGAGGAGAGCCTCTGCCGGCCACCCACCGTCTGGGAAGTGAGGAGCGCCTCTGCCCGGCCACCCATCATCTGGGAGGTGAGGAGAGCCTCTGCCCGGCCAACCCATCTTTGAAGTGAGGAGGTCCTGCCCGGCCACCCACCGTCTGGGAAGTGAGGAGCGCCTCTGCCAGACCACCCCATCTGGGAAGTCAGGAGAGCCTCTGCCCCGCCACCCACCGCCTGGGAAGTGAGGAGCGCCTCTGCCCGGCCACCCATCATCTGGGAAGTGAGGAGCACCTCTGCCCGGCCACCCATCGTCTGGGAGGTGAGGAGAGCCTCTGCCCGCCACCCCATCTGGGAAGTGAGGCGCCTCTGCCCGGCCACCCACTGTCTGGGAAGTGAGGAGCCTGCCCGCCACCCACTGTCTGGGAGGTGAGGCGCCTCTGCCAGACCACCCACCGTCTGGGAAGTGAGCGCCTCTGCCCTGCCACCCATCGTCTGGGAAGTGAGGAGCCTGCCCGCACCCATCTCTGGGAAGTGAGGCGCCTCTGCCCGGCCAGCCATCGTCTGGGAAGTGAGGAGCGCCTCTGCCCGGCCACCCATCGCCTGGGAAGTGAGGAGCGCCTCTGCCCGGCAACCTCGTCTGGGAAGTGAGGAGAGCCTCTGCCCGGCCACCCACGTCTGGGAAGTGAGAAGCGCCTCTGCCCGGCCACCCCGTCTGGGAAGTGAGGAGCGCCTCTGCCCAGCCACCCACTGTCTGGGAAGTGAGGAGCACCTCTGCCCGGCCACCCATCGTCTGGGAAGTGAGGAGCGCCTCTGCCCAGGCCACCCCGTCTGGGAAGTGAGGAGCGCCTCAGCCCGGCCACCCCATCTGGGAAGTGAGGAGGCGCCTCTGCCCGGCCACCCATCATCTGGGAAGTGAGGAGCGCCTCTGCCCGGCCACCAACCGTCTGGGAAGTGAGGAGCACCTCTGCCCGGCCACCCACCGTCTGGGAGGTGAGGAGCACCTCTGCCCGGCCACCCATCATCTGGGAGGTGAGGAGAGCCTCTGCCCGACCACCCATCATCTGGGAAGTGAGGCGCCTCTGCCCGACCACCCATCATCTGGGAAGTGAGGAGCACCTCTGCCCGGCCACCCACATCTGGGAAGTGAGGAGCGCCTCTGCCCGACAACCCCGTTTGGGAGAGTCAGGAGAGCCTCTGCCCGGCCACCCAGTCTGGGATTTGAGGAGAGCCTCTGCCGGCCAGCCATCATCTGGGAAGTGAGGAGTGCCTCTGCCCGACCACCCATCATCTGGGAAGTGAGGAGGGCCTCTGCCCGGCCACCCATCGTCTGGGAGTTGAGGAGCGCCTCTGCCCGGACGCCCCATCTGGGAAGTGAGGAGCGCCTGTGCCCGGCCACCCATCGTCTGGGAGGTGAGGAGCGCCTCTGCCCGGCCACCAACCGTCTGGGAGGTGAGGAGAGCCTCTGCCCGGCCACCCATCATCTGGGATGTGAGGAGCACCTCTGCCCGGCCACCCATCATCTGGGAAGTGAGGAGTGCCTCTGCCCGCCACCCATCATCCGGGAGGTGAGGAGAGCCTCTGCCCGGCCACCCATCGTCTGGGAAGTGAGAGCCTCTGCCCGGCCACCCATCATCTGGGATGTGAGGAGCACCTCTGCCCAGCCACCCATCGTCTGGGAAGTGAGGAGCCTGCCCAGCCACCCCATCTGGGGAAGTCAGGAGAGCCTCTGCCCGGCCACCCCATCTGGGAAGTGAGGAGCCTCTGCCCGGCCACCCATCGCCTGGGAAGTGAGAAGTGCCTCTGCCCGGCCACCCAATCTGGGACGTGAGGCGCCTCTGCCCGACCACCCATCATCTGGGAAGTGAGGAGGCCTCTGCCCGGCCACCCGTCTGGGAAGTGAGGGAGGCGCCTCTGCCAGGCCACCCATCGCCTGGGAAGTGAGGAGCCTCTGCCCGGCCACCCATGTTCTGGGAGGTGAGGAGCACCTCTGCCCGGCGACCCATCGTCTGGGAAGTGAGGAGCGCCTCTGCCCGGCCACCCATCGTCTGGGAAGTGAGGAGCGCCTCTGCCCGGCCGCCCATCGTCCGGGAGGTGAGGAGCGCCTCTGCCCGGCCACCCATCTGGGAAGTGAGGAGCGCCTCTGCCCGACCACCCACTGTCTGGGAAGTGAGGAGCCTCTGCCCGGCCACCCCATCTGGGAAGTGAGGAGCCTCTGCCCGGCCACCCATCGCCTGGGAGGTGAGGAGCGCCTCTGGCAGTCACCCAACGTCTGGGAGGTGAGGAGCGCCTCTGCCCGGCCACCCACCATCTGGGAGGTGAGGAGCCTGCCCGCCACCCATCGCCTGGGAGGTGAGGAGAGCCTCTGCCCGGCCACCCATCGTCCGGGAAGTGAGGAGCGCCTCTGCCCGAACACCCATCGCCTGGGAAGTGAGGAGCGCCTCTGCCCGGCCACCCCATCTGGGAAGTGAGGAGCGCCTCTGCCCGGCCACCCATCTGGGAATTGGGAGCCTGCCCGCCACCCATCATCTGGGAAGTGAGGAGAGCCTCTGCCCGCCACCCATCATCTGGGAAGTGAGGAGCCTCTGCCCGCCACCCATTGTCTGGGAGGTGAGGGAGCCTCTGCCCGGCCACCCACTGTCTGGGAAGTGAGGAGTGCCTCTGCCCGCCACCCATCGTCTGGGAAGTGAGGAGCCTCTGCCCAGCCACCCATCGTCCGGGAGGTGAGGAGAGCCTCTGCCCGCCACCCATCGCCTGGGAGGTGAGGGAGCCTCTGCCCGGCCACCCATCATCTGGGAAGTGAGGAGGCCTCTGCCCGACCACCCATCGTCTGGGAAGTGAGGGAGCCTCTGCCCAGCCACCCATCATCAGGGAATTGTGAGGGAGCCTCTGCCCGGCCACCCCATCTGGGAATTGAGGAGTGCCTCTGCCCGCCACCCCGTCTGGGAAGTGAGGAGCCTCTGCCGCCACCCACTGTCTGGGAAGTGAGGAGCGCCTCTGCCGGCCACCCCATCTGGGAAGTGAGGAGCGCCTCTGCCGACCACCCATCGTCTGGGAAGTGAGGAGCGCCTCTGCCCGGCCACCCCATCTTTGAAGTGAGGAGCGCCTCTGCCCGCCACCCCATCTGGGAAGTGAGGAGCCTGCCCGGCCACCCCATCTGGGAATTGAGGAGTGCCTCTGCCCGGCCACCCATCATCTGGGAAGTGAGGAGCACCTCTGCCAGGCCACCCCATCTGGGAAGTGAGGAGGGCCTCTGCCCGGCCACCCACTGCCTGGGAAGTGAGGAGAGCCTCTGCCCGGCCACCCCATCTGGGAAGTGAGGAGAGCCTCTGCCCGCCACCCATCGCCTGGGAAGTGAGAGCCTGCCCGCCACCCACTGTCTGGGAAGTGAGGAGCGCCTCTGCCCGGCCACCCACTGTCTGGGAAGTGAGGAGCGCCTCTGCCCGGCCACCCACTGTCTGGGAAGTGAGGAGCGCCTCTGCCCGGCCACCAACCGTCTGGGAAGTGAGGGGCGCCCTCTGCCCAGCCACCCCATCTGGGAAGTGAGGAGCGCCTCTGCCCGGCCACCCCATCTGGGAAGTGAGAGCGCCTCTGCCCGGCCACCCACGTCTGGGAAGTGAGGCGCCTCTGCCCGGCCACCCCATCTGGGAAGTGAGGAGTGCCTCTGCCCGCCACCCAGTCTGGGAAGTGAGAGCCTGCCCGGCCACCAACCGTCTGGGAAGTGAGGAGGAGCCTCTGCCAGGCCGCCCATCATCTCGGAAGTGAGCAGCGCCACCGCCTTGCCACCCATCGTCCTGGAAGTGAGGAGCGCCTCCACCTGTCCACCCATCGTCTGGGAAGTGAGGAGCGCCTCTGCCCGCCACCCATCGCCTGGGAAGTGAGGAGCGCCACTCCCTGCCCACCCATCGACTGGGAAGTGAGGAGCCTCTGCCCGCCACCAACCGCCTGGGAAGTGAGGAGCACCTCTGCCCGCCACCCCATCTGGGAAGTGAGGAGCACCTCTGCCCGGCCACCCATCGTCTGGGAAGTGAGGAGCGCCTCTGCCCGCCACCAACCGCCTGGGAAGTGAGGGAGCACCTCTGCCCGGCCACCCACTGTCTGGGAGGTGAGGGAGCACCTCTGCCCGCCACCCCATCTGGGAAGTGAGGAGAGCCCTGCCCGGCCACCCATCGCCTGGGAAGTGAGGAGTGCCTCCTGCCCGGCCACCCATCATCTGGGAAGTGAGGAGCACCTCTGCCCGGCCACCCACTGTCTGGGAAGTGAGGAGCGCCTCTGCCCGGCCACCCACTGTCAGGGAAGTGAGGGAGCACCTCTGCCCGGCCACCCATAGTTCTGGGAGTGAGGACGCCTCTGCCCGGCCACCAACCGTCTGGGAGGTGAGGAGGGCCTCTGCCCGGCCACCCACTGTCTGGGAATTGAGGAGCGCCTGCCTCTGACCGACCACCCATCGTCTGGGAAGTGAGGAGCGCCTCTGCCCGGCCACCCATCATCTGGGAAGTGAGGAGCGCCCCTGCCCGGCCACCCATCATCTGGGAAGTGAGGAGGCCTCTGCCCGGCCACCCATCGTCTGGGAGGTGAGGAGTGCCTCTGCCCTGCCACCCAACGCCTGGGAAGTGAGGAGCACCTCTGCCCGGCCACCCATCGTCTGGGAGGTGAGGGAGCCTCTGCCCGCCACCCACTGTCTGGGAAGTGAGGAGCACCTCTGCCCGGCCACCCACAGTCTGGGAGGTGAGGGAGAGCCTCTGCCCGCCACCCCATCTTCTGGGAGGTGAGGAGTGCCTCCTGCCCGGCCACCCCATCTGGGAATTGAGGAGCGCCTCTGCCCGGCCACCCCTTCTGGGAAATGAGGAGCACCTCTGCCGGCCACACAAACTCTGGGAAGTGAGGAGGGCCTCTGCCCGGCCACCCCATCTGGGAAGTGAGGAGCAGCCTCTGCCCGGCCACCCCATCTGGGAAGTGAGGAGCACCTCTGCCCGGCCACCCATCGCCTGGGAGGTGAGGAGCGCCTCTGCCCGCCACCCCATCTGGGAAGTGAGGGAGCCTCTGCCCGGCCACCCAACGCCTGGGAAGTGAGGGAGCCTGCCCGGCCACCCATCTGTCTGGGAAGTGAGGAGCACCCCTGCCCGGCCACCCCATCTGTGAAGTGAGGAGAGCTCTGCCCGGCCATCAGCCGTCTGGAAGGTGGGGAGGGCCTCTGCCCGGCCACCCCATCTGGGAAGTGAGGAGCGCCTCTGCCCGCCACCCCATCTGGGAGTGAGGGCGCCTCTGCCAGGCCACCCCATCTGGGAAGTGAGGCTGTATAAACTCGACACCACTGTCTGGGAGGTGAGGCGCCTCTGCCCGGCCACCCCATCTGGGAGGTGAGGCGCCTCTGCCCGGCCACCAACCGTCTGGAAGTGAGGAGGGCCTCTGCCTGACCACCCACCATCTGGGAAGTGAGGAGCGCCTCTGCCCGGCCCCCATCGTCTGGGAAGTGAGGAGGGCCTCTGCCCGGCCACCCATCGCCCGGGAAGTGAGGAGTGCCTCTGCCCGCCACCCCTGCCTGGGAAGTGAGGAGCCTCTGCCCGGCCACCCATCATCTGGGAAGTGAGGAGGCCTCTGCCCTGCCACCCATCGCCTGGGAGGTGAGGAGAGCTCTGCCCGCCACCCATCATCCGGGAGGTGAGGAGCGCCCTGCCCGCCACCCATCGCCCGGGAGGTGAGGAGAGCTCTGCCCGGCCACCCATCGCCTGGGAAGTGAGGAGCACTCTGCCCGGCCAACCATCGTCCGGGAGGTGAGGAGGGCCTCTGCCCGGCCACCATTGTCTGGGAAGTGAGGAGCCCTCTGCCCGGCCACCCACCATCTGGGAAGTGAGGAGCACCCCGGCCCGCCACCCACTGTCTGGGAAGTGAGGAGCGCCTCTGCCCGGCCACCCATCGCCTGGGAAGTGAGGAGCCTCTGCCCGGCCACCCCATCTGGGAAGTGAGGAGTGCTCTGCCTGGCCACCCACTGTCTGGGAGGTGAGGCGCCTCTGCCTGGCCACCCCATCTGGGAAGTGAGGAGGGCCTCTGCCCGGCCACCCATTGTCTGGGAAGTGAGGAGCGCCTCTGCCCGCCACCCATCGTGTGGGAAGTGAGGAGAGCCTCTGCCCGCCACCCATCATCTGGGAGGTGAGGAACGCCTCGGCCACGCCACCCATCATCTGCGAAGTGAGGAGGGCCTCTGCCCGGCCACCCATCGTCTGGGAAGTGAGGAGCCTGCCCGCCACCCATCGTCTGGGAAGTGAGGAGAGCCTCTGCCCGGCCACCCACCGCCTGGGAAGTGAGGAGCGCCTCTGCCCGCCACCCATCGCCTGGGAGGTGAGGAGGGCCTCTGCCCGGCCACCCATCGTCTGGGAAGTGAGGAGCGCCTCTGACAGCCACCCACCGCCTGGGAAGTGAGGAGCGCCTCTGCCCGGCCACCCATCATCTGGGAAGTGAGGAGGGCCTCTGCCCGGCCACCCATCGCCTGGGAGGTGAGGAGAGCCTCTGCCCGGCCACCCATCGTCCGGGAGGTGAGGAGAGCCTCTGCCCGACCACCCATCATCTGGGAAGTGAGGAGCGCCTCTACCTGGCCACCCACCGCCTGGGAAGTGAGGAGAGCCTCTGCCCGGCCACCCACGTCTGGGAGGTGAGGAGGGCCTCTGCCCGGCCACCCACCGTCTGGGAGGTGAGGAGGGCCCTCTGCCCGGCCACCCATCGTCTGGGAGGTGAGGAGGGCCTCTGCCCGGCCACCCATCGTCTGGGAGGTGAGGGAGCCTCTGCCCGCCACCCATCGCCTGTGAAGTGAGGAGTGCCTCTGCCTGGCCACCCATCGCCTGGGAAGTGAGGAGGGCCTCTGCCAGGCCACCATCTTGAAGTGAGGAGCGCCGCTGCCCGGCCACCCATCATCTGGGAAGTGAGGGAGCCTCTGCCCGCCACCCATCGCCTGGGAAGTGAGGAGCCTCTGCCCGCCACCCATCGCCTGGGAAGTGAGCCTCTGCCCGCCACCCAACGTCTGGGAGGTGAGGAGGGCCTCTGCCCGGCCACCCACCACTGGGAGGTGAGGAGAGCCTCTGCCCGGCCACCCACCGCCTGGGGAAGTGAGGGAGCGCCTCTGCCAGACCACCCCCTATCTGGGAGGTGAGGAGCCTCTGCCCGCCACCCATCGCCTGGGAAGTGAGGAGCACCTCTACCCGGCCAAACATCATCTGGGAAGTGAGGAGTGCCTCTGCCCGCCACCCACTGTCTGGGAAGTGAGGAGCCTCTGCCCGCCACCCATCGCCTGGGAAGTGAGGAGCCTCTGCCCGGCCACCCCATCTGGGAAGTGAGGCTTCTGCCCGCCACCCATCGCCTGGGAAGTGAGGAGGGCCTCTGCCCGGCCACCCCATCTGGGAAGTGAGGAGTGCCTCTGCCCGCCACCCATCGCCTGGGAAGTGAGGAGTGCCTCTGCCCGCCACCCCATCTGGGAAGTGAGGAGTGCCTCTGCCCGGCCACCCATCATCTGGGAAGTGAGGAGCCTCTGCCCGGCCACCCATCATCTGGGAAGTGAGGAGCCTGCCCGCCACCCACTGTCTGGGAAGTGAGGAGTGCCTCTGCCCGCCACCCATCGCCTGGGAGGTGAGGAGAGCCTCTGCCCGCCACCCATCGTCTGGGAGGTGAGGAGCACCTCTGCCCGACCACCCACTCTCTGGGAAGTGAGGATCGCCTCTGCCGGCCACCCCATCTGGGAAGTGAGGAGCACCTCTGCCCGGCCACCCATCGTCTGGGAGGTGAGGAGCACCTCTGCCCGGCCACCCATCGTCTGGGAAGTGAGGAGTGCCTCTGCCCGGCCACACATCGTCTGGGAGGTGAGGAGGGCCACTGCCCGGCCACCCATCATCTGGGAAGTGAGGAGAGCCTCTGCCCGGCCACCCATCGTCTGGGAAGTGAGGAGCACCTCTGCCCGCCACCCACCGTCTGGGAAGTGAGGAGCGCCTCTGCCCGGCCACCCCATCTGGGAAGTGAGGAGGGCCTCTGCCCGGCCACCCATCGTCTGGGAGGTGAGGAGCGCCTCTGCCCGGCCACCCATCGTCCGGGAGGTGAGGAGAGACTCTGCCCGGCCACCCATCGTCCGGGAGGTGAGGAGAGCCTCTGCCCGGCCACCCATCTCTGGGAAGTGAGGAAGGGCCTCTGCCCGGCCACCCATCTCTGGGAAGTGAGGAGTGCCTCTGCCCGGCCACCCACCGTCTGGGAAGTGAGGAGCGCCTCTGCCCGGGCCACCCATCATCTGGGATAGTGAGGAGCGCCTCTGCCCGCCACCCATCGTCTGGGAAGTGAGGAGCACCTCTGCCCGGCCACCCCATCTGGGAAGTGAGGAGAGCCTCTGCCCGGCCACCCACTGTCTGGGAAGTGAGGAGCGCCTCTGCCCGGCCACCCCATCTGGGAAGTGAGGAGCGCCTGCCCGCCACCCCGTCTGGGAAGTGAGGAGTGCCTCTGCCCGGCCACCCCATCTGGGAAGTGAGGAGGCCTCTGCCCAGCCACCAACCGTCTGGGAAGTGAGGAGCGCCTCTGCCCGGCCACCCCGTCTGGGAAGTGAGGAGCGCCTCTGCCCGGCCAACCATCGTCCGGGAGGTGAGGAGATCCTCTGCCCGGCCACCCATCGTCCGGGAGGTGAGGAGCGCCTCTGCCCGCCACCCATCTTCTGGGAAGTGAGGAGCACCTCTGCCCGCCACCCCATCTGGGAAGTGAGGAGCGCCTCTGCCCGGCCGCCCACTGCCTGGGAGGTGAGGAGCGCCTCGGCCCGGCCACCCATCGTCTGGGAGGTGAGGAGAGCCTCTGCCCGGCCACCCCATCTGGGAAGTGAGGAGCGCTGCTGTGTGACCACCCATTGTCTGGGAGGTGAGGAGAGCCTCTGCCCTGCCACCCCATCTGGGAAGTGAGGAGCACCTCTGCCCGCCACCCATCGCCTGGGAAGTGAGGAGCCTGCCCGCCACCCACCGCCTGGGAGGTGAGGAGGGCCTCAGCCCGGCCACCCCATCTTCTGGGAAGTGAGGAGTGCCTCTGCCCGGCCGCCCCATCTGGGAAGTGAGGAGCGCCTCTGCCCGGCCACCCATCGTCTGGGAAGTGAGGAGCACCTCTGCCCGGCCACCCATGCCTGGGAGGTGAGGAGAGCCTCTGCCCGCCACCCATCGTCTGGGAAGTGAGGAGCGCCTCTGCCCGGCCACCAACCGTCTGGGAAGTGAGGAGCCCGTCCGCCACCCATCGCCTGGGAAGTGAGGAGGGCCTCTGCCCGCCACCCCGTCTGGGAAGTGAGGAGCGCCTGCCCGCCACCCATCGCCTGGGAAGTGAGGAGTGCCTCTGCCCGCCACCCATCGCCTGGGAAGTGAGGAGCACCTCTACCCGGCCACCCCATATGGGAAGTGAGGAGTGCCTCTGCCCGACCACCCATCGCTCTGGGAAGTGAGGAGCACCTCTGCCCGGCCACCCATCATCTGGGAAGTGAGGAGGCCTCTGCCCGCCCACCCCGTCTGGGAAGTGAGGCGCCTCTGCCCGCCACCCATCGTCTGGGAGGTGAGGAGAGCCTCTGCCCGGCCACCCATCATCTGGGAAGTGAGGAGAGCCTCTGCCCGCCACCCACCGCCTGGGAAGTGAGGAGCGCCTCTGCCTGGCCACCCATCATCTGGGAAGTGAGGAGAGCCTCTGCCCGCCACCCATCGCCTGGGAGGTGAGGTGAGGAGCGCCTCTGCCCGCCACCCATCGCCTGGGAGGTGAGGAGCACCTCTGCCCGGCCACCCATCATCTGGGTGGTGAGGAGCACCTCTGCCCGACCACCCATCGTCTGGGAAGTGAGGAGCACCTCTGCCCGGCCACCCACCGCCTGGGAAGTGAGGAGCGCCTCTGCCAGGCCACCCCATCTGGGAAGTGAGGAGCGCCTCTGCCCGGCCACCCACCATCTGGGAAGTGAGGAGCGCCTCTGCCCGGCCACCCCATCTGGGAAGTGAGGAGCGCCTCTGCCGGCCACCCCGTCTGGGAAGTGAGGAGCGCCTCTGCCCTGCAGCCCCGTCTGGGAAGTGAGGAGCTCTTCTGCCAGGCAGCCCCGTCTGGGTGGTGAGGAGCTCTTCTGCCAGGCCACCCATCGTGGGAATTGTGGAGCACCTCTGCCCTGCCACCCACGTCTGTGATGTGAGGGCGGCCTCTGCCAGGCCACCTCGTCTGGGAAGTGAGGAGCGTCTCTGCCCGGCCACCACGTCTGGGAGGTGGGAGGGCCTCTGCCCGGCCACCCACTGTCTGGGAAGTGAGGGAGCGCCTCTGCCCGACCACCCATCGTCTGGGAAGTGAGGAGCACCTCTGCCCGGCCACCCCATCTGGGAAGTGAGGAGGGCCTCTGCCCGGCCACCCAACCGTCTGGGAAGTGAGGAGCGCCTCTGCCCGGCCACCCCTTCTGGGAAGTGAGGGAGGGCCTCTGCCCGGCCACCAACCGTCTGGGAAGTGAGGAGCACCTCTGCCCGGACACCCACAGTCTGGGAAGTGAGGAGCGCCTCTGCCCGACCACCCATCGTCTGGGAAGTGAGGACGCCTCTGCCAGCCACCCCATCTGGGGTGAAGAGCGCCTCTGCCCGGCCACCATCGTGTGGGAAGTGAGTAGTGCCTCTGCCCGGCCACCTAAACTCTGGGAAGAGGGAGGCCTCTGCCCGTCCACTGCCCAGATCTGGGAGGTCAGGGTGCCTCTGCCCGACCACCCCATCTGGGAAGTGTGGAGCGCCTCTGCCCGGCCACCCCGTCTGGGAAGTGAGGAGGGCCTCTGCCAGGCAACACCATCTGGGAAGTGAGGAGCGCCTCTGCCAGGCCGCCCCATCTGGGGTGTGAAGAGCGCTTCTGTCCGGCCGCCCACTGTCCGGGAAGTGAGGAGCGACTCTGCCGGCCACCCACCTTATGGGAAGAGAGGAGCGTCTCTGCCCGACCAACCATCGTCTGGGAAATGAGGAGGGCCTCTACCCGGACACCCACCGTCTGGGAAGTGAGGAGCGCCTCTGCCCGGCCACCCCATCTGGGAAGTTTGGAGCGCCTCTGCCAGGCCACCCCAACTTTGAAGGGAGGAGCGCTTCTGCCCGGCCCCACAAGCTCTGGGAGGTGAGGCCTCTGCCCGGCCACCCCGTCTGGGAAGTGAGGCCTCTGCCCGGCCACCTGGGAGGTGAGGCGCACCTCTGCCCGACCACCCGTCTGGGAAGTGAGGAGCGCCTCTGCCAGGCCACCCCATCTTTGCTTAGTGAGGTGCGCCTCTGCCTGGCCACCCACTGTCTGGGAAGTGAGGCGCCTCTGCCCTGGCCACCCACGTCTGGGAAGTGAGGAGCGCCTCTGCCCGGCCACCCATCATCTGGGAAGTGAGGGGCGCCTCTGCCCGGCTACCCATCGTCCGGGAGGTGAGGAGCGCCTCTGCCCGTGACCCATTATCAGGGAAGTGAGGAGAACCTCTGCCCGGCCACCCCATATGGGAAGTGAGGAGCTTCTCTGCCAGGCCACTCCGTCTGGGAAGTGATGAGTGTGTCTGCCCGGCCACCCATTCTCCGGGAGGTGAGGAGAGCCTCAGCCCGGCCACCCATCGTCTGGGAAGAGAGGAGGGCCTCAGCCCAGCCACCATTTCTTTGAAGTGAGGAGCTCCTTTGCCCGGCCACCCCGTCGGGAAGTGAGGAGCGCCTCTGCCTGGCTGCCCCGTCTGGGAGCTGAGCATCGCTTCTGCACGGCCACCCATCGTCTGGGAAGTGAATAGCGCTTCTGCCCGGCCACCCAACGTCTGGGAGGTGAGGAGGGCCTCAGCCCGGCTACCCATTATCTGGGACGTGAGAGGCACCTCTGCCCGGCCACCAACCGTCTGGAAGGTGAGGAAGGCCTCTGTCCGGCCACCCATCTTCTGGGAGGTGAGGAGCGCCTCTGCCCAGCCACCCATGATCTCGAAGGTGAAGGGTCCTCTGCCCGACCACCCATTGTTTGGGAAGTGAGGAGGCCTCTGCCCGGCCACCCAACGTCTGGGAAATGAGGAGCGCCACTGCCCGGCCACCCCATTTGGGACGTGAGGAGCGCCTCTGCCCGGTCTCCATGTCTGGGAAGCGAGGAGCGCATTTGCGCAACCACCCATCATCTGGGAGGTGAGGAGAGCCTCTACCTGTCTACCCATAGTCTGGGAAGTGAGGAGGGCCTCTGCCCGGCCACCCACATCTGGGAAGTGAGGGAGCGCCACTCCCCGGCCACCCATCGTCTGGGAAGTGAGGAGCACCTCTGCCCGGCCTCCCGTCTGGGAGGTGAGGAGTGCCTCTGCCCGGCCACCCATCATCTGGGAAGTGAGGAGCTCCTCTACCTGGCCACCCACCGTCTGGGAGGTGAGGAGCGCCTCTTACCGGCCACACATCGTCCGGGAGGTGAGGAGCGCCTCTGCCCGGCCACCCCGTCTGTGAAGTGAGGAGCGCCTCTGCCGGGCCAACCATCGTCTGGGAGGTGAGGGAGTGCCTCTGCCCGGCCTCCCGTCTGGGAGGTGTGGAGAGCCTCTGTCCGACCTCCCATCGTCTGGGAACTGAGGAGCACATCTGCCCGGCCACACAAAGTCTGTTAGGTGAGTTGGGCCTCAGCCCAGCCACCCCACTATATTGGACATGAGAGGTGCTTCTGCCTGGCCACCAACCCTCTGGAAGGTGAGGAGGACCTCTATCCGGCCACCCATCGTCTGGGAGGTGAGGAGTGCCTCTGCCCGGCCACCCATCATCTGGGAAGTGAGGGGCCTCTGCCCAGTGGCCCGTCTGGGAAGTGAGGGAGTGCCTCTGCCCGGCCACCATACCCTGTATATGGGAGAGGGCCTCTGCCACGCCATAGCGTCTGGGAAGTGAGGGCGCCTCTGCCCAGTACCCAGGAGGTGAGGAGAGCCTCTGCCCGGCCAAACATCGTCTGGGAAGTGAGGAGCACCTCTGCCCGACCACCCATCCTCTGGGAAGTGAGGTGCCTCTGCCCGACCACCCATCATCTGGGAAGTGAGGAGCGCCTCTGCCCTGCCAATCACCTTCTGGGATCTGAGGAGGCCTCTGCCGACCACCCATCGTCTGGGAGGTGAGGAGGGGCCTCTGTCACAGCCACCATCGTCTGGGATGTGAGGCGCCTCTGCCCGGCCACCCACTTTCTGGGAGGTGAGGAGGGCCTCGGCCCGGCCACCCATCTTCTGGGAAGTGAGGAGGGCCTCTGCACGGCCACCCATTGTCCGGGAGGTGAGGAGGGCCTCTGCACGGCCACCAATGGAGTCTGGGAAAAGTGAGGAGCGCCTCTGCCGGCCACCCATCGTTGGGAAGTGAGGAGGGCCTCGTCTGGCCGCCCCATCTGGGAAGTGAGGAGAGCCTCTGCCCGGCCACCCACCCTCTGGGAAGAGAGGAGAGACTCTGCCTGACCACCCATCGTTTGGGAAGTGAGGAGCAACTCTGCCCGGTCACCCCATCTGGGAATTGAGGAGAGCCCCTGCCCAGCTGCCCCGTCTGGGAAATGAGGAATGCCTCTGCCCGGCCACCCTTTATATGGGAGTGAAGAGGGCCTCTGCCCGGCCATAGCGTCTGGGAGTGAGGAGGGCCTCTGCCCCGGCCGCCCGTCTGGGAGGTGAGGGCGCCTCTGCCCAGCCACTCATCCTCTGGGAAGTGAGGAGGCCTCTGCCCGGCCAAACATCGTCTGGGAAGTGAGGAGGGCCTCTGCCCGACCACCCATCATCTGGGAAGTGAGGAGTGCCTCTGCCCAGCCAACCATCATCCGGGAGGTGAGGAGATCCTCTGCCCGGGCACCCATGGTCCGGGAGGTGAGGAGCGCCTCTGCCCGGCCACCCAACATCTGGGAAGTGAGGAGCCACCTCTGCCCAGCCACCCATCGTCTGGGAAGTGAGGAGCACCTCTGCCCAGCCACCCCATCTGGGAGGTGAGGAAGGGCCTCTGCCCGGCCACCCAACATCTGGGAAGTGAGGAGCGCCTCTGCCCGGCCACCCACTGTCTGGGAAGTGAGGAGGTCCTCTGCCCGGCCGCCGTGTCTGGGAAGTGAGGGAGGCGCATCTGCCCGGCCACCCATCGTCTGGGAGGTGAGGAGAGCCTTTGCCCGGCCACCCATCGTCTGGGAAGTGAGGAGCGCCTCTGCCCGTCCCCCCAACGTCTGGGAGGTGAGGCCTCTGCCCGGCCACCCATCGTCTGGGAAGTGAGGAGCGCCTCTTCCTGTCCACCCATCGTCTGGGAAGTGAGGCCTCTGCCCGGCCACCAACCATCTGGGAAGTGAGGAGGCGCCTCTGCCCGGCCACCCATGCGTCTGGGAAGTGAGGAGGCGCCTCTGCCCGGCCACCCACCATCTGGGAAGTGAGGAGCACCTCTGCCCGGCCACCCAGTCTGGGAAGTGAGGAGGCGCTTCTGCGTGATCACCCATCGTCTGGGAGGTGAGGAGCACCTCTGCCCGGCCACCAAACATCTCGGAAGTGAGGAGCGCCTCTGCCTGGCCCCCCAACGTCTGGGAGGCGAGGAGCCCTCTGCCCGAACACCCATCGTCTGGGAAGTGAGGAGCGCCTCTGCCCGGCCACCCAGCTTCTGGGAAGTGAGGAGCACCTCTGCCCGACCACCCATCTTCTGGGATGGGGCCTGCCCGGCCCATCTGGGAGGTGAGGGAGCACCTCTGCCCGACCCCGCATGCGTGTGGGAGGTGAGGAGCACCTCTGCCTGGCCACTAGCGTCTGGGTGGTGAGGAGTGCCTCTGCCCGGCCACCAGGTCTGGGAGGTGATGAGCGCTTCTCCCCGACCACCCATCGTCTGGGAAGTGAGGAGCACCTCTGCCCGACCACCCATCGTCTGGGAAGTGAGGAGCGCCTCTGCCCGGCCACCCCGTCTGGGAGGTGGGGTGCCTCTGCCCGGCCACCCATCGTCTGGGAAGTGAGGCGCCTCTGCCCGGCCACCCACTGTCTGGGAAGTGAGGCCTCTGCCCGGCCACCCATCGTCTGGGAGTGAGGAGCCGTCTGCCCGGCCACTACCACTGTCTGGGAAGTGAGGAGCACCTCTGCCCGACCACCTCCCACCGTCTGGGAGGTGAGGAGCGCCTCTGCCCGACCACCCATCGTCTGGGAGTGAGGCGCCTCTGCCCGACCACCCATCGTCTGGGAAGTGAGGAGGCATACTCTACCTGTCACCCATGCGTCTGGGAAGTGAGGTGCCTCTACCCGAACAGCCATCGTCTGGGAAGTGAGGAGCGCCTCTGCCCGGCCACCCCATCTTTGAAGTGAGGATCGCCTCTGCCCGGACACCAACCGTCTGGGAATTTAGGAGCACATCTGCGCGTCCACCCACCATCTGGGAAGTGAGGAGCGCCTCTGCCCGACCACCCAGTCTGGGAGGTGAGGAGCGCCTCTGCCCGGCCACCCATCGTCTGGGATGTGAGGCGCCTCTGCCCGGCTGGCCCGTCTGGGAAGTGAGGTGCCTCTGCCCGGCCACCCAGTCTGGGAGGTGAGGTGTGCCTCTGCCCGGCCACCCATCTTCTGGGAGGTGAGGATCGCCTCTGCCCGGCCGCCCCATCTGGGAGGTGAGGAGCACCTGGAAACCTGGCGACCCTGTCCTGGGGAGGTGAGGAGCAACTCTGCCCAGCCACCCCACCTGTGAAGTGAGGAGCGCTACTGCCCGGCAGCCCCAGCTGGGAGGTGAGGAACGCCTCTGCCCGGCAACCCATCGTCTGGGAGGTGAGGAGCACCTCTGCCCGACCACCCATGCGTCTGGGAGGTGAGGCGCCTCTGCCCCGCCTGCCGACTCACCAATAGATCCGGAGGTGAGGAGAGACTCTTCCCGACGTCCCATCGTCTGGGAAGTGAGGAGCACCTCTTACCGGCCACCCACCGTCTGGGAGGTGAGGAGAGCCTCGGCCCGGCCACCCATCTTCTGGGAAATGAGGAGGGCCTCTGCACTGCCACCTATCGTCCGGGGATGTGAGGAGCGCCTCTGCCCGACCTCCCATCATCTGTGAAGTGAGGAGCGTCTCTGACCGGCCAACCCATCGTCCTCGGAGGTGAGGAGCGCCTCTGCCCTGCCACCCACCCATCATCTGGGAGGTGAGGCGCCTCTGCCCGACCTCCCATCTTCTGGGAGGTGAGGACCGCCTCTGACCGTCCAATCACCATCTGGGATCTGAGGAGCGCCTCTGCCCGGCCACCCATCGTCCGGAGGTGAGGAGCACTCTCTGCCCGGCCACCCACCGTCTGGGAGGTTTTGAGGCGCCTCTGCTGGCCACCCACTTTCTGGGAAGTGAGGAGCGCCTCTGCCTGGCTGCCTTGGTCTGTGTGGTGTGGCGGCTTCCTGTCCGGCCGCCCCATCTGGGAAGTGAGGACGGCCTCTGCCGGTCGCCCCATCTGGGAGGTGAGGTGCTCGTCTGCCCGGCCACCCATCGTCCGGAGGTGAGGCGCCTCTGCCCGGCCACCCATCTTCTGGGAGGTGAGGCGCCTCTGCCCGGCCACACACTGTCTGGGAGTGAGGTGCCTCTGCCCAGCCACCCATCGTCTGGGAGGTGAGGCGCCTCCTTTATCCACCCATCTTCTGGGAGGTGAGGTGCCTCTGCCCGGCCACCCGTCTGGGAAGTGAGGAGGCGCCTCTGCCCAGCCACCCATCTTCTGGGAGGTGAGGCGCCTCTGCTGGCCACCCACTTTCTGGGAGGTGGGGAGAGCCTCTGCCCGGCCACCCATGCGTCTGGGAAGTGAGGCGCCTCTGCCCAGCCACCCATCATCTGGGAAGTGAGTGGCGCCTCTGCCGGCCACCCATCACTCTGGGAAGTGAGGAGGCCTCTGCCCGGCCACCCCTTCTGGGAGGTGAGGAGCGCCTCTGCCCGGCCACCCAGTCTGGGAAGTGAGGAGCGCCTCAGCCCGGCCCCCCGGTTTGGGAGGTGGGGAGCGCCTCTGCCTGGCCGCCCCGTCTGGGAAGTCAGGAGAGCCTCTGCCCGGCCGCCCAGGGTCTGGGAGGTGAGGCGCCTCCGATGGCCAATCACCATCTGGGATCTGAGGAGCGCCTCGGCCCGGCCGCCCCGTCTGGGAGATGAGGACGCTTCTGCCCGGCCACCCATGCGTCTGGGAGGTGAGGAGGGCCTTTACCTGGCCACCCTATATGGGAAGTGAGGAGCGTCTCTGCCAGGCCACTCCTTCTGGGAAGTTAGGAGTGCGTCTGCCTGGCCACCCATTGTCCGGGAGGTGAGGAGAGTTTCATCCCGGCCACCTATCTTCTGGGAAGAGAGGAGGGCCTTTACCCGGCCACCCACCCTTCTGGGAAGTGAGGAGCGCCTATGCCCAGCCGCCCGTCTGGGAAGTGAGGAGCGCCTCTGCCCGGCCACCCACCGTCTGGGAGGTGAGGAGGCCTCTGCCCGACCACCCACGTCTGGGAAGTGAGGAGCGCCTCTGCCCGGCCACCCCCTCTGGGAGTGAGGGCGCCTCTGCCCGACCACCCCATCTGGGAAGTGAGGAGCGCCTCTGCCCGGCCACAAACCATCTGGGAAGTGAGGAGCGCCTCTGCCCAGCCACTCATCGTCTGGGAAGTGAGGCTTCTGCCCAAACACCCATCTTCTGGGAAGTGAGGAGTGCCTCTGCCGGCCACCCATCGTCTGGGAAGTCCAGGAGCGCCTCTGCCCAGCCACTCATCGTCTGGGGTGAGGAGTGCCTCTGCCCGACCACCCATCGTCTGGGAGGTGAGGGCGCAATGTGTGTTCCTGGTGCCTTTGTTAAAATAAATTGGCGGGCAGTGGCTCAAACTTGTAATCCCAGCATTTTGGGAGGCGAAGCGAGGCGGATCCTTGAGATCAGAGGAGAATCGAAGTGCAGTGAAACCCGTCTCTATTAAAATGCAAAAAATTAGCGGACGTGGTGGTGAGCGCCTGTAGTCCTAGCTACTCAGAGAGGCTGAGGCAAGAGAATGGCATGAACCAGCGAGTGCAGAGCTTGCAGTGAGCCGAGATCACAGCCACTGCACTCCAACCTGGGCGACAGAGCTAGACTCTGTCTCAAAAAAAAAAAAAAGGGTTGACAATAAATGGCGTGAATTTTATTTCTGATTTCTCTATTGTGTTTCACTGGTCTGTCATTCGTTCGTCTGTCTCTCCCCGCCCTTTTTG
>JAKGGE010000263.1:0-103734 GCA_023748175.1 Hoolock leuconedys
TGGTGCCTTTGTTAAAATAAATTGGCGGGCAGTGGCTCAAACTTGTAATCCCAGCATTTTGGGAGGCGAAGCGAGGCGGATCCTTGAGATCAGAGGAGAATCGAAGTGCAGTGAAACCCGTCTCTATTAAAAATGCAAAAAATTAGCCGGACGTGGTGGCGGGCGCCTGTAGTCCTAGCTACTCAGAGAGGCTGAGGCAAGAGAATGGCATGAACCCGCGAGGCGGAGCTTGCAGTGAGCCGAGATCGCGCCACTGCACTCCAACCTGGGCGACAGAGCTAGACTCTGTCTCAAAAAAAAAAAAAAAAAAAAGGGTTGACAATAAATGGCGTGAATTTTATTTCTGATTTCTCTATTGTGTTTCACTGGTCTGTCATTCGTTCGTCTGTCTCTCCCCCGCCCTTTTTGTTGATAGTATAATGCTGTTTTGATAGTACCATGCGTGCTATAGATTTGTAGTATATTTTGAAATCAGGTAGTGTGATGCTTCCAGCTTTTTATTCCAGGTTCTTTTGTCTGTCAGGTATTTTGTATTTCCATATGAATTTTAGGATGCTTTTTTTCTATTTCTATTAAGAATGCCTTTTGTAATTTCCTAATGCTATCCTTCCTGTAACTTAAGACGGGGATTGCATTGATTCTGTAGATCCCATTGGCTGATAAAGATATTTTAACAATATTCTTCTAGTGCATGGACATGGGATATCTTTCCATTTACTTATGCCTGTTTTAATATCTTAAAAAGGGGTTAATATTCAAAATACATAGGCAACTCAAACATCTCAATAGCAAGAAAACAAATAATTGTGCTTTTTAAAAATGGGCAAAATACCTGAGTAGACATTTCTTAAAGTTACATGCGTGGCCAACAGGTGTATGAAAACATGCTGAATATCAGAAATTATCAGGGAAATGCAAGTTAGAACCAGGAGGAGGTATCCCCTCGTACCCGGCATATGTATTTCTTTTTGAAGGTTTTTGTTGGCATGATTGTTCTTTTTTGCTTGTTTTGTTTTATATGTTTTTCTTTTTTCCCTATAGGTACATTTATTGAAGTGCAGCAAACTAAAAAGCGCACAGATCATGAATGCCTAGCTCTACGTATTTTTCCAAGGTGAATCACCACACAGATTAACTCTTAACAGAATTATCAGCACCCCAAAGCCTTCTTGTATCTTCTCCCAGTCGCAATCTACATTTTCACGACCCATTGGTTACTATGCTTACCATCTGGGTGAAGGCATAATTTGTACACGAAATCTAAACAGTGTACTATTTACTTAATGTAAAAAACCTAAACATGTACCTGCTGAACCTAAAATAAAAATTGAAAAAGAAAAATAAATACCTTCCCAGAATATTGCCTATAGGAACAAGTCTAAATTCCTTAATACAGAGTAAAATGGTAATAAAATTCTTGCTCTGACTTTTCTCTGTTAGGCCTATGTCATTTCAACACTACCCATCACCATTCTTCCCCAAACTTTCATTTTTTTGAGCCTAAAACCCTTAATACATTGAATTTTTGTTCAATATTATATGCCCAAAACTATCCTAAGCTGCTGGACTCATGCTCTTTCACAATTTCTTTTCTGTTCCTTTCAGACTAGTGAAATGATACTGATTTTTAATCTCTCTTTTCGTGAAAATTTCCTATTTCCAAATGTCAAAAAAAGAACTTACAATTTTTGTCTCTCCCTTTCCGTAACAGTTACGAATGTCATTGACATAGCCCTAATAATTATGAGATGTACATTGTTACACACATTTCTTGTTTTCCTACTTTTGATGTCCTTAAGATCAGATTATATTTTACTCATTTGTATTCCTATCGGAAAAAAAACTGGGTTAAATGTAATATATATTAAGTAATTGTTTGAATGCAAAATGTATTAAAATAGTATAAGTATCCAAGTTGGTGATTCGGTTTAATCTCTTCTGATACCCCCACCCCAAAAAGGCATATGTGAAAGTGCATAAAACTGTGTGTATGCATATGTAGGAGAAGGCCTTTGTGGAAAAGATGGGAAAAAATCGTTTTATTTTAAAGACAAAAGATGGGCGATTGTTATGGACAAAGACCTTACAAACCGTTCTGCTGGCTGATCCGCAAAACAGCCTGGAGCAGGCCGGGCAACATAGATGGATGGGGAAAAGAGTGTTGAGCAGGAGAGTAGAGAAGGCTTTGTGAAATGATGGTGAGGAAAAAATGAAGTTTGGGGGCAGATGGTGGAAGAAAAAGGGTGGCAAGAGGTAAAATGGCCAGAGGAGGCTTCCTGGGAGAAGGCTGTAGGGAAATAATCCTGGGGACAGACAAAGGCCTTGGGGTATCTTTTAATAAGATCATTTGCATTTCGCTCTTGAGTAGCTTGAGTCTTTGTATATCTTTGTGCATGAACTCCTCGTCTGATTTACAGCCTGCAAGCACTCATCCATCCCTGCTATTTCCTTCATCTTAAAGTAACCTTAAATTCCTTTTAGAGTCTTTGCTCTGTCACCCAGGCTGGAGTGAGTACCATCCTGCCCTCAATCTGTCATTCTGGCTGGCCTCCTGTGTTCTGGTGGCTATTTTCCTGGTTCTGCCTCCCTTAGTAGTTGGGATTATATACTGCCACGGCTACCGCCATCTTTTTAGTAGTATTTTAGTAGAGAGACCGGCCTCCACCGTGTTAATGTGGGTAACTCGAACTCCTGACCGGATCCGCCACCAAAATGTCCAAAGCGCCAAGTGCTGCCAGCCGACCGCCAACCGTGGCCTGTGTCTTTCGTTTCTACTGATTGCTTTCTCTTAAGCTTTGGTGAGTTTTAAGTTTCTGTGGTAACTACATGTTTGTTTTGTTCCTTGTGCTTTTGATGTCTATTTGCACCCTGTTCCTCCAGCTCCGCTTAAAATATACTCTATCCTAAGGCCCCTTAGCAGCTCCATAGCTCCAGGTCCCACATCTAAATCCACTCGAAAGCAGAGATGCCTGTATATGGCAAGATAATGTTTAGATGGATTTTGTATATGGGAGCAGTATTTCTAGTATAGTTTAGAAGGGATTGTTCTCTTGGGGCTGGGGAAATTTTGGTGTTTTTAGTAGCTGCAGAGCCGTGGGTGGCCGGTGGGGAGCCCATGCTTTGTAATCCTAGAAGATGGGGAGCCTAAGGCTTGACTGCAGGCCTGCAGGATCGTGAGACCACGCAAACCTTCCTCCCCTGGCTGGGAAAACGCACCAGTCGATCAGGTCCCAGTCAACCCATCCGCAAAATCCCGTCCACCGGTCCGTCATCTCCCCGCTCGTCTGTCCTCCCCACCTTTGCCGATACAGCATAACGCCTAAGCCTTTACAGCACCAAGGATTTGTAGTAGACATATTTTGAATCAGGTAGTGTGTGGATAAGCTCAGCTTTTATTCCAGGTTCTTTTTGTCTGTCAGGTATTTTGTATTTCCCATATGAAATTTAGATGCTTTTTCATTTCTATTAAGAATGCCTTTGTAATTTCCCTAATGCTATCCTTCCGTAACTTAAGACGGGATTGCATTTCATCTCCTGTAGATCCCATTGGGCTGAGTAAAGATATTTTAACAATATTCTTCTAGTGCATGGATATGGATATTCTTTCCATTTTACTTATACGCCTGTTTTAACATCTTAAAATAAGTGGTTATTATTCAAAATACATAGGTAACTCCAAATATCTAATAGTAAGAAAGCAATAATTAGGTTTTTTAAAAATGGGCAAAAATACCTGAGTAGATATTTCTAAAGCTATATTGCAAAAAAATAGGTATGAAAACATGCTGAATATCAGAAATTATCAGGGAATGCAAGTTAGAACCAGGAGGAGGGTCCCCTCGTGACCCGCATATGTATTTCTTTTAGTTGTTTACAGGCTGATTGTTCTTTTTTTTTGCTTTGTTTGATTTTATATGTTTTTCCTTCCCCATAGGTACATTTTATTGAAGCAGCAAACCAAAAAAGCCACAGATCATGAACGCCCAGTTTTCCCACGAGTTCAAGGTGAATCACTACACAGATTAACCTAACAGAATTATCAAAGCACCCCAAAGCCTTCCTTTGCATCTCTCCCATCGCAATCTTATACTCCTTCACTCTAATCCATTGAGCCAATTACGTGTTACCATCTGGTGGACAAGGTAGAGCACTTGTACACCTAAATCTAAATGCGTACTCCATTTACTTCAATAAAACCCAAAACATGTACCTGGCTGAACCTAAAATAAAATTGTGCAAGAAAATAAATACCTTCCCAGAATATTGCTCTATAGGAATGTAAGTCTAAATTCCTTAATACAGAGTAAAATGGTACAAAATTCTGCTCTGACTTTTCTCTGTTAGGCCTATGTTATTTAACACTACCTATACTCATTCTTCCCCAAACTTCTCCATTTTGAGTTTAAAATCCTTATATTTGAATTTTAGTTCTAATATTATATGCCTAAATTATCTCAGAAAGCAGCATTTTATGTTTCTTCATACTTTGTTCTTTTCTAGATAGTGGAAATGATATTGATTTTAATTCTTTCTTTTTTTCGTAGAAAATTTCTCTTAATGCTGTAAGAATTTGCATTTTGTTTCCTTTTTCTCTTAGAATTAGAAAGCATGTATTGGCCAAGTTATTGATAGTCAACTATAGATGCACATTGTTACACAATACTCTTGCTTCCTCCTACTTTGGATGTCCCAAGATCAACAGATTATATTTTGGCCTTCATTTGCATTCCCTATCGAAAACCGCTAAATGTAATATATACAAGCAACTGTTTGAATGCAAAATGTATTAAAATAGTATACATCCGTTGGTATCCGGGTTTAATCTCTTCTGATACCCCACCCCAAAAAAAAGGCATTACGTGAAAAGCATAAAACCGTGTGCATGCACATGTATCAGTAGCCATCCGTGAACGTGCAACCTAGGAAAACGATCAATCTTGGTGAACATCTTTGTTAACAACCCATCTTTACTCATCTGTTTTTTCATACTTTGGGAAAAGTTGACGGAGCATGGATAAGTTCCTTTCTAGTAGGACCTTGAGGATTTTGTGCATAATTGTATCAGCTGGGATCTAGATTCTTTCTATTCCTTGTTCTCTCCTCTATTATCTTAGTCTCCAATGTCACTTATATCATTCTTATACCTTTTAACTTTATAACATAGTTCTAATGAGCATAGACTATACAAAATTTGTTTTCCCGACCTTGAGTTACTCACTAGACAAACTGCTCCAGCCCATCCAGGCTTCGCCGAAAACGCCATTACCTCATCCATCTTTATGTCCGAGAAGCATTCCATGTGTAAGACATCTTAGCTTACTTCCATTGGCTACAATGGACATTTAGGGCTGGCTTCATGTTTTGTGTAATTAGAATTTGCTACTATACACATGTATGTGTGCATTTTCATACAATGACTCTCTCTCTTCCTCTGAGTAGAGAGACCCAGCAGAAAAGGAGTGCTGGATGAAATGCTAGCCCCATTCTAGCTATTTGCTGGCATTCCATACTGTTTCTCCCATATGGGTGGTACCTACTTACATTCCCACCAGCAGCATATAACTGTTCCTTTTCACCTCATATCTACTTTCTAAATGCTATTATTTTTTTTATTTTAATTCTTGGTCATTCTGGATCTCACTGTGTTTTGAATCTTATTTCCCTGGTACTACTTCTGATGCTGAGTATATTTTCATGTTGGCTGGGCCATTATTTGTATAATCCTTTTGAGGATTTGCCCATTGACAAGCCCTTTTTGGCTCACTTTGGTAAAATCCTTAATTTAATACTAATCCTATTATATATAGAAGCAATATACATTATATATTATTAATAGGATATGAGAATAAGTTTTATATTCTTATATATATATAATAGTGTGGAATATATGTATGTATGTATATATATTCTTTTTAGAGACAGAATCTCACTTTGTTGCCTATAGGGCTGAGGGAGTGCAAGTGGCACAGCCAGTTCCCACTGGAGCCTTTGAATTCTGGGCCTACAATCCTCCCACATGCTTCCTTCTGAGCAATTGCAACCACAGACACTCACTACCATGCCCAGCTAATTTGGCAGGTATGACAGGGTCTTGTTGCATTGCCACAATTTTGAACTTCGGCTGGTTTTGAGTAGTCTCTCTTTTTCTACTTCTAGCTCTCTTAAAATAAATACAGGACAGCCACCTCACCTAAAAGTATATGTAAAAAAAATAAGGATATCAAATATATAGAAGAGATATCCAGGATAAAACTTACCACAAAAAATTGGCTGATTGTATATAAACAAAACTTCTCAGGAAAAAATAAATAAAATTTGACCTTAAATATAAATCTACATATACTTGTAGTAAATGTTATGTAATCCAGATTCTTTTGAGTAAGATATAGCAACGGTTGAAAATCATCACAGGATAATGTTTTGAGAAATAAAGTGCTTTTAAGAATGGTGAAGGTATTTAAAAGATTTATTTACAATCTGGCCATCTTGGTGAGACCCTGAACACCCTAACCAATGGCATCCGCCGAATCAAACACATTACAGCCCTTTACAAAATGCACAATATTGCGATACAGAACATAGCTCTTGCCCCAAACATCCAACAGCACAGCATTATGCATGCAAAACAACTCAAACCAGTTGCATTATTTGGCTAGTTCTTTTCTGCAAAAATGTAATCCAATCCTTGGACACATATGGCAAGAATATATATTTGAAATTTCCATGCTACACAGAAAGGAAAAGTAAAAGTGTACTTCTGGGATGACATTGGCCTGTGGCAAAATGTCATGAAAGTAAAACAATAAGTAAAATTAGCTTTACTGTGGTTTTATGTCCACTCTTATTTCTCAAGCAAAATAGGTAGACACTACATCAAAAATTAATTCAGCAATGCATTAATTTAATTCCATTATCTAGTAAGAGGAAATTGATATTAAATAATAAAATGATCTATTCTGATTTGAATTGTAAAGTTACGCGGAATGGAGAAAGCGACATTGCAAAATTTGGCTAAATGTACACCGCAGATCGGCTGGCGAAGTTTGCCTGATATCGAAACAATCTGTATCGCTTAATTCCTGGTTATCCACCCGCCATCTGAAACAACATACAGACCCAAGGAGCAGGAAAATATGGAGCTACCCATCTCTCAACTGAGGTAAGCACCGCGAAAGTCCAGAAGAAACACAGCCTTGAACTAGAAAACGTAATCAAAATACTAGTCTCCTGGTTTTTCTCCTCCTGTCATTTTCTTTCACTAGTTGTTTCTACTTCTTTCCCAGACAACACAATATTGAATTAGAATCTCCTATGGTGCAGGTTAATGTTCACTTCTTTCTCCTTAACTCCAGTCCCTGAGTGATCGTGATCCTATATGTCCATGTTTTGAGATATCATCCCTAAAGCTAAGGTAATACTTAATTCTAGCTGCAATTCTCTCCTTAGATCCTATATTTATATATAGAATTATATTTCTCTGAAGTTATTGCACTTGCATTATTTTAAAGTGAATCTCTAAATCAAATCTGTCCAGAAGTGATTTTAGTTGCCCCACTCTTAATCTCTACCTTCTCCTGCCATCCTGCGAGACCATTACTTCAATCCATTGCTTTCCCAATCTCAATTCCATTGCTTCCAATTCTCTCAGTCGCTCCTCCCAGACTCCAGAGTTACCGTGATTTTTTTTAAGATTTTTATTTTTCTTGGAGCATTTGTGTCTTTATAGGCAAAATGCGGTGAAGGTATACAGTAGTATCTCTATTTACTCCTCGCCTCTACATAGGATGTCCTTCCTATTCATTAACATTCCCAACAACAGTGATACAAATTTATCATAATGGATGAACCTACACCCAAAGTCCATAAGCCTGTTAGGTTTGCCTGGTGTTGAACATTCTATTGGTTTGACAACTATATGAGGTGCTATATCCATCATTATAGCATCATACAGACCATTTCTCAACAATTAAACCTTCTATAGGTTTCTCGACATTAATAATTTTGCTTCCTTCCCCTTAATCCCCTGGCAACCACTACACATCTTGTTGTTCTTATTGCCTTTTTGTCTTTCCTAAATGTCATATAGCTAGAAACCGATAGTGTGCAGCATTTCATACTGGCTCTTCACTCTAGTAATGCTTAATTTGAAGCTTCTTCATGTCTTCTTTCATGGCTTTTGATAGCTATTTTTTACCACGTGATAATCCACCTTGGAAGTAAATTTATTCAATCCATTTACTCGTTGGAAAGTCATTTGTTCTTTTTCGCTTTTGGTAATGAGTAAAGCTGATATAAATACACATGTACGCGGTTTGCCGGTAAACACAGAGTTTTAATCTCTTTGGTAAAAGTGTAATATGCCTCATGTGTGACATAGTATGTAACAACTTATCGAGTTTTGTGTAAGAAAATGACAACCATTTCCAAAGGTTCGCACGGCTTTGCATCTCAGCAGAAGCAGGAATGAGTTTTATTCAGGCACTTGCTGCATGGTGGATATAGCCTTTCTTGATTTTGTAACCAATAGGAGCAGCTCTATATGTCAATGTTTATTTTAACCCACTGACCGATTTCATGCACATGCCCAAACACCTTTACGACGCCACATTTGCCTTCTCGGCAAAAAAGCAGTCTCTCAGGTCTCGGCCCTTACCTTACCAGCACGGTATTTCATTCGGAGCCGCTTTTGTATATGCCTAGATACGCAGTTCCTTATAGTAGATCTTTGTAAGCCGACTTTTAAATCGCAGAGTATTTGTCTTTTTTTCATTCTCGATATTGTATTTAGCAGGCATTTTAAAATCTTTATGTTTTAAGTTTTGCTTATCAATTTGCTCTTATGCATCATGCGCCTCGGTGGATAGATACCTAAAAAGTCACCTGCTGTATATAAAGATTGAGCATTTTTTCCCATGAAACCCCTGTGGAGTTTACAGTTTTGTGTTTTGACTGAGGTCTGTAATCCATTTCTAATACATTTTGTATATATTTTGTAGTCAGCCCACGCTATACTAGATTCACCCCACCCGTCCATCATTTTAAAACACCCATCTTATTCACCATCTTTGTCCTCATCAACTAATCAATGACTCTACTTCCAGTCCCATTCCCGCAAGCCATTCCGTTCCATAGATCGCTCAATATTCTCACCCCACCACCACAGCGCCTCTACCAAACAACTTTGCCGCAACACATGTAAATTATTTAATCTTTTGTTTTAAGTGTATGCTTTTTATATTAAGGTTAAGCAGAGAAATGAGGAAGAGTGTTTTGCTTTGGGAATTATGTTTTCTTTTGTTTTAATTCCGGGCGGAGTTATAAATTAAGATGATTATAATGTGTTCACATCATAGAAAAGCTTGAGAAAAAAATCATCTTCTCTCACTCAAAGTCAGAAAGAGGAGAGGAGGAGTGGGAAAAGAGAGGAGAGAGAGAGAGAAAAAAAGAGATAGAGTGACAAAAGCAATTCTTGAATAGCAATTGTGAATTAGAAGTCACCGGTGGAAATGGTTGCGAATCAAACTCTAACATTTTAATGTCAGAGAAAAATCATAAAAATGCTATAAAGCATCTGATCATACATTTAACTGACCGCCACAGAAAGGAAAAAAAACATATACCAACGGTAGATGGAGGTCTCAATGCAGTCATAGAGAGACAATCTCAACACAAAAAACGCCCACACTGTGTTACTCACAAGGTAATTGAAATTAAAATGGAGGCCACATTGACCCCGGTGGAGAATTTATTTGAAGTTCTGATATTAGAATGAGACTTGTGTGGAACATTGTGGAACCTACTTTGTATGTAGGACTCCAAATATGAAGACATTTTATAAGAGATATTTATTATTTCACGAAGATAGCATAAGAAATGAAAGGAGACAGCCAAAAGCAATGCCATGATCCAAACCAAAGCCTGTGTAAAAGAGACAAGAAACGAAACAACAAACTACAAACAAAATAAAACAGCCTTTGAACATGTCGCTGCAAGCATGATAGACTGCAAATGAAGAAAATCGATGCACTTGGGAGAACATTTCCAGGAGCACTGTGAGATACCTGAAAAGCGAGAAGATGCCCGCCAATTGAAACAGACTTGAGAAATTGAAATTCTCCAGAGAAGTAGGCAACATGGAGTAATAGTTAAAGCACTATCAGGTGCAGATATAGGAATAAGGGCAGTGTGGCTGAACAGTAGGACTCAGCATTTGTATAAGGTGAGGATAGGGGTTTAAGAGAATCCCATTCTGTAAAGATGATGGAAGGATGTATGGAAATGACTTTTTTTTTTTTTTTTTTGAGACAGTGTCTCATCAGCCCAGGGTTGAGATGTGCAGTGAAGCAACTTTGCTCACTGCAGCGCCTGGCTCCAGTTTTCTCCAGCTGATCTACAGGGCGCCTACCAGCTCAAGCACCTTTCTTTCAGGCCTAGCAGAGACTGCCCGCAACCCCACATCCTGACCTTCATGATCCTGACCATGCTGGGACAACACAGCACACAAGATGAGACGGAGGTTCTGCCTGCACGCCAGGGTTGAGTGTGCAGGCCGGGTCTGCAGCCTGGCTTCCTCCACCAGCCTCCTGCCTCAGCTTCCTCCTGGAAGTAGCTGGACTACAGGCGCTCAGCCACCACTCGCTTAATTTGTATTTTATAGACGGGATTTACCGTTCGATCTCCTTGACTCGTGGATCTGCCCGGCAAGTTGATTATAAGCCTGAGTTTACCAGCTCTGAGTTTGACGATGCCCAGCAGGAAGATATTTAGCTCTGCCAGAGCAGACAATTGATGGCTGTAAAAGACTGATCCCATGCCCGCAGCAAATACAACTGATGCAAATGGTATTCCAAAATAGATATAATGTTACCTCTGCAGAATTAAAGCTGCCAGGTAAATAGAGGAAAGGGACAGATTTGAAGTGATTACAGAGTGCAGAGCCCATTGTACCTTTACTCGATGGATTTGATACAGGAGGCAGGATTGAAAGGAGAAATTATGGGAACTTGATTTAGCTTGAGAAACTAAATGCATATAAGGTCTTATATGAGAGCACAGCTAGAGATGGAAGTTGCTTTTGATGCACTTAAGCTGAATGGAACCGTGAGGCCCGCCATTCAACTCATAATCCGTTACAGTCAAGAGCCTTGGAAATATGTTGTACATAACTGGGGCTTGCACGCATCACTTTATTATAATCCACATTCATTTCCACCTACCATTACAGCCAGTACCCCAAAACAAAGTGTAATTATTTGTTTAATGCCCTTGGTTACATGGAAGTCTGTTTTAGATGGCGATTGAGCAGGTGCCGAATTCACGCACCAAAACACTTTCCAAGTCAGACCAAACGAAGATGGCCATTAGCCTTGCGCATTAATCTCCAACGTCCGCTCCACCAGCACCCATCCGCCAACAACCTGCCGACGGTAAAGCCCAATGCATTGAACCTCTAAGATGCCGCAAAACCCATACCCCGCAGCCTCGGTCTTAACTGAATCTTTGAGATTGTTATATGTTGATAAGTTTCACATTTCGGCCCCTGTTTATTGATTTCTAGGTATTGCCGCAGTACTGCTTGGTGTAGATTTTTTTGCTGGTGGTTTTATTGAGTAAAAAAATAGATGTAATATATTATATTTATTCTACCGCATCAAAACAGTTCTTTGGACGAGACTGTAAAGCAAATGTAGTAGGATATCTCACTAGTAAACCTGCATACCTGTCATGCTTTCTCAAGTGGTTCTCACAAATCTGTAGCTCAACATCATGAGAGGCTGTGGATGTGGCAGGAGAAAGGTAAAGGAATCATGGATCAGTTTCTTGTGCCGCCCAACTGCCCCTTACCTCAAACCTGACAGGCCTTGGCCTCAAACCATCACACCCTGGAGATGAGCAGTCGCAAGCAGATTTCAACCTCCTATAACCCATGTCACTTCTTCCCAAAACAGCTGTTCAAAACCTACCTTTTAAATGGATCACAGAAAACGCCCCTTTAGCTCCCGAAACAACGACAGTCTGTTTTGCTTTACTTTTAATTTAGATAATCTGTTATATCTAAGAAAATTATATTTAATAACTGCATATTTGAATATTGTTTATTTTGTTTATTCGATTTTCTATTTAAAATATGTTTTAAATTGAGTATTAATATACACACAGCAATTTAAACTTATTGCTCGCACTCTCTGTAAGTCAAGCAACTGTTTATTAATTCCGGTAATCTAGACATATTTTAAAGGTGCAGCCATGTCACATTAAGAGCGAAGGCGCCTCTAGGTTACATGGAGGCGCTCTACTAATTAGGGAGTTCACCTATGGAGCTACCACAAAGCCCACCACCCACAAAAGTTCTGAGCCTTTTGACCTTCACCTGCACTCTGTTCATCCATTACCCACAGAGATCCCAGAGCACCGCCACCCGCCCTCCATCCCAAAACGATGTAGCCAACATGACAGATACTGATTAACATATTCGGCCACTGAGATTTGCTGGTTTTGATTTAGGCCTTCGTGAGGACAATATACAACAGCATTAAATGTAGGTTTAGTATCACTTACCGGAAGCCAAGATTCAACGTTTCAACATCACTATAGTGCCTTTGTATTCCCCTCTTTTGTCATCAGCTACAGCCATCTACCTGTCTCTAATCTTCCTCGGTAACCCAGGGGATTTCCTTGCATTTGGAAAACTACTTGGCTCCAGAAATGTTACATAAAATATGTATCAACTTGTAGTGTAATATTTTGTAATAGTTTCATTTTTTTCCACTTAAATAATTCCCAGTTCATTGGAATATATAATGGCCTGGCCCTCTTACTTGAATCGGCCATAATATGGACACAAAACCACTGGAAAGCCGATTTTAAAACTCGTGAATCCACTAATTTATTCTTTTACAAGGAAGTGCATAAAAAAGCATTTGCCTAATTAGTTTATTTGAGTCACCACTCTAGATCTAAAAAATGGTAGCACTGCTCCTGTTGAACGAGAGGATTTTAGTGGAATCTTTGAAAGTTGATTAAAGTTCAGAGATTGGGGTGGTATACCTTAGTGGATGGCTTAATGGAGTGAGAGAACTCCAAAAACCCAGACCCAGCAAAACAGAACAACGCTCACGCCTGGAAGCCTTTATAATATCTCCTCTTCACACACCAATCTCCGTATCTACCATCCCTTAATCCCAAGAAACACTGATGAGAGCCTCTATAACAACTTGATGTGCAGGAAAGCACACAGAAGGCCAATACCACATCGTAGGTGAGATGCTAGAATAGATGTTTTATATAGTCTGAAGTACAGTGCATATTCTTTTGTGCTCAGCTTGTCTAATGATACACGGCTGGATTTATCATTACGTTTAACCTAGTTACATTCTGTCTAGCCTCTGCGCTATCTAGGCAAACCAAAAGTGACTGTATTCACACCCTTATCTTATCATTGTACATTTTAATGAAATTCCAAATATATGTTTCTTATATCTGTTAAAATCTTGAGAGGGTTGATAATCTCTTGAGTTGAAATCTATCTTCTATTTTTTAAGATTAAATATGACTTTCTTACCTGTTACCCAACAACGAATCCTTGAGAGTCAACTCTTTTGACTACAAACTTAAAAACAAAATAAAAAATTCTTAAAACATGTTTTGATTTTGATGACTTGCATTGAAACTAAAAGCACACCCCACATCCCTCACCATCCAACAAAACCACCAATGAACATAAAAAAAATTCCTCCATCACGATGAGATTATATTTGGTTTTCAATCTCAAAATTATAAGTGTGAAGCAGTCTTGCCCATTTCTATCATTCTCAAGCTGTATCTCAATGATTAATGCTACTGCAATAGATCTTGTAAATCTTATAATTCCTGCCTTGTTGCTACTGTTTATAAACATAATTCATTTTAATATACCTTGCATCCAGTGACCTTGCTAACTTAGTTTGTTATTAATTTTGATAGGTTGTACATTACTTGAAACTGCCCTGCTTCTTACACAGTCATTTTGAGTATTGAGAGTCATAATTTTAAGCACTCACTGGGGTTTGGCTCTTACTTTTTTTCCCCACAGCAGTGCTTCTCTAGTCAGTCCTGACAAGTTGCAGACGGTTAATTCATTCTGAGGCATACATATCTTACAACGTTACATGCTACTGTCTTGCGCTCTCAGTCCAACCATACCTGCCGATTACATCAATAATAAGCCAACCTAGCCATATCTTGTCCATCCCGTCTGCATAAACCATGAGGACTGTGGTCTTCTAAAAATACAAGCTAGCTTTATTCCAGATTCTGTGGGTATCATGTAGTATGATGAAGTGTGCTGTGGTTTTGCGCGTGTCCCTACGTGTATTTATGCTTGACAGTCTATATCATATTTTACAAGAGCTCTTGCGTTATCGGCGTCACCTCCCGAAAATTATTTTATGAATAGTATTCCTTCCTTCAAATGCTTCCTTTCTTGTAGAATTTATCAATATCATATGATTCTAGGTTCTAGGTAATATATTACTGCATTGATTAATTCTTTAACTGCCTTTGCAAACTCCTGTACATATGGAAGTTTACTGAGCGATATGTGTTTCATCCCTTAAGTCTACATAAATTCTAGAGATGCATTGCTATTTTGTTTAGATTTTAAATCTCAATATCCAAGGAATGAGATTACGGCACTCTATTTTACCATCGCTATAATGTATAAAATGCAATGTTCTGCCAGATTTTCCATTCCTGGTAAAACTCCATCTCAAAAAAAACTGTGGAAGATTCTCCTTCTGAGCCTGAGTTTGTTTCCTTTGTGTTTAATATGCAGTGCAGGCCATTGTGGGATGGCTTTTATGGTTCTTGAGTTTGTTTTATAAAAGATTTAAATCAAACCATGCGAAATGCATACATAACCAACCTCTCATTCCTTCCAACAAACTGCAGCAGTATTCTAAAGACTTTGTCTCATTCCATGCCCTCAACCTATCATGAGCTGCTTATAATAAGTGCTTATTTTTCTTACAATGCATAGTAATACAAAAAATAACTCCTTCCTTTGACAAATAAAGGAATTTAAGGCCACGAAATTAATGTAGAAGTGAGAGAACAGGCTGCTTCCCCATAAAAAGACGCATGGTTTGGCCCACCCCAGGAGAGAATTGAAATATAACCCAAAATCATATCAAAAGCCTGCAGAGGAAAGCTGGAAACCCACCAAGTGAATTACTTAAATTTTTTATTTTTAGTGTATGAAATACAGACTACAGAAACCAGGTTCTGATAAACCTTTGATAGTGGTATTTTTTCTATTGAAAGGGAAATTTTTTTTAGAAGATATAAATATCTTCTTGATTATGATCATTTCCGCGAATAGCTGTGCCATATAACGTGTCTCAAAAACATTAAGCCTTTGGATAAAGCAAACACAAAGTTTTTTTAAACCCACCATGAGAAACCAAAGGCCTAAGAAAGTGCCAAGTTTAAAAGAAGCCTGTATTTTCCGGTTGCTAAGTGCTCTCACCTCTACATTCGACTAACATTTTATCAACAAACAAAACGAAAATGTTGCAAACTACACCCCTGGTCTCAAAAATCCTTATCCACTTATTCCCAAAAGACCGATGGTTAGAAAAGGTATAAGTTAGTAGTGGCGGTGTGGCCTTTTGATTCCGATAACATTTAATCTTAAAGAAGATAAGAAGAAAATTGATCCGCGAGAATAATTCTGAGTGGAAACTTTTTCTAGCTACTCCCAGAGGTTAAGTGTGTAAGAAATAAACTGAACACAAAACATCTCCCCATAGAAAATCACATGAGTTGGTTCGATCTCCAGTGAGTTTCACAACTATACCCATCCACTCTGTTCAGAGACAACCTCAAAGTCCTGAGTCCATGCCCCCACCCAAAAAGTATCTTAAGATAAGACTGAGCTATGAGATACTTACCAAATACACTCTTCCCACACCCAAAATTATTAAAATATCAGATCATAGACACATGTTGCCTTGATATGCAGTAACCTTGCTTTCGACCCATTTCCTCTATTGCTGAGTCATTAACATGTGCTATAGATCAAAGAGACTCTGGTTATAGGATATTCCGGTGCGCAACGGGTCATAAAAAAACACCGCCTGAAAACAAAATAGCTGATGAGACATTAAAGACAATTTCTATTTTCATAAATATAATTTCATGTCTCGCCTTTATATTTTCTGCGTAAATTCATCAAATTTTATGCCATGTCTCCCCAGGATAATCTCCAACACCTCACAAGTAATCGGCCGCATTCTCGTGATCATCTGCACCATCGGTATCACATCTGAATTTGTCGCATTGTTCTTTTGTGCTGACAGATTCTTATAGAGGTTATTGACATATGTGATTTCAATATAATTGTAAACGTTAGAATACATAATAGATCTTAACTATGAGCTCTGATCCGCGTGACACTGGGAACGGAGGTAGATGAAAGCAAAACACACAACTTTCTTTCCAAAAATAAGACAACTAAATAAAACCGCGGAAATTACCCGTGACTATGAGGATACTTGTAAAGGTGAATCTGTACCTGCTATCTTGCTGTACTAAATCTTTTTTTAGCCTTGAAAGCCTGCGTCCATTCCATATTCCGAGAATCTGCGGTCCCCTCCACTGCACCATTATTCTCAGGTACTGTGCTGAACCCCTGGAAAAGTGATATGTTCCATCTCACATGAAATAAGTCAAGAAAATTGCATTTCTGAGATGAAGTTGGGGAAATTAAAAAAGCTATATATTCTAACAAACCTTACTCCCATACCATTTCAGCCTCACAGGAACCCAACCATATTGTGTAAAACCCCTGTCAGGTTCAATCATTTCTCTCTGTGAAACCTCACTTTAACTATTTCTTGATACCCATTGATACCTGATGCTGAAAATTAGTTTGTAAAATCTTTTCTAAAACTGGGAATTATTCTATTTAATATAAGCTTTAAATCCAGGAAATAGTGGTTTCATGTCTGTAATCCTAAGATTTGAGGTTGAGGAAGTGGAGTGGTGAATTACTGAGCTCCAGAAAAAGGCTGCAGCTTAATTATGCAGGCTTTTACCTAGCCTGGGTGATGAAAGTGACTTCTATGGCAGAGTATATCTATATTTATAAAATAATCTATATATATTATTTGGTATGTTAAAATATAAGATGGCTCTGATTAGATTTACGAATCTCATGGTCACGCCACAGAGATCTTCTATGTCCCTAAATGTTAAGGGAAAACATGAGAACCAATCCTCAAGGAGGAACAACCGCATTTTGCCATTAACTATTAAGATGAGTGGTGTGAGCTCCCATGGAGTAGAGCCCACTCATGTCTCAGCCTGACCACCAAAGTCTAAAAAAGCAGGCCCCGTATTTTAAAAGCCCAATTGAAGTCGAGGCATTATCTTTCCCATCAGAAGTTTTCAGGAGGGATGGGACCCGGGACCCAGCACAAGCATAAGTTCATGTTCGAGTTGGCAACAGACAGCAGGAGGGAAGTTGATGTTGGTGAATGAGGGGTTGGGAGAATGGACATTGAAGGCTGTCAGTAGCTCTGCTACAGCCTGTTGTCAGCTGAAGTGCCATGAGAGTAGTCCTGCCAGAGCTCCAGATTCCCCCCCCCCCAAGTCCTACCCATGCTGCCTCCTGAGTCCAGCAGCTGGAGCCTGGCTCATCTCCGCAAATGGCTCACGTTTTACGCACCTCTCACAAGAGGAAATTGCTTATCCCATGTCCCTTTCATGTTGTCTCTGTGTCCACTTAATATAGTAAATTACATAATGAATCTTTCTAGTTAGTTATTAATATATATTGAGTCTAGATTATTTATGATATCTAATTTAAAATCATATTTTGCAGCTTCAATATGTGGGCATATATTAGAGTGCCACAGTTCTCATTTGTAAATGTATGCAAGTGTATTAATTTCCTGGATACAAGGCAAAGTGGGTGTAGCTTCAGAGATTCTGGTGGCTGAGGATCACCTGAATGAACGACATTGTGTACAGCATTGTTTTCACCATTTATTTCATCCACCTCCCTAACCTCTAGGCCCTCATATTGCCTGCTGCAAATTCCATTATTTACGCTTTATGTAGACATTATTACACCACTTAACAGAAACACCGCGTCTTCAAAAGCCTGTGCCTACCAGTGACAAACGGCAAGTCATCACCGGCAGTATATTTGAACTTAGGAAGCGCCATCTGCAAATAATACCTACTCCATACCAATCCAGCTTGACGCCGCCAGATCTATGAATCATTGGAGTATATTTCTTTATACTTGTTCCAACATATGCTTTCATAATTGTTAAAATCTGGGAGTAGGTGTTGATAACTTTGAGTTGAAATCCTCCATCTTCATTCATTGTTTTTTTTAAGATTACCATGACTATTTTTGGCCTTTTGTTACCCAATGAATTTGAGAGTCAACTTTTTAGATTTTGCAAAGTAAAACTTAAAATAAAATAAAAATTTTAAAACATGTTTTGATTTTGATGTGGATTGCATTGAACTTGTATAATAATTTAGGAGGCAATAAAGATTTTTATAATATTCCAATAAATGACAATGAACATAAAAAATTCTCCACTTATTTATATCATATTTAATAATTTTCAATTCCTTGCAATTAGTGTAGCAGTCTTGCCCATTTCTGCTTTTATTTATTTCAAGGTATTCAATGATTATTAATGCTACTGGTACAGATCTTTTTGTAAATTTTATATTCTATTTGTTGCTACTGTTTATAAATATAATTCATTTTTTAATAGTGACTTTGTATCCAGTGACCTTGCTAACTTAGTTTATTAATTTTGATAGGTTGTACATTACTTCTGAATTGTCTAAGTTTACAATTGTGTCATTTTTGAGTATTGAGAGTCATATTCTTACACCATCAGTTTGCCTCATTTTTTCCTCATTACAGTGTTGAATAGTCTTGGAGATAGCAGAGATTTGTTATCTATTTTGAGGTATACATATTTTATATAATTCAGTTATACAGTGCATATTGTTTTGTGTTTGGCTTCTTTAGTTCAATTATATTTGCTGGATATATCATTATTGTTGAATTTAGTTATATTTTGTTCATTCTCATTATTTGTATAAACCAGGTGACTGTATTCAAAAATACAAGCTAGTTTTGTTCCAGATTTCAGGGGTAATTATGTAGTATGATATGTGCTGTAGGGTTTTGCGTGTGTGTGTCCCCACGTGTATTTATGCTTGACAGTCTATATCATATTACAAGAGTTTCTTATAAAAGATTAAGGCTAATTTCCTGAAATTATTTTTCTTATGAATAGGTATTCCTTCTTTCAAATGCTTCCTTTCTTGCATTTATCAATATCATATGATTCTGTGTTCAGGTAATACATTGTATTGATTAATTTTCAACTGTTTAAAAAACCCTGCACACATGGAAAAAGCTCACTTGTTTATTATGCCCTATCCTTTAAGTCTATTGTTGAATTTGATTTAATAATATTTTGTTTAGATTTTAATCAATATCCATGAATGAGATTGATGTATAATTTCATTTTTTTACCACGTTACACGCTAAAACGTGCAATGTTCTTGTCAGATTTTCCATTCCTGGTAAAACTCATCTCAAAAAACTTTTAGGAAGACTTTCCTCTGTTCTATTTTTTTGTTTCCTGAAAGAATATGTGCAGTGTGCAGGCTTGTATTTACTTAGTGTCTGAGTTGTTCTTTCTATAAAAGATTTATTTATGAATTTAACTATGTGAAATGTATACATATAATCACCGAAAAGCTTTCTTTATTCTTCAATAACTTTCGTAAGTAGTATGTTTGGAAGACTTTGTTCATTCTATAAAAGTTCTCAAATTTATTGTCATGAGTTGCTTATAATAAGTGCTTATTTTTCTTACAATGCATAGTATTTACAAAAATAACTCCTTCCTTTTGACAATAAGGGAATTTATACATGAAATTAATGAAGTGAGAGTAACAGGCTGTTTCCCATAAAAGACGTAATATGTTTGGCCCAATTTGTAGAGAATTGAAATATAACTCAAAATCATATCAAAAGCTCGTAGAGGAAAGAAACCCACTATGAATTACTTAATTTTTATTTTTAGTATGAACACAGACTATGAGAATTAGGCCTCGTGATTTTAACTTTTTAGGTGTACTTTTCTATTGGAAAGGAAAATTTCCTTTTGTAAGTGATTACAATGATTCTCTGAGATTAAGCATCATTTTATTAGTTGTGCTATATAACAAAGTTCTCAAAAATATTAAGTTTTGGATAAAGTAAACACAAAGCTTTTAAACCTTGTAATGATGAGAAAACTTTAAAAAGGTTTGCAGAAAGTATGCTAAAAGAAGTTTGTGGGCTTTTCTGGTTGTTAAGTGTTTCACTTTTCTATGATTTTAACACTAGAATATTTATTAACAAACAAAATGAAATAAAAGAAACTACCCTTTGGCTCCTAAAATTCTATCTTACACTTATCTCCAAAAGCACCCATTTAAAGGTGTTAGTATAAGCCAGTAAAGTAAGGTGGCCTTTTACCTGACAACATTTCAATCCAAGTAGAAGATAAGAAGAAAATTTATCCTTAGAGAATAATTTCAGAGTAAACTTTTCTACAGCTACTCCCCAGAGGTTAAGGTAAGAAATAAACTGAACACAAACATCTCTCTATAGAAAATTGCTTGAGTTGGCTCAATTCTCCAGTGAAAGCTACAACTATATTTACTTTTCTTCCATTTTTCTAAGAAGATACCTTTAAATGAGTTATGCTTTAATGGGGGTATTTTAGAGATTGAGAAAAAAGTATAGATACTACTAAATATAATTTCTTCCAAATCTAAATTATTAAAAAATATTTATCAGGACATGTTGCCCGCCCTTATGTAACTTTGCTGACCTATTTCTATTGTTGAGTCAGCTAACACAAGTATAGATCAGTGACTCTATTACAGATATTCAGTAACGAATATAAAACACCGTCTGAAACAAATATTTAATATTAAAAATAAAAATTTCCTATTTTCATAAGCCTATAATTTTCTATGTTCCTGCTTATATTTTTTTGTAAAATTACCAATTTTATGCTATACTTAGATAATTCTAACACTTTATGGTAATTGCTGTATTTCCTTGTGATTACCTGTACCATCAGGTCATGGTCTAATTTGTCATTGTTTTTGGGGTGATGATTCTTAGAAAATATTACTATGCATTTCTAAATATAACTAAAAACGTTGTAAATACATGTGGCATAGACGTAACTATGCATAGGGAGTTTTCTGATTCAGGACATTGGGAATGGAGGTAGAGTGAAAACAAAATACACAACGCTTTCTTTCAAAAATAAGATAACTAAATAAAATTATGAATTACCTGCATCTATGAGGATTTTGTAAAGCAGAATTAAAAATTCTGCCATCTTGCTGTACTGAATTTTTTTTTTTTTAGTTTGAAAGTTTCAGGTCCATCTATATTCTGAATGGTGGTCTCTCTTACTACCATTATTTTGTATTGTGTTGAACACTGGTGAAAGTGATAGTGTTCATTCTGCTACAAAATTGTCAAGAAACGGTGCATTTCTGAGTATTTTGTAAAGCAAAATTAAAAAGCTATATATCTTTAAATAAACTCATTTCCCATACCATTTCAGCCTATTAGAACTCCAACCATATTGTGTAAAAATTCCCGTCATTCAATCATTGTGAAAACTCTCACTTTTAACTATTTCTGATAATTTGCTGATAATTTGATGTTGAAAATTAGTTTGTAAAATCTTTTCTAAAAAACTAATTATCTATTTTAATATAGTTTCAAACCAGGAACAGTGGCTCATGTCTGTAATCCCAAGATTTTGGGAGGTTGAGGCAGGAGAATTACTTGAGCCCAGAAAAAGGCTGCAGTAGCTTTAATTATGCCATTTCACTCCAGCCTGGGTGACGGTGCGACCCTATATATATATAATTTCACATTTTCTATAAAAAATAATCCATACATATCATTTGGTATGGTTAAAATGAGAAGATGGCCTGATTGTGATTTCATGAATTATGTGGTTTATTGCCATACATAGAGATTTTCTATGTCCTTTTTTTTCTAACAATAAAGAGAAAAAATATGGAGAACCAATCTTACAGGAATGCACTGTGACAAAGTACATTAACCACATGATGAGTGAGTTCCAATTTTGTTTAGAGTTCAATTATGCAAATCCAGTTGATCAATTAAAATGGAAGTAGGCCTCTGTGGATGTAAAGTCTAATTGAAGTTTGAGGCATATCTTTCTATCAGAAGTTTTCAGGAGGGATAATTTGACCAGCACAGCATAAGTTCATGTTCAGAGTCAAGGTCATCAGACACAGGAGTGGTGCTGATGTTGGTGAATGAGGCTTGGGAGAATGTATTGAAGGCTGTCAGTAGCCCTGCTACAGCCTAAGCTGTCAGTTGAAGGCTGCCAGAGAGTAGTCCTGCCAGAGTCTAAGCTCTCAATGTGTCTCTCAAAGTCTTGGGTTTATATATGTTTTGGAGTCCAGTAGTTGAGGCCAATATCTCTCATAAATGGTTTGATAAGCTGTGACATAAAATTCTCACAGAGAGGGAAATTACATTCCATGTCCTTTTCATAGCAAAACTTGTGTCACTAATATAGCAAATTATTAAATTAGAATCCTTTCAAAGTTAAATAATAATACATATTGAGTCCAGATTATTTTATGACACTAAAATTTTAAAATCATATTCTCAACAAGTTTAATATGTGGGTATATATTAGAGGTTATGTTTTATTTGTGTAAATGTATGGGGTAAGTGTATAATTTTGATACATGCATAGTGTAGTGGTGAAGCCAGAGATTTTAGGTTATGCATCACCTGAATAACGTACATTGTGTACATTAAGTTTTCATCATTTATCTCATCCACCTCCTCAACCTCTGAGTCTTCATTGCCTGTAATTCCACACTCTACGCTTATGTGTACACATTATTATCTACCACTTATCAGTGAGAACATCAGGCATCTTTCTGTGCCTGAGTTGTTTCATTTCAGATAAAGGCCTCCAGTAGAAACATCATATAGGATATTTGAACTTAGGAGCCATGATCTGTAACATTACCCTACCCATACCAATCCAGCTGACGTCACAGATCTATGAAATTTACTAAACAAGTTAGTTGCAACGAATCTGATTATTCTGTCATCTGCCTAACTCCAAAAGATAGTCATACTGATTCTTCTCTTTAAACTAAATACATGTTTTTTTATGGCTACATAGAAGTGCATTATGTATATTTACCACATTTTTAAAATCCATTTATCCATTGGTGAACACTTAGGCTGATACGTTATCTTTGCTACTGTGAATAGTGCTGTGATAAACATACAAATGACAGTGTCTTTTTGATATTTCTTTTCCTTTGGGTAGATAACCAGTAGTTGAATTGCTAGATCGAATGGTAGGTCTATCTTTACTTCTTTGTGAAATCTCCATATTATATCTCATAGATGTTGTACTAACTTGCATTCCCAACAATAAGTGTTCCCTATTCTCTGCATTCTTGCCGTCTGTTGTTTTTCTGACTTTTTCATAATAGCCTTTCTGACTAGTAAAGGTGATATATCTCACTGTGGTTTTAATTTGCATTTCTCTAATGATTAGTGATATTAACCATTTTTATATGCCTATTGGCCATTTAAATGAAAAATATTCATTCATGTCATTTGTCCACTTTTTAATGGAATTATTTATTTTAATTCATTGCTGTTGTTGAGTTGTTAGGAGTTCTGTATAAGTTCGAGATTCCCTATTCCCTCTTCAAATGCATAGTTTGAAAGTATTTTCTCCCATTTTGCAGGTTATCTATTCACTCTGTTGATTATTTCTTTTGTTGTACAGAAGCTTTTTCATTTAATTAATTCAATTTTTCTGTTTTGTTTTTGTTTCCTGTTCTTTTGAGGTCTTAGTGATGAATTCATTGTTTAGACCAATGTCCAGAAGAGTTTTACCTGGGTTTTCTTCTACAACTCACAGTTTCAGGTCTCACGTATAAGTCTTTAATCTATGTTTAGTTGATTTTTGTACATAATAAGAAACAAGATCCAGTTTTATTATTTAAAGTAAACAAAAGCCATGTAAAGGTGTTAACATTTTTAAGTTAAATTTACTTTTTAGTTATTTATATACTATACTTTAAGTTCTGGGGTACATGTGCAGAACGTGCAGTTTTGTTACATATGTATACAGATGCCATGGTGGTTTGCTGCACCAATCAACCCGTCATCCACATTAGGTATTTCTCCTAATGCTATACCTCCCATAGCCCCCATCCCCTGACAACCCCCGGTGTGTGATGTTCCCCTCCCTGTGTCCGTGTATTCTAATTGTTCAGCTCTCACTTATGAGTGAGAAGATGCTGTTTGGTTTTCTGTTGTTGTGTTAGTTTGCTAAGAATGATGGTTTCCAGCTTCATCCATGTCCCTGCAAAGGTCATGAACTCTTTCTTTCTTTCTTTTTTTGAGACGGAGTCTCTGTCACCAGGCTGGAGTGCAGTGGCACGATCTCGGCTCACCGTAACCTCCGCCTCCTAGGTTCAAGTGATCTCCTGCCTCAGACTCCCAAGTAGCAGGGACTACAAGCATGCACCACCAAGCCCAGCTAACCTTTTGTATTTTTAGTAGAGATGGGGTTTCAGCATGTTGGCCAGGATGGTCTCAATCTCATGACCTTGTGATCTGCCTGCCTCGGCCTCCCAAAGTGATGGGATGACGTGAACTCATGCTTTTTTATGGCTGCATAGTATTCCATGATGTATATGGGCCTCATTTTCTTTATCCAGTCTAACATTGATGGGCATTTGAGTGGGTTTCAAGTCTTTGTTATTGTGGATAGTGCTGCAATAAACACACGTGCACATGGGTCTTTATAGTAAAATGATTTATAATGCTTTGGGTATATACTCAGTAATGGGATTGCTGGGTCAAATGTATTTCTAGTTCTAGAACCTTGAGGAATCGCCACACCATCTTCCACAATGGTTGAACTAATTTACACTCCCACCAACAGTGTAAAAGCGTACCTATTTCTCCACATCCTCTCCAGCACGTGTTGTTTCCTGATTTTTTAATGATCACCATTCTAACTGGCGTGAGAGGATATCTCCTTGTGGTTTCAATTTGCATTTCTCTAATAACTAGTGACGATGGGCTTTTTTTCGTAGGTTTATTGGCTGCATTAATGTCTTCTTTGGAAAAGTGTGCTCATATCCTTTGCCCACTTTTTGATGGGATTTTGTTTTCTTGTAAACTTGTTTAAGTTCCTTGTAGATTCTGGATACTAGCCCTTTTTCAGATGAATACATTGCAAAAATTTTCTCCCATTCTGTAGGTTGCCTATTCACTCTGATGATAGTTTTTAACAAGTTTTTAAGTCAAATTTACTTTTTAGTTATTTATATACTATACTTTAAGTTCTGGGGTACATGTGCAGAACGTGCAGTTTTGTTACATATGTATACAGATGCCATGGTGGTTTGCTGCACCAATCAACCCGTCATCCACATTAGGTATTTCTCCTAATGCTATACCTCCCATAGCCCCCATCCCCTGACAACCCCCGGTGTGTGATGTTCCCCTCCCTGTGTCCGTGTATTCTAATTGTTCAGCTCTCACTTATGAGTGAGAAGATGCTGTTTGGTTTTCCATTCTTGTGTTAGTTTGCTAAGAATGATGGTTTCCAGCTTCATCCATGTCCCTGCAAAGGACATGAACTTTTTTTTTTTCTTTCTTTCTTTCTTTCTTTCTTTCTTTCTTTTTTTTTTTTTTTTTTTTTTTTTTTTTTTTTTTTTTTTTTTTTTTTTTTTTTTTTTTTTTTTTTTTTTTTTTTTTTTTTTTTTTTTTTATAAAACACAATTGATCACGGATGATGTCTTCTGGTGAGATCTTGGGGTAAACCTTACAAGGGGTAAAGTGTGCTTGGTGTGATGCTACCTCATTACAGTAACTACGATACCACATTTTAAAATTGAAAAAAGAAAATCAGACTTTTGTGAGTATCTTACGAAATTCAGATCCTTTCTATGATGGCAAATAAAACAGGAATTTGGAGCACCAAACTTTACCCCTTCCTCTGCAATAACCTAAACACAAAGTTTCGAGCGTGTTTTAGAATGAGTTCCTAATTTTATACCTATTTCTTCTTCTTCATCTTGAAACCTTTATCATTACATAGTGTGTTGTAACCGGGCGAGTTGTAGAAACGCCACAGTCTGAGACTGATTCAGGTCCTTACTGCAGTGACGAGAGCTAGCACTCAAAATTCTCTTGGCCCCAAAGAAGGGCTAGATTTCTTTATACCTTGGTCGGGAGGCTGTGAGCATTTTGTGGGGCCGAGCAGTTGAGACAGGGCAGTTACAGAAAAATAAGCAGTTTCAGGTGCAGGGGCTCAAACTATCACAGAGATAATGCATGGGCTTTGGGTACCATCCACCGAGCATGTCCCTAGGAGCTGCTGGTGCGGCTTGTCTCAATATCTTATCAGTAAGTGCGTTCCCGGATGTGTGCTTGGGAGTCAGCTACTCTAGTTAAGTCCTTGAGGAAGGGGGCGGGTAGGGGCTGCAAGTGAAGGGGAGCCAAAATGGAGTCTGTGTGGCTCTCTCAGCTAAGGAGGGTCAATCAAGGAGTTCAAAACAAGGTGGGGCATCAGATTGGTACCTCTCTATATTCTTGATACTTGTTCTTGCTCTGAAGTCTGCTCTGCTGAAATTAATACAACCTGCCGAAGCTTTCCCTTCTGATGAATGTTAGCATGAAATTACATCTTGTTGCATCAGCTTGCTTCTATCTTATATATCTACATCTATATTTAAAAGGGTGAGTTTCTTGTAAAAACATATAGTTGGGTTTTATATTTGATCCACTGTGACAATCTTTGTCTTTTCATTGGTGTATTTAAACAATTGACAATTAATGTGATTATTGATATAGTTAAATTAATATGTACCATGTTTTTCTCTTCTTTATCCTATTTTTTCTTCTATTCTTTTTTTTTTTTTTTTTTTTTTTTTTTTTTTTTTTTTTTTTTTTTTTTTTTTTTTTTTTTTTTTTTTTAGCATATCAGTGATACTTATTTTGAAACTTTTTAAAATGGGTTTGCCTAGAGTTTACCAATATACATTTACACTTGTTACAGGTCCACCTTACAATAACTTGATTCTGCTTCCCTACATGATGCAAGCACCTTATAATAACCCACATATTTAATTTTGTCTCATCCCACTTTATCATTGCTGTCATTCATTCACTTATAATCATATATTTTTGCTATGGTCATTTTGAAGACAACTATCTGTTACATCAGTAAAAAATAAAATTAACATTTCAATTTTATCATCATTTATTCCTTCTCTAAAGATCTTTTTTTATGGAGATATGATCATCTGACTTGTATAATTTTCTTTCTCTTTTAATATATTCCTTTAACATTTGTTTGCAAAGGGAAAATCTACTGGCAACAAATTCCCTCAACTTATCCCATCTACCAAAGTCTTTATTTCTGTCTCATTTTGGAAGGATGATTTTGCAGAGATGCGAAGTCTAGGCTGGCGGGGGTATTTTTTTCTTCTCAATTTAAATTTCACTCTCTTCTTGCATGTTTTCTGGGGAGAAAGAAGATATAATTCTTTTCTTTGTTATTTTATAGGTAAGGTTTTCTTTTATCTCTTCTGGCATATTTTTTTTCAAAGGGATTATTTTTTACCGCTAAAGGTACACCTGTTAATTTTTCCGATCTTCACTGTGAAAATATAGTTGGGCTCCTGGAGGTAAAACTCACAAAAGAGTGAACATGCTTCCTAAGACTGAGTTCCCCTGGAGTTTGTATGTCTACAGCTGTCATATTTAAAGTTGAGAAACCAAGTTCATGCTAAGATGAGGAACAAAGTAAGATAGTCCACTCTTACATCCTATCAGCATGCTTTTGAGTCCCTAGTTAATACAGGTAGAACCAGAAATGGAAGTAAAGGTATACAGATTGAAAAGGAAAAAATAAAACTCTTTTTTTGTTGTTGTTGAGATGATTGCTTATGTAGAAAATTTCAAAGAATCAACAAAATCTTCGGGATCAAATATGTGATTACAGAAAACTTGGAGGTTACAAAGTTAGTGTACAAAAGCGATTTTCTTTTTCTTTCTCTTTTTTTTTCTTTTTCTTTTTTGAGACAAGAGTCTCACTCTGTCACCAGGCTGGAGTGCAGTGGCGCTATCTTGGCACACTGCAACCTCCGCCTCCCAGGTTCAAGCGATTCTGCTGCCTTAGCCTCCCGGTAGCTGGGACTACTGCAGGCCCATGCCACCATGCCCAGCTAATTTTTTGTATTTTAGTAGAGACAGGGGTTTCACCATGTTGGCCAGGATGGTCTTGATCTCCTGACCTCATAATCTGCCTGCCTCAGCCTCCCAAAGTGCTTGGATTACAGGCATGAGCCACCATGCCACAGCCCATTTCTTTTTATATACTAGAAGTGAACAGTTGGAATTTGAAATTAGAAACACCATGCCATTTATATTGACACCAAAAACATGAAATACTTAGGTACAATCTAACAAAATATGTATAAGATGTACATAAAGGGAAACTAAAAAGTTAATGAATAATTAAAGATGTCAACTTTTTCAAAATTGTCCATAGATTCAATGCATTTCCAATCAAAATTCAAAATTGTTTTGTAGATTTCAGCAAACTGATTCTAAAGTTTATGTGGAAAGGCAAGAGACCCAAAATAGCCAACACAACGTTGAAGGAGAACAAAATCAGAGCAGTAGTACACTACCTGACTTCAATACTATATTGTTACAGTAATCAACATATTGTCATTATTGGTGAAACAGAAAATGGTCGATGGAACAGAATAGAATGTCCAAAAAATAGACCTACATTAATATAACCAATTTATATTTGACAAATGAGCAAGAAAATTTAGTGGAGAAAGAATGCTGTTTTCAACAAAATGTGCTAGAATAATTGGACATTCATATGCAAAAAATGAATGTAGACACAGACCGTTTACAAACAATAGCATCAAATGCATTGTAGACCTAAATGTAACTGCTAAACTATTAAAGTCCCAGATGATAACATAAGAGAAAATATAGGTGCCTTGGTTTGACCAAGACTATTTAGATACAGCACCATTAGCATAATCTATGGAAAAAGTAGATACATTGGAATTCCTTAAAATTATAACGTTTTTCAAACATCCTGTTCAGAGAATGAAAATCAAGTCATACAATTGAGACAAAATATTTTCAAAACATACATAGAATAAAGAACTTGTATTCACAATACATAAAAAGAATTCTAGAAACTCAACTATAAGAAAACAAACATCTCAATATTAAAAACAGAAAAAATATCTAAACAGACACCTCATGAAAGAAGATCTGCAAATGGAAAATAAGCAAATGAAAACATGCCCAACAGTATATGTAATTAGGGAATTGTAAACTAAAACAACATTATGATGGTTCATAGTATGTGTCAACTTCATTGGATTGAAGGATGCCTAGATGGCTGCTGAAGCGTTGTTTCTGGGTGCGTGCAAAGGGGTGTTTTCAGAGATTGACATGTGAGTCAGAGTACTGGGAAGGAGGCTACCTAGAGCGTGGTCAGCACTATCAATTGGCTGCCAACAGAGAGATAGAACAAAGGGAGCAGAAGGGGTATTCAGCTTGCTGAGGTCTCTTGCTCTGACCGTCCCTCCTGCAGAAGTTAGCTTTCTGTCTTCATGCCCTTGGTAATGGGACTCCAGGTTCTGTGGCCTCTGAACTCGGGACAGCTTGCACCAACAGGCTCCTGGGTTCTCTTGGGCCTTTGGCCTCAGACTGAGGGCAGCACTGTCAGCTTCACTATCAGCTTTTCTCAGTCCCCAGCTGGCAGAAGTCCCACCGTGGGAATTCACCTTTGTAATCATGTGAGCCAATTCTCCCTAATAAATCCCTTTTACATATACATATATCCTATTAGCTCTAATCACTCTCAAGAACCTTGATTGATACAAACAATAAGAAACAACTATGGAGAAACAATTAAAATGGAAAATTCCAAAACACTGATAGCACCCAATGCTGGCAAGGAAGTTGAGTAACAAGAACTCTCATTCTTTGCTGGTGAAAATGCAAAATGGTACACCACTTTGGAAAACAACAGAGCTTTCTTACAAAACAATGTTTGTAGCAGCTTTACTCATAATTTCCACAACTTGGAAGTGACCATGACATCCTTGAATAGGTGAATGGATGAACAATGTATGGCACATCCATTCAGTGGGATATTATTCAGTGATAAAAACAGAAAGACATAGATGAACTAATTTCACTGGGTGGAAAAAGGCAATCTGAAAAGGCTGTGTACTGTGTGATTCCAACTATCTGACATTCTGTAAAGGCTGAACTATGGAGACAGTGAAAAGGTCAGTAACTTTCAAAGATTTAAGGGTTCTAAGGGAGGGAGGAGTAGACAGAGCACAAGGAATTATTAGGGCAGTGAAATTATTTCTCTGTTGATATTAACATATCAGTATTAAAATATATACCACGTTATGTGTACCCACAAAAATCAGGAATACAGAATTTAAAACAAACAAAAATGTGTATTTATTTTCATGTTTGGTTTTCAGAAATTTAGTATGATGTGTTTAGGTGTGGTTTTCCTTTTATTTATCATTCTTGTGGTTTGTAGCACTTCCTGAATCTGTCACTGGTATTTTCCAGCTTCAAGAGCTTCTTAGCCATTAGTTTTTCAAATATTGTTGTTGTGCCATCTTTCTCTTCTATTCTTCTGTAACTCCAGTTATACATTTTTATACTTTTCACCACGTCCCAGATGTCTCCTACACTTATTTCTCTGTTATCTATTCTGTTTTTCTCTCAATAGCTGGATATGGATATTTTCTTCTGGTTTGTCTTCTAGGCCATTGATTTTTCTCTTTAGCTGTCTGACGTACTATTAAATCTATTTACTGAGTTCTTAAAATTGCTTATTGTATACTTAGTCCTAAAGTGTCCATTTTCAATTTTTCAGTTCTCTGCTAAAATTGTCTAACTTGCCATTCAGTTTTTGAAATATCACTCCAGGCAATTTTAGTTTTGCCTGATATCTCAAATACCTGACTATATTGTGGGTCAATTACAGCGGTCATGTTTACAATTAATGTTTACTTAAGTTCTGTCTTTTTCCTATGTCTGGTTATTTTCATTCGGGATGGTATGTGAGGAAAATGTCTGGATACTTTAAAACTCCATCTGATGTTAACTTCTGCCTGAAATTTCATTTTGTTTCCCTCAACCAGATGTGCTAATGGAAGATCTCCTTAACCATGTGGTAATGAGTTTATTATTAGCAGCTGGGCTTCAGTCCGTGTTGAGATTGAGCTATTTCTAGTTCTCTCTTCCTCTTAGAGAATAAGCCTTAGAGATACCAACAGAAAGTTTAGGTAGTTAAAATCAAAATGGAATCCAAACGTGTCTAACATGTAAGTCTTTAACCCATCTTGAATTAACTTATTAGGTGGTTTTCAATTTAGTACTCAGTTGGGTATTTCTTGCTCTCATTTTAATCATCAATCGTAATTTATGATGACTGGCCCCGTGGATGTACAACTTCGGCAACATCTGTAAATTCAGTACCTAATGTTTATCAGTATTTCTTAATGACCTGCTTTGGCTTCATCATTTCATATATTTTATCAATTATGTGATTAGTATTCACATATACTTTTTCACACTGTTGAAGCATTGTGAATATTACATCATCATGTTAATTATTTGTAAAAATACATAAAACCAGAAATTATTATTAGAATTATTCTTTAAAAGAGAAACAGGCTCGGGCATATTTGCTCATGCCTGTAACTTCCCTCCATGGAGCCCAGGTAGAGTGGATTGCTTGAGGCCAGGAGTTGAAGACCAGCCTGGGAAACATGGTGAAACCTGGTCTCTATAAAAAATCCATAAATGTTGAAGCATTGTGGATTCCATTTTTGGATTTTTATGAGGGCCTGGACCTGCATGTTTCAATTTCCCTAGGCTCAAGCAATCCACCTACCTGAGCCTAGTGAGGAGGAATTGGTATGAGCAGGTAATACTGGAAAACTAATTCCTCTTTTCAAAGAGCCAATTCTGTATAATAATAATTTCTGGTTTTATGCATTTTACAAATAATTGACATGATGATGTAATATTCACAATGCTTTCAACAGTGTGAAAAAGTACTATGTGAATATTAATCACATAGTGAAATGATGAAGCAGAATAAACCAGAAATATTGATAAACATTGAGCCATTGAAACCAACAGATTAATCCAGAGAATGTCCTATGAAATATGACTGATCGTGCAAAATGAGGCAGAAAACTCTGGGCAAATGGTGAAAAGTGCTAATCTGTGACTTTGGGATGTCTTCATAATTGTAAAGTTTCATTGCTCTTTCAATAGGGGTCTTAACAGAGTCATAAGTCCATCCCTTCCTGGCAAACAGCCTTTCGATGATTCCAGGCATTTCATAGCCCTTTCTTAGAATGAAATCTTTGAAGGCGATTGGCCCGTAAAGATCGTCCAGAACATCAGGTTCGTCGGGCTTTTTAACAGCGAGCTTGGGGTCAGTCAAAGGTTCATCACTTCTTCGCTTCTTCCACAATTTAGGATGGAGGTACCATGCTCCATACCTCATCTTCACAGGCTGAGTGATATAAACATTGATAGCCTGTGGAATTTCCAGGTGTTTTCCTGGGATAAGAATTTGTCCTTATGTTTTCACACAGCTGCATGGTGTACTTCAGCTCTGAGGAACACTCCATGTATTTTCTTCAACTTTTTGAGTGCGTCATGGGTTGCTGTGTACGTGGTTGTAAATTTAAACAGATTCCAAATGGTTTCTTCATCAATTCCGAAGTCCGTAGCCCACTTGAAAAACTCACGCAGCTTTTCAGTGTGTATCAGGTTGAAGATAGTCAAGCACTTGCATTTGTGCTTGGTGTATCTTCCCCAAGCAGTTCTTTCTTGGGAGGCTCTGGGCTGAGATGGGACCGCCAGTCTCAGATGGCTCGAGGCGGAGACTGGACCCTGGGCAGTCTTGGGAGGCTCGAGGCGGAGACTGGACACTGGGCGAGTCTTGGGAGGCTCAGTGAGAACTGGACACTGGGCGAGTCTTGGGAGGCTCGGGCTGAGATGGGACCACGCCAGTCTCAGATGGCTCCGGGCGGAGACTGGACCCTGGACGAGTCTTGGGAGGCTCCAGGCTGAGACTGGACACTGGGCGAGTCTTGGGAGGCTCGAGGCGGAGACTGGACACTGGGCGAGTCTTGGGAGGCTCGAGGCGGAGACTGGACACTGGACGAGTCTTGGGAGGCTCCAGGCTGAGATGGGACACGCCAGTCTCAGATGGCTCCGAGTAGAGACTGGACCCTGGACGAGTCTTGGGAGGCTCGAGGCGGAGACTGGACACTGGGCGAGTCTTGGGAGGCTCGAGGCGGAGACTTGACCCTGGGCCGAGTCTTGGGAGGCTCGAGGCGGAGACTTGACCCTGGGCCGAGTCTTGGGAGGCTCTGGGCTGAGATGGGACACGCCAGTCTCAGACGGCTCCAAGTAGAGACTGGATGCCCGACGAGGTCTTGGGAGGCTCCGGGCGGAGACTGGACCCTGGCAGAGTCTTGGGAGGCGCAGGCGGAGACTGGACCCTGGACGAGTCTTGGGAGGCTCAGGCGGAGACTTGACCCTGGATGAGTCTTGAGAGGCTCAGGCGGAGACTGGACCCTGGGCGGAGTCTTGGGAGGCTCGAGGCGGAGACTGGACACTGGGCGAGTCTTGGGAGGCTGCGGGCTGAGATGGGACCACGCCAGTCTCAGGCGGCTCAGTAGAGACTGGATGCCCGGCGAGGTCTTGGGAGGCTCTGGGCTGAGATGGGACACGCCAGTCTCAGGCGGCTCAGTAGAGACTGGATGCCCGGGCCGAGTCTTGGGAGGCTCGAGGCGGAGACTGGACCCTGGGCCGAGTCTTGGGAGGCTCAGGCGGAGACTGGACACTGGGCGAGTCTTGGGAGGCTCGAGGCGGAGACTGGACACTGGGCGAGTCTTGGGAGGCTCAGGCGGAGACTGGACACTGGGCGAGTCTTGGGAGGCTCGAGGCGGAGACTGGACACTGGAGCGAGTCTTGGGAGGCTGCGGGCTGAGATGGGACACGCCAGTCTCAGACGGCTCCGAGTAGAGACTGGATGCCCGAGGAGTCTTGGGAGGCTCCGGGCTGAGACTGGACCCTGGACGAGTCTTGGGAGGCTCAGGCGGAGACTGGACACTGGACGAGTCTTGGGAGGCTCGAGGCGGAGACTGGACACTGGATGGACGAAGTCTTGAGAGGCTCCGGGCGGAGACTGGACACTGGACGAAGTCTTGGGAGGCTCAGGCGGAGACTGGACACTGGACGAAGTCTTGGGAGGCTCCGGGCGGAGACTGGACACTGGGCGGAGTCTTGGGAGGCTCCGGGCGGAGACTGGACACCAGAGTCTTGGGAGGCTCCAGGCGGAGACTTGACCCCGGACGAGTCTTGGGAGGCTCTGAGGCGGAGACTGGACACTGGGCGAGTCTTAGGAGGCTCGAGGCGGAGACTGGACACTGGGCGAGTCTTGAGGAGCTTTTTCTGCCTGCTTTTGGGGTCAGCTTTGGACCCTCTGAGAAGTTTTTTTGGCATTAAAAACTCGTCACGGCGACAAACGAGAGTGTCTTCGGGAGATGGACAGCCGTAGCGGAAGTCGTCCAGGCCCTCCTTCACAAATACCCAGTTCTGGGTGTCCATGGATGGGAACTTCAGGCGCCCGTGCTTGCGCATCTGAAAGTCTTTGGAAGGTGGTTGGTTACAGTACCGGGACTTGGAGTCCATGCCCAGGGACCTCAGCGGTCCTAGGCCTCTGGTCCCCATGGTGGCTCGCTGGGGTGCCAAGTCTCTAGCTTCTGTGGTTCCTGATCCCTGCCGCTCTAGTCCCTAGGAGACTGCCAGCCAGGCACAGCCCAGGTTCCTTCCTGGAGGCGGAGCAGCGCTGACATCACAAGCGCAGCCCAGGTTCTAACAGGTGCCTAGTGGAATCTCATTGTGGGTTTCATGTGCGTTTCCTAATGACTACTGCTATTGAACATCTCTATATTTGCTGATTTGCCATCCTTATCTCTCCTTGATTGAAGTTTCTGTGGATCTTTTTCCCATTTTTAAATTGTGTTGCTGGATATCATATTTAGTGATGAGAATCTTTGCTGTGCTCTAGATGTAAATAACTTATCAGATATATGATCTGCAAATTTTTCACTTGGCTTTTCCCTTTCATTGTCTTAACAGTGTCAAAGAGAAGTTTTTTAATTTGATGAAGTCCAATTGATCAATTTGTTCTTTTATGGATTGTGCTTCTCTTGATGTATCTATGAAAACTTGGCCTATCCAGAGGTCAAGGTTTAATTTTTGTAAACAGCACAAGATATAGATCAAAGGTTTATTTAAAAATGTACCTATTGCTTACATATATTTGATAATTTTAGAACTATTTTTGTAAAGACTAAATTTTCTCCACTGAATGACATTTGGAAATTGGCAGACTATCAGTTGTGTATACTTTTTGAAGGTCAATTTCTGGACACTCTTTTCCATTGATTTTTCTGTCACACAAATTTCACCCTCTGTTGGTTACTTTAGCTTTATAGTAAATCTGGAAATTAGGCTCTATTAGTCCCTTAACAATGTTCTCTTACAAAGTTAGTTCTTCCTAGGTCCTTTGAATTTCCATAGAAATTTTAAAGTCAGTGTGTCAATGTCAAAAAAAGTCCTGTTGGGAATTTGATTAGGATTCTGTTGAATGTATAGATCAATTTGAGGATAATTAGCATGTTAACAATAGGAAATCTGACCACTGAGAAATGTACAGCTTTCTATTTCTGTGATTTTCATTTTCTCAGGAATATTGTGTGTTTTTTAGTGTATGTGCCTTTCACATCTTTTTCTCTCCAGATTTTTCCTAAATATTGTTTTTCATACTATTATATGTAGAATTTTTTTAGTTGCAATTCCCAATTTTTTGTTTTTATGTTCAGAAGCATTTTTGAGTATTTCATTGAATTTTCTATATACATGATAGTGTCATCTGTGAATAAAGACAGTTTCCCTTCTTCCTTTCCAATCTGAATATTGTTATACCCCCACCAGTCCAGTCGCAATCCTTCATGTTCCTTTAAATAATATCAGTTAAATTTTTATCTCACTTATGGTGCTTGAAACAACACTATGAAAAGCATTTTTATAAAAAATTTTAATTATAGACAAATTCAGTCTGCATTATTAAGCATATCATTTTCTCATCACATAATAATTTTTTCTGTACATTCTTACTCATTTTTTAAAAGTAGTTTTCTCACTTCCCTTATTAGGTGCAGCTGAACAATGTTTTCTACCATTAGAAGCAGGTATACCCTAGTTCCTCCTTGTAAATGAGGTATGATCAATGCCTCTCTTGCTTTTGGCTCCTCCTCTATAAAATAGACACAGTGTATATTCCTCTTAGGTGTCTCATTAAATCAAAGAACTAGATTATGTGTAAATCAAGATAATCTATATAACATGACTTTGTATAGTGTCTGGAACAGAATAAGCATCCTGTAAAATATTGTTAATTTATATAGTATTACTACAGTTTGAAAATAAAAATATTCTACATTTGATGTGTATATAAAGGAAAAGCAACATCATACATTTACATATCACAAATATTTTCATTTATTGATTATAAGAATCTATGTTAAAGTCTCAAGATACTTAGATTTCATAATGTGAGGTTGGTAAGATCAAATTTGATATAGATTTATTTTTGACTTTTTTTTTTCCTTTTTTATTTTTATTAAACTTTAAGTTCTAGGGTACATGTGCTCTAGGGTACATGTGCACAATGTGCAGGTTTCTTATATATGTATACATGTGCCATGTTGGTGTGCTGCACCCATTAACTCGTCATTTACATTAGGTATATCTCCTAATGCTATCCCTCCCGCCTCCCCCCACTCCACGACCAGGCCCCTGTGTGTGATGTTCCCCCTCCTGTGTCCAAGTGTTCACATTGTTCAGCTCCCACCTATGAGTGAGAACATGTGATGTTTGGTTTTCTGTCCTTGTGATAGTTTGCTGAGAATGATGGTTTCCAGCTTCATCCATGTCCCTACAAAGAACATGAACTCATCCTTTTTTATGCCTGCATAGTATTCCATGGTGTATATGTGCCACAATTTCTTGATCCAGTCTATCACTGATGGACATTTGGGTTGGTTCCAAGTCTTTGCTATTGTGAATAGTGCCACAGTAAACATGTGTGCATGTGTTTTTATAGCAGCATGATTTATAGTCCTTTGGGTATATACCCAGTAATGGGATGGCTGGGTCAAATGGTATTTCTAGTTCCAGATCCCTGAGGAATCACCACACTGTCTTCCACAGTGGTTGAACTAGTTTACAGTCCCACCAACAGTGTGAAAGTGTTCCTGTTTCTCCACATCCTCTCCAGCACCTGTTTCCTGACTTTTTAATGATGGCCATTCTAACTGGTGTGAGATGGTATCTCATTGTCCTTTTGATTTGCATTTCTCTGATGGCCAGTGATGATGAGCATTTTTTCATGTGTCTTTTGGCTGCATAAATGTCTTCTTTTGAGAAGTGTCTGTTCCTACCCTTTGCCCACATTTGATGGGGTTGTTTGTTTTTTTCTTGTAAATTTGTTTGAATTCTTTGTAGATTCTGGATATTAGTCCTTTGTCAGATGAGTAGATTACAAATATTTTTTCCCATTCTGTAGGTTGCCTGTTCACTCTGATGGTAGTTTCTTTTGCTGTGCAGAAGGTGTTTAGTTTAATAGAAAAGTTCTATGGAGACTGTATGTTACATGCAAGAGCCAATGCTTCAACAATTCTCTATAACAATACTCCAACTAACAAGCTCATGTGAGTACTCACTTATCTCACAGCTGAATGTCACCACACCCAGCTAATTTTTAATTTAAAAAAATTTTTTTTTTTTTGAGACAGAGTCTCGCTCTGTCACCAAGGCTGGAATGCAGTGGCAACAATCTTGGCTCACTGCAACCTCTGCCTCCTGCGTTCAAGCAGTTCCCCGAGTAACTGGCATTAGAAGCATGCACCACCACGCCTGGCTAATTTTTGTATTTTTAGTAGAGACGGGGTCTCCCTATGTTGCCCAGGCTGGTCTCGAACTTCTGGCCTCAAGCGATCCACCCTCTGGCCTCCCAAAGTGATGGGTTTACAGGCATGACCTACCATGCCTAGCCCAAGTTTTTTGTAGAGGTGGAATCTCCCTATGTTGCCCAGACTGGTGTTGACTTCTAGGCTCCAGCGATCCTCCTGCCTCAGCCTCCCAAAGTTCTGGAATTACAGCCATTCTTTATGCCTTAACCTTTTTTTTTTTTTTTTTTTTAAGACAGAGTCTCCCTCTGTCACCCAGGCTGGAGTGCAGTGGCACACAATCTTGGCTCCTTGCAACCTCCACCTCCCAGGTTCAAGAGATTGTCCTGCCTCAGCCTCCCGAGTAGCTGGGACTACAGGCACCCGCCACCGTGCCCGGCTAATTTGTTTGTATTTTTAGTAGAGACGGGGTTTCAGCGTGTTGGTCAGACTGGTCTCGAACTCCTGACCTCATGATCTGCCTCAGCCTCCCAAAGTGCTGGGATTACAGGCATGAGCCACTGTGCCTGGCCAGAAGATTTCTTTCTGTTTAGCAATCCTTTATTATAGATTGCCTGACATGTTCAACCCATTCAGGTTTCATGCCAGTTCAGTAATAAAATAATTACTTTTTTGTTTGTTTGTTTGAGATGGAGTTTTTTCTCTTGTTGTCCAGGATGGAGTGCAATGGCACAATCTCGGCTCACTGCAGCCTCCATCTCCCAGGTTCAAGTGAGTCTCCCGCCTATGCCTCCCGAGTAGCTGGGACTACAGGCACCCACCACTCATGCCCAGCTAATTTGTTTGTATTTTTAGTAGAGACGGGGTTTCAGCGTGTTGGTCAGACTGGTCTCGAACTCCTGACCTCATGATCTGCCTCAGCCTCCCAAGTAGTTGGGATGACAGGCGTGAGCCACTGGGCCCAGCCAATAATTGCCTTTGCTTTCTAGCTGTGTAGAGAGGTTTTCTGGATTAGGGGAAGGTTTATGTGTTGATGCTATGTGCCCCAAAAAGGTACACACACTGGCCTCTCCTTGAGCTGTTTGAGGTATTAGAGACAAGACAAGGAGATAGAATTTTTTTTTTTGAGATGGAGTTTTGCTCTTGTTGCCCAGGCTGGAGTGCAGTGGCACACAGTCTTGGCTCACTGCAACCTCCACCACCCAGGTTCAAGAGATTGTCCTGCCTCAGCCTCCCAAGTAGTTGGGATGACAGGCGCCTGAGCCACCGCGCCTGGCTAAGTGTGTATTTTTAGTAGAGCGGGGTTTCACTGTTGTCAGGCTGGTGTCGAACTCCTGACCTCAGGTGATGCACCCGCCTCGGCCTCCCAAAGTGCTGGGATGACAGGCGTGAGCCACCGCACCCGGCTAATGCTGTCTTCTTCATGGTCATACAACTTCCCCAGAGAGAGAATTTACAACACTCATCATTTCTCAGAGGTTTTTGCTTTTAGTCAGAAAAGGGAAGCTCCAAGAAGGTTCTTTCTAGATCTGTTGATTCTCAAATGTCTCAGTTCAGAATAATTTATATGCCAATGTGGCTATTTTTTTTTTTTTTTTGAGATGGAGTTTTGCTCTTGTTGCCCAGGCTGGAGTGCAGTGGCACACAGTCTTGGCTCACTGCAACCTCTGCCTCCAGGGTTCAAGTGATTCCCCTGTCTCAGCCTCCTGAGTAGCTGGGACTACAGGCACCCACCATCATGCCCAGCTAATTTTTTTCTTTCTTTCTTTTTTTTTTTTTTTTTGTATTTTAGTAGAGACGGGGTTTCGCCATGTTGGCCAGGATGGTCTCGATCCCTTGACCTTGTGATCCACCTACCTCGGCCTCCCAAAGTGCTGGGATTACAGGCATGAGCCACTGCACCCAGCCTGTTTTGTCAACCTTATGATCTCTTTTTTTTTTTGTTTGTTTTGAGACGGAGTCTCACTCTGTCACCCAAGTTGAGTACAGTGGCGTGATTTCAGCTCACTGCAACCTCTGCCTCCCAGGTTCAAGCGACTCTCCTGCCTCCCTAGTAGCTGGGATTACAGGCAGATGCCACCACGTCCAGCTAATTTTTATAATTTTTCTTAGCAGACATGGGGTTTCACCATGTCGGCCAGGCTGGGCTTGAACTCCTGACCTCAGGTGACCTGCCCTCCTGGCCTCCCAAAGTGCTGGGATTAGATTACAGTTAGCCACCACGCTCAGCCCCAACTTGGCATATTTTGGATTGACCCATTCTGGTCCCTTTTAAGAACTGCAGACAGCGGCCGGGCACGGTGGCTCACGCCTATAATCCCAGCACTTTGGGAGGCCAAGGCGGGCAGATCACGAGATCGGGAGATCAAGACCATCCTGGTCAACACGATGAAACCCCGTCTCTACTAAAAATACAAAAAATTAGCTGAGCAACGTGGCGGGCGCCTGTAGTCCCAGCTACTCGGGAGGCTGAGGCAGGAGAATGGCATGAACCCAGTCTGGAGCTGCAGTGGCAGGCGGTCAGCCACTGCACTCCAGTCTGGGTGACAGAGTGAGACTCCGTCTCAAAAAAAAAAAAAAAAAAAGAACTGCAGATAGCATTTCAGTACATGCTTGGGGGTTAGCTTAAACACTGACCATCACCAAGCAAAATCTTAAAATGTGAGCAATGTGGAGCTAAACGGACTGCAAAAGGAGACCTTTGTGTATTGTAGGAACTGTAACAAAAAGGCAGAACCCTGCTTCTTCAGTGTAGCTGAGAACATCCACATCACGCAACTCAGATTTTTGGCCACACTGTTCATGCCTGTGAATGGCCACAAACTTGCCCCAAGTATCGGCCAGGTGCGGTGGCTCATGCCTGTAAATTCCATCACTTTGGGAGGCCGAGGTGGGCGGATCACATCATGAGGTCGGCAGTTCCAGACCAGCCTGACCAACGTGGTGAAACCCCTTTTCTACTAAAAATACAAAATTACCCCAGCATGGTGGCTCATGCCTGTAATCCCAGACCTTTTGGAGGCTGAGGCAGAAGCATTGCTTGATCCCAGGATTTCAGGACCAGCCTGGGCAATATAATTACACCCTATCTGTTTTTTTTTTTTTTTTGAGACAGAGTCTCGCTCCGTTGTCCAGGCTGGAGTGCAATGGCCCCATCTTGGGTCAATGCAACCTCCACCTCCCAGGTTCAAGCTATTCTCCTTTCAGCCTCCCGAGTAGCTGGGATGACAGGCGCCTGCCACCATGCCCGGCTAATTTTTTTGTATTTTTAGTAGAGACGGAGTTTCACCGTGTTAGCCAGGATACTCTCAATATCCTGACCTCATGATCTGCCCGCCTCGGCCTCCCAAAGTGCTGGGATTACAGGCGTCAGTCACCGTGCCTGGCCCACTTACCATCTTAACGCTGTTTTTTTTTTTTACAGGGTAGCTCCCCAAAGAAGGATCCTGTAAGTATCTTTTTCTTTCTCAATGACATCCTATGATTGGGCCATGAGTCACCTCCAAGTTCAGTCCTCATTTCATGGAACTGTTTAGCTGTGGGGCCCTTTGTGGTCACAGGGCAGCTTTCGGAGGATCCATGGTTTTCCTGAATGTCCCTGGCTCAGCCACTCAACATCCACACAGTGGACAGAGCGACATCCTTCCTCCAAAGCTGCTCACTGAGAGATTTTCAGGTCAAAAATTCTAGTGGGTTGAACAGTGACCCTTAAAATTTATGTCCACATTAACCTCAGAATGGGACATTATTTCCAAATAAGGTCTTTGCAGATGTAATGAAGTAAAGAATCTGAAGATGAGCTGGGCGCGGTGGCTCACGCCTGTAATCCCAGCACTTTGGGAGGCTGAAGCAGGCAGATCACGAGGTCAGGAGATCGAGACAGGTGAAACCCTGTCTCTACTAAAAATACAAAAAATTAGCCGGGCGTGGTGGCAGGTGCCTGTAGTCCCAGCTACTCAGGAGGCTGAGGCAGGAGAATGGCATAAACCCAGGAGGCAGAGCTTGCAGTGTGCCAAGATAACACCACTGCACTCCAGCCTGGGTGACAGACTGACACTCTGTCTCAAAAAAAAAAAAAAAAAAAAAAAAAAAAAAAAAAAAAAAAAAGAATCTGAAGATGAGATCATCCTGAATTTAGAATGGGCCTTAAATCAATGACAGGTGTCCTTATCAGAGACAGAAGAGGAGACACAGACACAGAGGAGAAGGCCACGTGGAGACGGAGGCAGAGACTGGAGTGATGGGACCACAAGCCCAGGGATGCCTGGAGCCCCCAGGAGCTGGGAGAGGTAGGAAGGATCCTCCCCTAGAGCCTCCGGAGGGAGCATGGCCCTGAGATGCGTTTCTCAGACTTCTGGTCTGCAGAACTAGGAAATAACCTATTTTTATTTTATTCTTTTTATTATTATTTTTTTTTTTTTTACAGGGTAGCTCCCCAAAGAAGGATCCGGTAAGTATCTTTTTCTTTCTCAATGACATCCTATGATTGGGCCATGAGTCACCTCCAAGTTCAGTCCTCATTTCATGGAACTGTTTAGCTGTGGGGCCCTTTGTGGTCACAGGGCAGCTTTCGGAGGATCCATGGTTTTCCTGAATGTCCCTGGCTCAGCCACTCAACATCCACACAGTGGACAGAGCGACATCCTTCCTCCAAAGCTGCTCACTGAGAGATTTTCAGGTCAAAAATTCTAGTGGGTTGACCAATGACCCTTAAAATTTATGTCCACATTAACCTCAGAATGGGACATTATTTCCAAATAAGGTCTTTGCAGATGTAATGAAGTAAAGAATCTGAAGATGAGATCATCCTGAATTTAGAATGGGCCCTAAATCAATGACAGGTGTCCTTATCAGAGACAGAAGAGGAGACACAGACACAGAGGAGAAGGCCACGTGGAGACAGAGGCAGAGACTGCAGTGATGCGGCCACAAGCCCAGGGATGCCTGGAGCCCCCAGGGGATGGGAGAGGCAGGAAGGATCCTCCCCTAGAGCCTCCGGAGGGAGCATGGCCCTGAGATGCCTGTTTCTCAGACTTCTGGTCTGCAGAACTAGGAAATAACCTATTTTTATTTTATGCTTTTTATTATTATTTTTGAGACGGAGTTTCACTCTTATTGCCCAGGCTGGAGTGCAATGGCACGATCTCTCCTCACCACAACCTCCGCCTCCCGAGTTCAAGCAATTCTCCTGCCTCATGCACCCGAGTAGCTGGGATTACAGGTGTGAGCCACCGCGCCTAGCCACAATTCCTGTTATTAAGCGTCCCTAGTTACTGGTCAGGACTGGCAGGGACGGCTGCAGAGAGGAGCATGTCCTCAGCCACTAGAGGGCAGCAATGTCCCCCACCTTCAGGCACCGGATTCTCACTTCTGGGTGGTGGCCAAGGACCTCCCAGCAGCTCTCAGGTGGTGCTAGTAATGCTCCCATGGACCACACCTTGAGAAGTGGGAAGAGCTTTAGAAGCTGTCTGGGCTGGGTGTGGAGGCTCACACCTAATAATCCCAGCACTTTGGGAGGCTGAGGCAGCAGGATCCCTTGAATCCAGCAGTTTGAGGCTAGCCTGGGCAACACAGTGAGACAAACATAGTGAGACCCCATCTCTTAAAACAAAATGCAGGCGAGACACGGTGGCTCATGCCTGTAATCCCAGCACCTTGGGAGGCTGAGGCAGGGGAATGGCGTGAACCTGGGAGGCAGAGCTTGCAGTGTGCCAAGATAACACCACTGCACTCCAGCCTGGGAGACAGACTGACACTCTGTCTCAAGAAAAAAAAAAAAGAATCTGAAGATGAGATCATCCTGAATTTAGAATGGGCCCTAAATCAATGACAGGTGTCCTTATCAGAGACAGAAGAGGAGACACAGACACAGAGGAGAAGGCCACGTGGAGACAGAGGCAGAGACTGCAGTGATGCGGCCACAAGCCCAGGGATGCCTGGAGCCCCCAGGGGATGGGAGAGGCAGGAAGGATCCTTCCCTAGAGCCTCCGGAGGGAGCATGGCCCTGAGATGCCTGTTTCTCAGACTTCTGGTCTGCAGAACTAGGAAATAACCTATTTTTATTTTATTTTTTATTATTATTATTTTTGAGACGGAGTTTCACTCTTATTGCCCAGGCTGGAGTGCAATGGCACGATCTCTCCTCACCACAACCTCCGCCTCCCGAGTTCAAGCAATTCTCCTGCCTCATGCACCCGAGTAGCTGGGATTACAGGCGTGAGCCACCGCGCCCGGCCACAATTCCTGTTATTAAGCGTCCCTAGTTACTGGTCAGGACTGGCAGGGACGGCTGCAGAGAGGAGCATGTCCTCAGCCACTAGAGGGCAGCAATGTCCCCCACCTTCAGGCACCGGATTCTCACTTCTGGGTGGTGGCCAAGGACCTCCCAGCAGCTCTCAGGTGGTGCTAGTAATGCTCCCATGGACCACACCTTGAGAAGTGGGAAGAGCTTTAGAAGCTGTCTGGGCTGGGTGTGGAGGCTCACACCTAATAATCCCAGCACTTTGGGAGGCTGAGGCAGCAGGATCCCTTGAATCCAGCAGTTTGAGGCTAGCCTGGGCAACACAGTGAGACAAACATAGTGAGACCCCATCTCTTAAAACAAAATGCAGGCCGGGCACGGTGGCTCATGCCTGTAATCCCAGCACTTTGGGAGGCTGAGGCAGCAGGATCCCTTGAATCCAGCAGTTTGAGGCTAGCCTGGGCAACACAGTGAGACAAACATAGTGAGACCCCATCTCTTAAAAAAAAATGCAGGCCGGGCACGGTGGCTCATGCCTGTAATCCCAGCTACTCAGGAGGCTGAGGCAGGAGAATGGCGTGAACCCGGGAGGCAGAGCTTGCGGTGACCTGAGATCGTGCCACTGCACTCCAGCCTGGGCAATGGTGTGAGACTCCGTCACCACACACACACACACACACACAAAAATGCAAAAACTTAGCTGCACATGGTAGCGTGTTCCTGTCGCCCCAGCACTCTGTCATCCAGGCTGGAGTGCAGTGGCATGACCTCAGCTCACTGCAACCTCTGCCTCCCAGGTTCAAGTGATTCTCCTGCCTCAGCCTCCCGAGTAGCTGGGATTATAGGTACCCACCACCACACCCGGCTAATTTTTGTATTTTTAGTAGAGACGGGGTTTCTCCATGTTGGTCAGGCTGGTCGCGAATTCCCAACCTCAGGTGATCCACCCGCCTTGGCCTCCCAAAGTGCTAGGATTACTGGCTTGAGCCACCACACCCGGCCGGCAAGGGTTCTTTCAAAATGGAAAGGCTGACACACACAGATGCATACACACACAAATGCACACACACACAGATGCATACACACACAGATGCATACACACACAGATGCATACACACACAGATGCACATACATGCATGCACACAGGCAGACTTTCATGCATGTATATTTGTGTATGCACGTGTGTACACATGGAATGCATGCACAGATAAGCATTCAAACACACAAACACTGTGTGTATCTGCATGCATGAAAACACACAAACACAGCCGGGCATGGTGGCTCACACCTGTAATCCCAACATACCATAGGGTAAGTGGTGGGTGGATCACCTGAAGCAGGGTGAGACCAGCCTGGCCAACATGGTGAAACCCCGTCTCTACTAAAAATACAAAATTAGCTGGGCGTGGTGGCGCATGCCTGTAATCCCAGCTACTCGGGAGGCTGAGCCAGAAGAATTGCTTGAACCCGGGAGGCTGAGGTTGGAGTGAGCTGAGATCGTGCCATTGTACTCCAGCCTGGGCAACAAGAGCAAAACTCTGTCTCTAAATAAATAAATAAATAAATAAATAAATAAATAAATAAACAAAAATTAGCGAGGCATGGTGGCGTGTTCCTGTAATCCCAGCTACTTAAGAGGCTGAGGCAGGAGAATCGCTTGAACCTGGGAGGCAGAGGTTGCAATGAGCCGAGATGGTGCCACTGCACTCCAGTCTGGACAACAAGGGCGAGACTCTGTCACACACAAGAAAACCCACAAACACATATGTGTGCACACAGATACACAGGGCACAAAAATGTACACACATGTGCAAGCACACAAACACAGGGTGTATCTGCATGCATGAAAACACACAAACACTGTGTGTATCTGCATGCATGAAAACACACAAACACTGTGTGTATCTGCATGCATGAAAACACACAAACACTGTGTGTATCTGCATGCATGAAAACACACAAACACTGTGTGTATCTGCATGCATGAAAACACACAAACACTGTGTGTATCTGCATGCATGAAAACACACAAACACTGTGTGTATCTGCATGCATGAAAACACACAAACACTGTGTGTATCTGCATGCATGAAAACACACAAACACTGTGTGTATCTGCATGCATGAAAACACACAAACACTGTGTGTATCTGCATGCATGAAAACACACAAACACTGTGTGTATCTGCATGCATGAAAACACACAAACACTGTGTGTATCTGCATGCATGAAAACACACAAACACTGTGTGTATCTGCATGCATGAAAACACACAAACACTGTGTGTATCTGCATGCATGAAAACACACAAACACTGTGTGTATCTGCATGCATGAAAACACACAAACACTGTGTGTATCTGCATGCATGAAAACACACAAACACTGTGTGTATCTGCATGCATGAAAACACACAAACACTGTGTGTATCTGCATGCATGAAAACACACAAACACTGTGTGTATCTGCATGCATGAAAACACACAAACACTGTGTGTATCTGCATGCATGAAAACACACAAACACTGTGTGTATCTGCATGCATGAAAACACACAAACACTGTGTGTATCTGCATGCATGAAAACACACAAACACTGTGTGTATCTGCATGCATGAAAACACACAAACACTGTGTGTATCTGCATGCATGAAAACACACAAACACTGTGTGTATCTGCATGCATGAAAACACACAAACACTGTGTGTATCTGCATGCATGAAAACACACAAACACTGTGTGTATCTGCCTCAACCTCCCGAGTAGCTGAGATTACAGTTGCACACCACCATGCCCGGCTAATTTCTGTATTTTTGATAGAGATGGGATTTCGCCATGTTGGTCAGGCTGGTCTCGAACTCCTGACCACAGGTGATCCGCCCGCCTCGGCCTCCCAAAGTACTGGGATTACAGGTGTGAGCCACCGTGCCCAGCCTTTTATTCATTGGTTTTTACTGTCTATTACTGCAGGGTTTCACTTTAGCTTGAATTTCTTTTAACTTTAATTTGCTTTTCATTCTTTAACTTCTTTTTTTTTTTTTTGACACAGAGTTTCATTCTTGTTGCCCAGGCTGGAGTGTAACAGTGTGACCATGGCTCACCGCAACCTCCACCTCCTGGGTTCAACTGATTCTCCTGTCTCAGCCTCCCAAGCACCTGGGATTACAGGTGTCTGCCACCACGCCCAGCTATTTTCTGTTTTTAATAGAGACGGGGTTTCACCATGTTAACCAGAGTGGTCTCGAACTCCTGACCTCAGGTGATCTGCCTTCCTCAGCCTCCCAAAGTGCTGGGATTACAGGTGTGAGCCACCGTGCCCAAGTGTGTAATCCCAACCCTTTGGGGGAGGCCAAGGCAGGTGGATGATCACAAGGTCAGGAGTTCGAGACCAGCCTGGCCAACATGGTGAAACCCCGTCTCTACTAAAAATACAAAAATCAACTGGGCGTGGTGGTGGGCACCTGTAATCCCAGCTACTTGGGAGGCTGAGGCAGGAGAGTTGCTTGAACCCGGGAGGCGGAGGTTGCAGTGAGCTGAGATCGCACGGCTGCACTCCAGCCTGGGTGACAGAGTGAGACTCTGTCTCAAAATGAATGAATGAATGAATGAATGAATTTCTTATAAGAATTTTTTTCCCAGGGAGTTTGTTTTAATGAATAGATTCTCCTAATGAATAAATTATCCTTCTAAGGTAGGAGAAAATAATTCCAGAAGTCTAGATATTCTTATGCTTTGGTCCTGCTTATCAAACCAAGGTTGTTGACCTTGATAACCAGTTAAAGATCCTTACAGTTTATATATAAAGTCATTTCCTCAAGTTTTCTAAGTGGCCGATCAGAGATAAACCCCAGAGAAATAGCTGATGTGTTTCTAGCTTTTGGTGACCGGCAAAATGTGACAGAATATTGCCTTTTACTGGCCGGCGCGGCGGCTCACGCCTGTAATCCTAGCACTTTGGGAGGCTGAGGTGGGTGGATCACTTGAGGTCAGGAGTTCAAAACCAGCTTGGCCATCATGGTGAAACCCCGTCTCTACTAAAAATACAAAAAATTAGCTGGGCGTGGTGGTGTGTGCCTGTAATCCCTGCTACTCAGGAGGCTGGGGCAGGAGAGTCGCTTGAACCCGGGAGGCAGAGGTTGCTGTGAGCCAAGATTGTGCCACTGCACCCAGCCTGGGTGACAGAGCGAGACTCCATCTCAAAAAAAAAAAAAGAATATTGCCTTTAACATCTTTGTACAGGTCATTTATGAAGTATCTTGAGCCCTGTGATGGCTAAGAGAGACGTTCTTTTTCTTTCTTTCTTTTTTTTTTTTTTTTGACACAGAGTTTCATTCTTGTTGCCCAGGCTGGAGTGTAACAGTGTGACCATGGCTCACCGCAACCTCCACCTCCTGGGTTGAACTGATTCTCCTGTCTCAGCCTCCCAAACACATGGGATTACAGGTGTCCACCACCATGCCCAGCTAATTTTTCTCTTTTTTAGTAGAGATGGGGTTTCACCATGTTAACCAAAGTGGTCTTGAACTCCTGACCTCAGGTGATCTGCCTTCCTCAGCCTCCCAAAGTGCTGGGATTACAGGTGTGAGCCACCGTGCCCAAGTGTGTAATCCCAACCCTTTGGGGGAGGCCAAGGCAGGTGGATGATCACAAGGTCAGGAGTTCAAGACCAGCCTGGCCAACATGGTGAAATGCCGTCTCTACTAAAAATACAAAAATCAGCTGGGCTTGGTGGTGGGTGCCTGTAATCCCAGCTACTTGGGAGGCTGAGGCGGGTGGATCACTTGAGGTCAGGAGTTCAAAACCAGCTTGGCCATCATGGTGAAACCCGTCTCTACTAAAAATACAAAAATTAGCTGGGCGTGGTGGTGCGTGCCTGTAATCCCAGCCACTCAGGAGGCTGAGGTGGGTGGATCACTTGAGGTCAGGAGTTCAAAACCAGCTTGGCCATCATGGTGAAACTCCGTCTCTACTAAAAATACAAAAATTAGCTGGGCGTGGTGGTGCGTGCCTGTAATCCCAGCTACTTGGGAGGCTGAGGTGGGTGGATCACTTGAGGTCAGGAGTTCAAAACCAGCTTGGCCATCATGGTGAAACCCGTCTCTACTAAAAATACAAAATTAGCTGGGCGTGGTGGCACATGCCTGTAATCCCAGCTACTAAGGAGGCTGAGGCAGGAGAATCCTTGAATCCGGGAGGTGGAGATTGCAGTGAGCCAAGATTGCACCATTGCACTCCAGCCTGGGCAACAGGAGCGAAACTCCGTCTCAAAAAAAAAAAAAAAGAAGAAAAGAAAAATACGTTCTTTTGCAGTTTGCAAACTGCCATTTCAAAAATCACCGTCTATATAGGAGACTTTGTGTGAAATTTCTTTTTTTTTTTTTAATTTGAGACAGTCTTGCTCTGTCACCCAGGCAGGAGTACAGTGGCGTGATCTCAGCTCACTACAACCTCTACATCCAGGTTTCAGGTGATTCTTCTGCCTCAGCCTCCCGAGTAGCTGGGATTACAGGTGCCTGCCACCATGCCTGGTTGATTTTTGTATTTTTGCAGAGATGGGGTTTGTCCATGTTGGCCAGGCTGGTCTCGAACTCCTGACTTTAAGTGATCTGTCCCCGTCGGCCTCCAAAAGTGCTGGGATTACAGGCATGAGCCACCATGCCCGGCCTTTGTGTGACATTCCTAAACCACAGTTTGTTCTCAGTTATTGAAAATAACACGTATGACATACCTGGTTATAAAAGGTATACTTTACAACCACAGGGACAGCATAATTGGTCTGTGTGGTTGAGTGTCCCTCTCTCCCCACATCCCACACCTTTGGGAATGTGATAAAATCACCCTGATAGGGAAGGCTGATTAGATCAATATGGCATTACTGGTTTATGACTTTTTTTTTTTTTTAATTTGAGACAGATTCTTGCTCTGTCACCCAGGCTGGAGTGCAGTGGCGTGATCTCAGCTCACTTCATCCTCCGCCTCCCAGGTTCACGCCATTCTCCTGCCTCAGCCTCCCGAGTAGCTGGGACTACAGGTGCCTGCCACCATGCCTGGTTGATTTTTGTATTTTTATTAGAGATGGGGTTTCACCATGTTGGCCAGGCTGGTCTCGATTGCTTGGCGTTGTGATCTGCCTGCCTTGGCCTCCCAAAGTGCTGGGATGCAGTCAGCCAGCATATATCAGGTTTATGACTTCTTGTGCTGTAGTCTCCTGTCTACATAGAGCTCCACTTCCCAGCCAGGCTCAGTAGCTTGCGCCTGCCATCCTAGCACTTTGGGAGGCCGAGGCAGGCAGATCATGTGAGGTCAGGAGTTCGAACCAGCCTGGCCAACGTGGAGAAACCCTATCTCTAATAAAAATACAAAAATTAGCTGGGTGTGGTGGCACATGCCTGTAATCCCAGCTACTTTGGGAGGCTGAGGCAGGAGAATGCTTGAACCTGGGAGGCAGAGGTTGCAGTGAGCCAAGATTGCACCACTGCACTCCAGCCTGGGCAACAGAGTGAGACTCCATCTCAAAAAAAAAAAAAAAAAAAAAAAAAAAAAAAAAAAAAAAAAAAAAAAAAAAAAAAAAAAAAAAAAAAAAAAAAAAAAAAAAGAAGAAAAGAAAAAATACATTCTTTTTTTTTTTTTAATTTGAGACAGTCTTGCTCTGTCACCCAGGCAGGAGTACAGTGGCGTGATCTCAGCTCACTACAACCTCTACATCCAGGTTTCAGGTGATTCTTCTGCCTCAGCCTCCCGAGTAGTGGGATTACAGGTCTGCCACCATCCTGGTTGATTTTTGTATTTTTGCAGAGAGGGGTTTGTCCATGTTGGCCAGGCTGGTCTCGAACTCCTGACTTTAAGTGATCTGTCCCCGTCAGCCTCCAAAAGTGCTGGGATTACAGGCATGAGCCACCACGCCCGGCCTTTGTGTGACATTCCTAAACCACAGTTTGTTCTCAGTTATTGAAAATAACACGTATGACATACCTGGTTATAAAAGGTATACTTTACAACCACAGGGACAGCATAATTGGTCTGTGTGGTTGAGTGTCCCCTCTCCCCACATCCCACACCTTTGGGAATGTGATAAAATCACCCTGATAGGGAAGGCTGATTAAATCAATATGGCATTACTGGTTTATGACTTTTTTTTTTTTTTTTGAGACGAAGTCTCACTCTGTCGCCCAGGCTGGAGTGCAGTGGCGTGATCTCGGCTCACTTCATCCTCCCCCTCCCAGGTTCAAGCGATTCTCCTGCCTCAGCCTCCGGAGTAGCTGGGACTACAGGCGCCCGCCACCACTCCCGGCTAATTTTTGTATTTTTAGTAGAGACGGGGTTTCACCGTGTTAGCCAGGATAGTCTTGATTGCTTGACGTTGTGATCTGCCTGCCTTGGCCTCCCAAAGTGCTGGGATTACGGGCGTCAGCCAGCATGCCCATCCGGTTTATGACTTCTAGCAGCTAACAGCAGTCTCCTGTCTACATAGAGCTCCACTTCCCAGCCAGGCTCAGTAGCTTGCGCCTGTCATCCTAGCACTTTGGGAGGCCGAGGCAGGAGAATAGCTTGAACCTGGGAGGCAGAGGTTGCAGTGAGCCGAGATGGCACCACTGCACTCCAGCCTGGGCAACAGAGTGAGACTCCATCTCAAAAAATAAAAAATTAAAAAAAAATACAAAAATTAGACAAGTGTGGTGGTGCGTGCCTGTCATCCCAGCTACTCAGGAAGCTGACACAGGATAATCGCTTGAACCCGGGAGGTGAAGGTTGTAGTGAGCCGAGATCACGCCACTGCACTCCAGCCTGGGCAACAGAGTGAGACTCCGTCTCAAAAAATTTTTAAAAATAAAAGAACTCCATCTCCCAAAGGTATTGGCCATACCCCTTACAATGCTGTTTTAAGATTGTTGTGTATCAGCTGGGTGTGGTGGCTCATGCTTGTAATCCCAGCACTTTGAGAGGCCGAGGCAGGAGAATAGCTTGAACCTGGGAGGCAGAGCTTGCAGTGAGCCGAGATGTCACCACTGCACTCCAGCCTGGGCAACAGAGTGAGACTCCATCTCAAAAAATAAAAAATTAAAAAATAAAAGAACTCCACCTCCCAAAGGTATTGGCCATACCCCATTACAATGCTGTTTTAAGATTTTGTGTATCAGCTGGGTGTGGTGGCTCATGCTTGTAATCCCAGCACTTTGAGAGGCTAAGGCAGGAAAATAGCTTGAACCTGGGAGGCAGAGGTTGCAGTGAGCCGAGATGGCACCACTGCACTCAGGCCTGGGTGACAAAAGCAAAACTCCATCTCAAAAAAATAAAAAATTAAAAAAAATAAAAGAACTCGACCTCCCAAAGATATTGGCTAGCTCCACAGGCAAAAAACTCATGCCCATTACAATGCTGTTTTAAGATTCTTGCCCAGGCGCGGTGGCTCATGCCTGTAATCTCAGCACTTTAGGAGACTGAGGCAGGCTGATCACGAGGTCAGGAGATCGAGACCATCCTGGCCAACATGGTGAAACCCCCATCTCTAGTAAAAATACAAAAATTAGCCAGGCATGGTGGCGGGCTCCTGTAGTCCCAGCTACTCGGGAGGCTGAGGCAGGAGAATAGCTTGAACCTGGGAGGCAGAGGTTGCAGTGAGCCGAGATGGCACCACTGCACTCCAGCCTGGGTGACAAAAGCAAAACTCCATCTCAAAAACATAAAAAATTTTAAAAAATAAAAAGAACTCGACCTCCCAAAGGTATTGGCTAACTCCACAGGGAAAAAAACCACACCCATTACAATGCTGTTTTAAGATTCTTGCCCAGGCGAGGTGGCTCATGCCTGCAATCCCAGCACTTTGAGAGGCTGAGGCGGATGGATCACCTGGGGCCAGGAGTTCGAGGTCAGCCTGGCCAACATGGTGAAACCCCATCTCTACTAAAAATATAAAAAAAAAAAAATGCCAGGCGTGGTGGTGTGCCTGTATTCCCAGCTACTCGGGAGGCTGAGGCAGGAGAATAGCTTGAACCCGGGAGGCAGAGCTTGCAGTGAGCCGAGATCGTGCCACTGCAGTCCAGCCTGGGCGACAAGAGTGAAACTCAGTCTCAAAAAATTTTAAAAAATAAAAGAACTCCATCTCCCAAAGGTATTGGCCATACCCCTTACAATGCTGTTTTAAGATTCTTATGTATCTCTTCTAACTCCAACCTGTCACCATTTTAGATCCAAACCCACCAATCACGAACCTAAGGATGAAAGCAAAGGCTCAACAGTTGACCTGGGACCTTAACAGAAATGTGACCGATATCGAGTGTGTCAAAGACACCGACTATTCTATGCCGGTAAATCATACGCTCTATTGTTTTTTATTTTTATTTTATTTATTTATTTATTTTTTTGAGATGGAGTCTTGCTCTGTCACCCAGGCTGGAGTGCAGTGGCATGATCTCGGCTCACTGCAAGCTCTGCCTCCCGGGTTCAAGCCATTCTCCTGCCTCAGCCTCCTGAGTAGCTGAGACTACAGGAGCCTGCAACCACGCCTGGCTAATTTTTTGTATTTTTAGTAGAGATGGGTTTTCACCGTGTTAGCCAGGATGGTCTCGATCTCCTGACCTCGTGATCCGCCCCCCTCGGCCTCCCAAAGTGCTGGGATTACACGCGTGAGCCACGGCGCCCAGCCCAGACTCTCTATTGTTGACAAACGAGACGTTTCCGTCTTCTGCAGGAATCTCAGAACCAATACTGCTCCCATTGCTGGTGTCATGACTACCTGGTTTCTGCCCCGAAGTCAGCTGTGGGATTTGAAGTGACTTTGGAGGGTCTGGTTCCCCATCCGTGGGATAGCTAAGATGGCACACACTGGACAGGATGGATGTGAAAGTGAAATGAGGCTAAGCTATGACTGGTGCAAAACCAAACCCCATAAGGCATGAGTGGCTCCGCCATCACAGCTTTGAAGAGCTGAGGCAGATGGATCACCTGGGGCCAGGAGTTCGAGGTCAGCCTGGCCAACATGGTGAAACCCCGTCTCTACTAAAAATACAAAAATTAGCCAGGCGTGGTGGTGTGCGCCTGTATTCCCAGTTACTTGGGAGGCTGAGGCAGGAGAATTGCTTGAACCCGGGAGGCGGAGGTTGCAGTGAGCCGAGATTATGCCATTGCACTCCAGCCTGGGGGACAAGAGCGAGACTTCATCTCAAAAAATAAAAATTAGCTGGACGTGGTGGCGCGTGCCTGTAATCCCAGCTATCCAGGAGGCTGAGGCAGGAGAATTGCTTGAACCTGGGAGGCGGAGGTTGCAGTGAGCCGAGATTGCTCCATTGCACTCCAGCCTGGGTAACAAGAGCAAAAATCCATTTCAAAAACAACAGAAAACAAAACAAAACAAAAACAAAAGTGTGTGCTCAGGAAACAAGGTCTTCATCACGAAATCCTTCCAAATCCCCCCCTTGTCATCACCTGCGTTCTCAGGGTTTGACAACAGCGCCAGACCTCATGGGGTGGCCCAGTTGAGAATGTGAGCTATTTACAAGTCAGTGTCTTATGGGAAAGGAGCACGTTTCCCTGAGAACCTATTTGGTCCCCTCCAATTGCTATGTTCATTCAGTACAATTCAAATCACAGCCCTTTATGCATCTGCTCTGGCCACCACTACGAAGTCCCACAGCCCAGGAGGCCTAAACCACAGACATTGATTCTCCCACAGTTCTGGAGGCTGGAAGTCTGAGATCCAGGTGTGGGCAGGGCTGGTTCCTCCTGAGGCCTCTCTCTTGGGCTTTGGAGATGCCATCTTCTCCCTGTGACCTCACAGGGTCATCCCTCTGTGTGTCCATCCGTCTCAAAAAAAAAAAAAAAAGAAAGAAATTACAGTTGTGATATACGTTGAATTAAGAAATATTCTGAGAGATGAATGTCATATTTTAATATGTGTAATGAATCTAAATATCGTAGCTGTGATTTAATGCACAGGAAGTGAGCCCTCTCAGTAACAGGTCACAGGTCATTCCATACCAGTTATCTTTCCCCATGATCCAGACAACAGAGGTGATGTGCACATTCTCAGAACCCTGTTTCAGAACAAGTTTAAGGCAAAGGGGAATAGTGACTTAAGTCCCAGTTGTAGAGGGTAGGTTCCATTGCTGAAAAGACCTTCCTCTTCTGTTCATATTCTTAGTTGAGTTCCTTATTTCTTGGCTGCATCCCTTTCCATTTTGGTACCTACTTCCCTTCCTTTCCACCATTCTTTTTTTTTTTTTTTTTTTAAAGAGACAGTGTCTCACTCTGTCGCCCAGGCTGGAATGCAGTGGCATGATCTCAGCTCACCGCAACCTTCACCTCCTGGGTTCAAGCAATTCTCTTGCCTCAGCTTCCCGAGTAGCTGGGGTTACAGCTGCCTGCCACCACAATGGGTTAATTTTTGTATTTTTAGTAGAGACGGGGTTTCACTGTGTTGGCCAGGCTGGTCTCAAACTCCTGACCTTGGGCGATCTGCCCACCTTGGCCTCCTAAAGTGCTGGGATTACAGGTGTGAGCCACTGTGCCTGGCCTCCACCATTCTTATAGGTAGGACGTTCTCCTGTACCTTTGCCTGCGAGCTGGATCCCATCTTTGCCCAGTTCCTGAGACTGTGCTGTATCTCTGCCCTGTATTTCCAGTGTCTTTTTCTATACTGACTCTTTAGGATATGGACAATCTCATGTCAGCTTCGACCCAGCCTTCCCAAGCTACTTACCTGTTGACTCCCTCTCTTCATTGCCAAGCTCCTTGTTGACTCTGTTCCTTCAGCTCTAATATTCTCTTCAACTGGAAAAAGACGCTCTGAAACTACTCTAGCAAAGAATCCAGGGACCTCCTGATTTTCACATCTAATCATCTAACAAAATCTTTACTTCTTAAGCATTTTCAAAAAATTATAAGGTACATTATATAACACACACACACAGTCACACACGTATCAGAGTGCCAAAATCATACATGTAGACAAAGTTTAAAGAATATCTATGAGGCAGAGAAACTTTTGACTTCTGCCAAGGTCAGAAACAGAACAATGGAAGTATTTCTGAACAACGGCAGTATTTCTGAACAACGGCAGTATTTATTTCTGAACAATGGCAGTATTTATTTCTGAACAGTGGCAGTATTTCTGAACAATGGCAGTATTTATTTCTGAAGCTCTCAACCATGTGCTCTTTCCTGACCACAGCACTTTCTTTCTCTCCAGAAAAAAAAATTATGCTTGAGATAACAATATCCTTTTTTATTTTTATAATTATATCACTTATGTATCCATCTCTAAACATTACAGTTTAATTTCACCTGTTCTTGAATGTTATATAAATAGAATCTCATTGTATATATATTTTTTGTGACTGAACTACCTTATGTTTATTGAATCCATTTATGTTGCTACGAGTGGATATATTTTGTTCAATTTTATTGCTCTAAAGGATTCTAAAGCATGGCTATGCTGCAATTTTTATCATTTCTATCTTTTCATTCTCCAGTGTTCTGAATTCTTACATTTTTGAGGTATTTCTTGTAAACGTAATAGAGTTAGATTTTCCTCCATCAGTGCTGTGTTTTAACTGGACCATTTATTGCAATTATTCGACTCCTTCTTCCTCAGTGTATATCTATCATCTATTTAGTCTTTTCTATTTGTCTCATTTGTTTGGTATTTCTTTTTCCTCTCCTGTTTTCCTTTCTTTTGGATTAGTTGTGTATTTGTATATAACTCCATAAAAGCCATTAAGGCTAATCACAGATGTTTAGTTCTCTTGTTCCAGGCACTTAGAAGGATCCCACTTCCTTGTCCCTTGTACTTAGATTTGACTACGTGACTTTCTCTGGTCAATGATGTGTGAGTAGAAGTCATGTAGGTCCCTTCTTGCCTGCAGAGCCTCAAGAGCCGGCCTGCAGGTTACCATGCTTTCTTCCCTTTGCCTCTGTTATTGCAGAATTGTGTGTCAGGCTGAAGCCTGTGTCAGCCTGCGTTCCTAAGTGACTATGGTAGGGAGAACCCCTTTGCTGGACCATGATGGACATGTAGGAGAAATGAGTAATAAATCTTATGCCACTGACATTTTGAGGTTGTTACTGCAGCACAACTAAGCCTATTCTAACTGATTCACATTTCACTTATTCTCTCTGCTAGTTTGGAATGTATACACGGTGTCTCTATTCCTTTAATTGTTTATCCTAGAAATTTTGACATGCATACTAAACATATAAAAATCTAAAGTTAATTAATATTTTAAGTCATCCCTTACACTTGACTCAATTTTTTTTCTTTTTCTTTTTCTTTCTTTCTTTTTTTTTAGAGACAGGATCTTACTCTGTCACCTAGGCCAGAGTGCAATGAAGTGATCATGGCTCACTGCAGCCTCTAACTCCAGGGCTCAAGTGATCCTCCTGCCTTGGCCTCCCAAGTTCTGGGACTACAGTATGAGCCACTGCACCTGGCCCACTTTACTCAATTTATAACATTCTCAAATTGTTACTGCTGCTGTATATTTAATTTTAATTTTAATTTTATGTTTTTAATTCTATAAGACATTATTGCTTTATGAAGTCAAAAAAATTATATTTGCTCACATATTTATTTGCTTTTTTATTTATTTATTTTTATTTATTTTTATTTATTTTTTTAGATGGAGTTTCACTCTGTTGTTCACATATTTATTTGTTTTTTATTTTTATGTATTATTTATTTATTTTTTAGATGGAGTTTCCCTCTGTTGCCCAGGCTGGAGTGCAGTGGCACGATCTCAACTCACTGCAACCTCTGACTCCTAGGTTCAAGTGATTATCCTGCCTCAGCCTCCCAAGCTGCTGGGATTACAGGCATGAGCCATTGTGCCCAGCTGCTCACATATTTATTTCTCATGCTTTGTTTTTTTGTTTTCGTTTTTGTTTCCTTAGCAGACAGGGTCTTGCTAATTTCCCCAGTTGGATTTGAACTCCTGGGCTCAAGTAATCCTCCGATTTGGCCTCTTGAGAAGCTGGGATTACAGACACATACCACCACACCCAGCTCTGTCATGCTTTCTGTGTTTCCTTCTTTCCTGAACTTCAGATTTCCATTGAGTAGCTTTTCTCTTCAGCCTGAAATATATCCTTTGAATTTTCCTTTAGTGAAGGCCTACTAGTTATAAACTCTTATTAGGTTTTTTTTGGCCTGAAAAAGTTTTATTTTACCTTCATTTTAAAGTGACATTTTTGCAGGTTAGATAATTTTAAGTTGGCTGTACTTTTCTTTCAGTCATTTATTTATTTTTTTGAGACAGAGTCTCACTCTGTCTCCCAGGTGGGAGTGCAGTGGTGTGATCTTGGCTCACTGCAACCTCTGCCTCCTGGGTTCAAGCCATTCTCCTGCCTCAGCCTCCCTAGTAGCTGGGACCACAGGCACCTGCCACCACACCTGGCTAGTTTTCGTATTTTTAGTAGAGACAGTGTTTCACCATGTTGGCCAGGCTGGTCTCAAACTCCTGACCCCAAGTGATCCACCTGCCTTGGCCTCCCAAAGTGCTGTGATTACAGGCATGAGCCAATGCACCCAGCCAGTAGTTTAAACATAATAGTTACTGTTTTCTGGTTTACCTGGTCTCTTGAGAAGTCAGAAATCAGTCTGTCATTAAATTGAAAGTAATCTTAAAAACCTTGGAGTTCATCTTTCTGATTACAGTAAATATTTCTGTTGTGACCCTCGTTTTTATAAATGAGTTGCCTAAGCAGAATCCCTAGAGTCATCACTTCCCAGGACTTCTATACTTCTTCTGCTGTTGGACATTCCATTAGTAACAAAGGAAGATCCTGCAAGTCACTTTATTGTTCTCTTTGCTGTAACCTGGGATTCAAATGTCAACGCTTTTGGGTATCCATGAACATTTATGGACAAAGGCTTGAAACTCAGAAAATAGGATAGTCATAAAACTATTGGGGTTAAACAGGAATTGATATTTTAAAAATTATTATTTCTTATGTCTTGTACTTGATATATGAAAATAAAAGCTCAGTCTATTATATTTTGAATATCGAATATATTGCTTTCTAGCCTGAACTTAAATGAGTTAGTGAACTTCTCCAACCTTGCTCAAGTGTAAAGCAGACATAATACTAGCATCTCTCTCTCAGTGTTATTGGGAGTGTTCAAAAAAATTAAATTGCTACACAGGACTATGTAATCCTGTGTTCTATTTGACTTCCTCTTTTCTCTTATTGCCCTAAACCAATCAATCACCAAGTTCTGTAGATTTTTCTCTCTTTCATATCTTTAACTTCCACTGCTTTTCATTCCCATGGCTTATTTCAGGTTATCCACATTTCTCCTAGATCATTTACGGTAATTGCCTCCTTGATAATCTGTCTGTTCCCAGGCTGGTCCCCACTTTAATCCATTCTCTACTTTACTGCCAGAGTGATCTTTTTAAATAATAAATCTGACACTCTATTTAAATGCCTTTATTCCTCAGGATTAAATTCCAGTTCACCCCTCTCCTTGGTCTGGTCCTTCCTTGCTCCCTTCTCCAGCCCCTGTAGCCGCCTACTTCAGCCACACCAGCAATCCAGGGCTTTCAGGGCCCAGTGAGCCAGGTCCTCCTCATTTACAGCCATTGACGTGCTACTGGATTTGTCAGGAAATTTCTTTCCCTCAACATTACATAACTCCTACTCATCTCTGGGTATGCACTGAGGTGTGACTTCTGTAGGAAAAATTTCCTAAACCCGTCAGAGTCAGGTAAAGTGCTCCTTTGGGCTCCTTAGCACCAGGAGTCCTCCCCTCCCCTCCCCTCCCTTCCTTCCTTCCTTTCCTTTTCCTTCTTTCTTTTTTTTTTTTTTCAGAGTTTTGCTTTTGTTGCCCAGGCTGGAGTGCAATGGTGTGATCTTGACTCACTGCAACCTCTGCCTCCCACGTTCAAGCGATTCTCCAGCCTCAGCCTCCTGAGTAGCTGGGATTACAGGCATGTGCCACCACACCCGGCTAATTTTGTATTTTTAGTAGAGACAGGGTTTCTCCATGTTGGTCAGGCTGGTCTTGAACTCCCGACGTCAGGTGATCTGCCCGCCTTAGCCCCTGCAAAGTGCTGGGATTACAGGTGTGAGCCACCGAGCCTGGCCTAGCTCTAGGAGTCTTTCACGTAACATTGTAATTTCCTGTTTGTTTATATTCCTCAATAGACTGCAAAATCACTGAAGGTAGGAACTGTGTCTCACTCAATCTTGTATCCCTAGTTCCTAACACAGCCTCACACTGGGGAAGCCCTCAATTAATGTTGGGTAAGTAAAGGTACTTATGACCAATTATTAGTTAGCATCCAAGTCCTGTCCCGTACTTACGCAACTGATTTTCTGTTTCAAGGGCACAAAATTTATACTTGTGAAATTTCATGTTACTGGATATAATCCACTGCTTCAGACTGGTGAGAACTTTGGATCTTGATCCACTGCTTCAGACTGGTGAGAACTTTGGATCTTGATCCCATCAACCATGTTATTTGCTCTCCCTGACTGAGTATCATGTCATCTATTGTTGTGATGAGATTTTGCATCTTCATCCAAGTCACCTGAAAATATGATGAATAAGATAGGCCTGTGGAGACAGGTCTGTGCCACATCATCACATGACCTGGTTTAACCAGTTAGGAAGGTAGTCATTGTATTGACAGACTTTATCGAGTGCTTTGCAGAAGTAAAGATGCAAAATATTCTCCACATTTCCTACTTCTACCTAAGGCAGGAGATTAGTCTGACATGATTTCCATGTGAATCTGTGCTGTTATTTATTATCATGTTCACTTCAAATCCAAACAGTAAATCGTTATTTTTAATAGACTTGCCTGGAATGTTTCCTGAAATTAGTGTATTATTTCTGGTTCCACCTACTTCTTACTTGCTTCCACTTCCTCTGGCCCTTTAACAGGACAGAGCACCCAGGTATCATATCCAATCCTGCCTTTATAAGTATTTTAGGGGATCTCAGGAATATCCCATTCATGTCCTTCTGTCCCAGTCATTCTTGTGCTCATCCTTATGTCTCTGGTTTTGAATATTTTGCAACATACTTGTGAAGTGGTGTCATCTGTCTGGGGTAAATACCCGAGGTTCATCATCTGGCATCAAGGAAATCGAGAATTCAGACAAAAGAAGTGGGTTTAGGGCCGGGCACGGCGGCTCACGCTTGTAATCCCAGCACTTTGGGAGGCTGAGGCAGGCAGGTCACCTGAGGTTGGGAGTTTGAGACCAGCCTGACTAACATGGGGAAACCCCGTCTCTACTAAAAATACAAAATTAGCCAGGCATGGTGGCACATGCCTGTAATCCCAGCTACTCGGGAAGCTGAGGCAGGAGAATCCCTTGAACCCGGGAGGCAGAGGTTTCGGTGAGCCGAGATCACACCACTGTACTCCACCCTGGGTGACTGAATAAGACTGTCTCAACAGCAACAACAACAAAACAAAACAAAACAAGCCACCTCCTTAAGAATTACTCATTCCTTGGGTATCTCCCATGTATATATGAAATAAACAAGTAAATAAATTTAAGTTTGTTTTTCTCTTGTTAATCTGCCTTTGGTTTCAGGGCTCCTCTCCTACTAAGAACTCATAAGATTTCAGAAAAAAAAAAAGGTTCCCCTTCACCACACTGCCTAATTTTAACCTATACATTTTTAAAAACCTTTGTTACATAAATAAAACGTGTGTGAATCAGATGAGGTATGGCAAGGATAGCCAGTAATAAAACATGAAAACAAGAAACTAAAGAAGTAGAATTGGCTGTGGGTTTGTTGAATGCTGTATCTTCACCTGAATTGCCTGAAGCCAAAAAACATTTCAACTATTCAGTCATTTCCTTTCACTTTAATTCTATGCTTACCAAGCAACCTTCTAATTAACATCTTAGATTGCATTGGTCATGCTGACATCTGTATTTCAGGAAGTGTGACAGTTATTCTTTACATATTAAAAAGTATCATTCTAGGTTATATCTGAGTAATCTATGAGTTTGGTTAAACCCACTTTTTTTTTTTTTTTTTTTCTGAAAACAGCGTCACAACTTGAGCCAACAAACCTGGGCACCATGATATGTGATGAAAAATTCACCAGGTAAATGCCATATTGTGAATATTATCACACTAAATCAGAAGGCATTTTGTGTTGCTATCCTTATTTTGTCTGCTTTCAAACATTAACAATTTCCAAAACGTTATTTTTACAGGTCACAGTTAGTTTTTTTGTGTGTGTGTCTTTATCCTCCTTTTCTTCATAGCACAATTGTCTAATTGATATATAACTGCTTCAAATATAGAACTATTTTCAAAAAGATAATCATATATGGACCTCTGTATCTGGTCATTTCTATACTCTTGCTATAACTCTAGAAGCTTAAAAATGATCTATGTTTTTTCTCCTACTTAATTACTTACGGAAAATGCTACAGTAGTTTCTTTCTTTTCAAATTCCCTAACGACCATTTTCCCTCGTATCTTATTGATTTGGCCAGGACTTCTGAAACAATATCAAATAATAATAAATATTACTGGTATCATTTTCTGATTCTAATTTTAGGAGGATACATCTAGGTAGATAAATGTTGGTAAGTCCTAGATACTCTTTCTGACTTTTTTGTGGTCAACTTGGCTAATTGATTACAAAACCCTAAGGGTAACTGCGTGACTGACTAGATTTGGCTCGTCAAATGAAACCCACTAGTCATGCGGATCTAAATACCTTAGTATAGTAAGGGAACACTTTTTCTATTCCTTTAAAAGATCAACATGCATGGCTGGGTGTGGTGGCTCACGCCTATAATCCCAGCACTTTGGGAGGCTGAGGTGGGCGGATCACCTGAGGTTGAGAGTTCAAGACCAGCCTGACCAACATGAAGAAGGCCCATCTCTACTAAAAAAATACAAAATTAGCCGGGCATGGTGGTGCATGCCTGTAATCCCAGCTACTCAGAAGGCTGAGGCAGGAGAATAGCTTGAAATCGGGAGGCGGGGGTTGCAGTGAGCCGAGATTGTGCCACTGTACTCCAGCCAGGGCAACGAGCAAAACTCTGTCTCAAAAAGAAAAAAAAAATCAACATGCAACATACTTTTTCAATCTTATCAAGTCATTTGTTTTAAATAAAGTCTCTTGAAGTGATTGTGGTTTCCAAGTACTTCTGATTATCAAGACTGCCTGGATTTCTGGGTTTTTCTCTGTTCTTTTCTTGAGAAGGTATAAACCAAAAATAAAATTCTAAGCCCCCCAACCATCTGAATGGACCCCTCCCCTCAGGCAAAAGCATTCTAAAGTTAACCTGAAAAACTAGTGCAGGCCATCATGGGAAGGGGGAATTGGACATGCCTCATTATACCCTCCTCCCTTTTGGAATTCAGGCTTAGCTGACCAGCCTTAACATCGACACAGACTTTGAGACTAATACAACAGACTCTAAGTCTGATAAGAAACATCTACAATCTATTGTCTCTGAAGTCTGCTACCGGACACTTCACCTGCATGATAAAACCTTGGTCTCTGCAACTCCTTATCATAACCCAGACATTACTTTGTATTGATTCCAGGTCTTTATTTTATTTACCTATTTTGAGACAGTCTCGCTCTTCACCCAGGCTGGAGTACAGTGGTGTGATCTTGGCTCACTTCAACCTCCACCTCTCAGGTTCAAGCGATCCTCCTGCCTTAGCCTCCCGAGTAGATGAGACTATAGGTGTGCCCCACCACACCCAGCTAATTTTTGTATTTTTAGTAGAGATGGGGGTTTCGCTATGTTGACCAGGCTGGTCTCAGACTCCTGACCTCAAGTGATCTACCCGCCTTGGCCTCCCAAAGTGCTGGGATTACAGGCATGCACCACTGCGCCCAGCTGGAAGCATTTCTAAGCAATGATTTTCCTCCAGACCTTGCTTCCTTGATGAAGCCAGTGTGTGAGACCTCTTCAAAGAGAGGGAGGCTACTGCTTGGAGCAGCCGTCCTCCTAGAGGCCTCGTCCCCCTAAGAAGGCTTCCCTTCCTCCAGTGCCACTGTGGAATCAACAAATGCCCCCATGGACTGAAGAGCAGGAGGCCTGACCTGCTCACCCACACTCCAGCTGCGCCAGTGAAGGGCCCCTCATGAGACCTCAGTAGGAGTCCCCAATCCTCCAACTCCTCGGAAGGGGTCAGCGGCAAAGCCATCTGTTTTCTCCCACCACAATTCCCAGCAGGAAGAGATGTGGGAGGACTCTAGGGGATATCCAGACCTAGAAGAAGAGATCAGTTTCACCATAAGTGCAGCCCTTTGAGTGCACATCCTGGAGGCAGTCTCCCCACTTGAAGCGTACCTGCCAGCATGGTATAGTGAGAATGCTGCCACACAGAGTGGGGAAGCCAGGGACCGAGGATGCTTTCCACCTCTGCTGCCAAGGTGCTGTCTGACCTTGGTCTGCCCTGGCCCTCAGTCTCCTCCAGTGGGCAGAAGTTACTTTCCATTGCTTGGGTCTTTTTTTCCTTGAGTTCAAAGGTAATTGTCCATATTTTCTTTCACGTGGGAGTCCTGGTCAAAAGTTCATACTTTGACGACCTCAGCAGTAAGCTCTTACAGGGGCTGGGGCAGGTGGGCTGTCCCTTAGGGAAGGGATGGGAGGCACTGGTGCCTGCTCTAGAGGGGAATGGTGGTGTTGGTGGGTTGAGTCGGGGACAGGAAAAGTTCTCGGAAAATGGATGAAGTCGAGACCACTGAACAACCCAGGCTGAAAGGGAATCAGGTCTTCTGTAATCAGGAACCACAGACAACGAAGTCTCTATCTTTCTATAGACACCCTGGCAACATCTGATTTCCATTTTAAAAGACCAGGGCTGATCTGTGTGGTGGGAAGGGACATATGGAGAGTGAGGAAAACTGATAGTGTCAGGAGGCTGGGATGGTGGTGCCAGGGGAGGTGGAGGCCCCCTGTGTGTTCTGGCGACCAGACTGTTGACTGCACCTGGTGGGCTCACAGGCCAGTCAGAGCCACTCTATGAGAAAGTAGAACCTGTGCCTGCTGGGCCTCAGCCAAGGGCTCAGGCATCACAACCTCTTTCTCTCCCAGTTCATGCTGTGGGGTGGGGGTGGGAGCCTAATGGACAGAGAGGTGGAGAGTCTTATAAAAGGGGAATAAACACAGGAATGATAGCCAGCACAGCCATGGTTGCATTTTCCCCTTCAGTAGTTGGTTTGTCACATAAGGCAAAATGTTGCAACGTGGACAGGAGACAGAAATTAGGAAAAACTTGCATAATGTTTCACTGGGGAGGAGGTTTCTCAGTTGAGGCATAAAAATGCTTAGTTTTGGATTGGGCTTGAGGGGCTATACTGTCTCCTAAGAGACTCTTTAGCCCATAGGATCACAAAATCTCCCATGTTCCTGCAGTTCAAATTGACCTTTGCTCCAGTCAGGAAAACTGTAGATTAGGACGGGGGCAGATGTGTTTCCTGAGAGAACATGGGAGGGGTGGGCCTTCCCACAGCCTGTCTCTAAGCAGGCTCCTTGGGGCCCTGAGCCCTTGGGTGTGGTGTAGCTCTAACTGTCTAGAGCTGCTTTTTGTTTTAGGAGGATTTCAGGGGTTAGTTTCCAGGCACTGTGTGAAAAGGGCAAAAATGTACTTCCCTTCATATCCTCACCGAAGCCTGGCAGCAGGCCAGTTACTGGTGTGGTTTCCCAACATGACTGTGGCCTGGGGAGACCACCTTGAGCTCTCAAGTTTGTCCTCCTTCAAAAATTCAAACATGGGACCTGGATAGCCCAGCCATGCTCAGTGACAGAGAAATTGGCATTTTGGGAAAAGTACTAAGAAATCTGATGTCTTCACTGCAAAGTCACTTTCTAAGGAGGAGACTCAGGCTCCCAAGAACATGAGGTAGGCCAGTTGCACTCATACCTTCTGGAGCCCACCAGACTCCATCTCCTTGTTTCTCACCTTCCTGCAATTGGATGTTTCCCCCTCACACCATTCCTTCACACTCAGGCTTATCACAAGTTTCTGCAAAGAGATTTTGGGGAGCCAGGTGATGCTCTCCCTAAGAAAATGATTCAGCTATATCCACCCTCACTGAGGGAAGTCCTTTTAAATAGGAGCTACTTTTTTTTTTTTTTTTTGAGACAGTGTCGCTCTGTCACCCAGGCTGGTGTGCAGTGGTCTGATCTTGGCTCAATGCATCCTCTGCCTCCTGGGTTCAAGTGATTCTCCTGCCTCAGCCTCCTGAGTAGCTGGGATTACAGGTATGTGCCACTATGCCTCTCTAATTTTTGTATTTGTGGTAGAGACGAGGGTTTCACCATGTTGGCCAGGCTGGTCTTGAACTCCGAACCTCATGATCTGCCCACCTCAGCCTCCCAAAGTGCTGGGATCACAGGCATGAGCCACCGCGCCCGGCTCTGACTGGGTTCTAAATGATTCTGGATTCTTAAGAATAAAAGAGAGACGGACAGACAGTTTCTGTATAGATGTGTGGAAGAAGCGAGACAGGGAAGGAGCTCAGGAAGGAGAGGCTGAGACCTGAAAACGAAGCACAGCTTTTCTGAAGCTGCATTCCTGCCCCTCACATGCCTTCAAACGCCCTCAGACTCAGACATACTTCCTCAGACATGGCTGAGAATGAACTCTTAAATGTATCTGTCCCAAATTCTTTAATGTCTGAGGCCACTGAGAGACAGAAGAGAGAAAGAGTCCCTAGACGGAGGGAACTTAAGATGGAGATCTCTGACTCTGCCACTTCCACTGTAGCCTCTTGCCCAGTTCTGCTCCTTGATCCATCATAGGTCAGCATTAGCCAGTAAGCGGCCTAAGCGCACACGATTCAGGGAAGAGGACTCTGCAGGCCAGAAATGAGCTTCCTACAAAAGAGGAAGAGTTGGTTGGGTGCGATGGCTCACACTTGTAATCCCAGCACTTTGGGAGGCCAAGGTGGGCAGATCGCTTGAGGTCGGGAGTTCCAGACTAGCTTGGCCAACATGGCGAAACCCCATCTCTACTGAAAAAAAAAACCCACAAAAATTAGCCAGGCATGGTGGCAGGTGCCTGTAATCTCAGCTACTCAAGAGGCTGAGGCATGAGAATTGCTTGAACTCGGGAGGCGGAAGTTGCAGTGAGCTGAGATGGGCAACAGCAGTCTCAAAAAAAACAAAGGGAATGAGTTGAGGGATGTCATCTTGGCTGGTACCCTACTTTATCTCCATGGGCATCTGGGTTGTAGGCAATGGGTGAGAGGCGTGGGACAGCACAGGCTTCGGATCTCTTTTGGCTGGTTCTTCCATTCTTTCCCCTCACTTCCTTCAACTTTCAAACACCACTCCCCTCCCTTTGTCTGCCCCCACTGTTCTGTCTTTTCCTGTTCTAATTTTCTTTTGCCTTCTCACGTTCTGGGGTTCAAAAGGAATCCCGGAATACCACCTATTGTATGTGTGTGTGCATATTGTACGTATGTGCATGTAGGGTGTGTGTGTGCTCGTACATGTATATTTGGGGGGCTGTGCTGAGCTTTTGGAGCCAGCCTAATGATAGGACATCCTTCAGATTATCTGAGCTTTTCTTGTAAAAATGTCCTTACCCTGTACATACCCACTTCCTTATTCTTCTAAAGATCTTGTGGAAATGAACACAGCCACCCAAATGAGAATAAGCAAAGGCTGTTTATTCAGAGTTGGCCACAGATGGCAGGCAACCACCATCACTTGCATTTGGCAGACACTCACAGCAGGCAGGAGAGTGGGAATCTTTACAATGGAAAACAGGGAAGGCTTCAGGGATGCTCTGGTTGCAAGCTGCGGCATGGGGAAGCTGTGAGTGGGCTACTGGAAGCAGGGCATCCTATGTGATGGATTACGGATGCATATTGGCTTCCTCTGATTGGTCCTAATGTGGGGAAGCAGAAATAAATATTAGGGAACTTTTCAGTTATTAATCAAGTCCATAAAGAGAGACTTTCAAGCAAGGAAAAAATTAAAAAATAAAATAGGAATAATCAAGTCCTAGCTGTTTGGGGCCAATTGCTACAGGAGTTGTTTGGCTTCCTGGATTGTTTGCTGTATATAGTGGTTTGGCTTCTCATACTTATTGCTGGAGACTACAGGTCAGAGTTCTATCTTCATATATGGTCTGGCCATTGTTCATTTGTATGGTCGGTCTTTCAGTCCCCCCTTTTGGTCATTCTCTGACTTCTGAGAAGTTGACCAACTCAGAGAAAGTTAGAATTTCAGATCTTCACAAATCATAAATTGTTCAGTCATCTTCATAGTGACCTGGATTGTAAGATCTTCTTGATCTTTCTATTGTATCATTATGGCAATCATCTGATGAGAGAGTGGCTGCTAGAAGCATTTAAAACTCTGGATAAAATGGAACAGACTAGCATCATGACCACTATCACAAAAACAAGAACAATTGATAGTCTCTCTGAGATGCTTTAGAACCAGGAACTCCAATTGCTTAACCTAGGCCAAGAAAACAAATCCCATAGGCCATGAGGACCTTAGAGATCCAAATATTAATAGGTTTTTTTTTGAAGCAATATATAGTCTTTTTTTTTTTTTTTAATCTTCCTGTGTCCTTAACCTAAGTATCACAAGAAGCGTTAGCAATGGTGCAGACAAAATCGAAGTGGCCTTCCAACTGTGTGGAATTTTGAGTCTCTTCTTCAGTTTTGAAACATGAACCCAAAGGTTGGTTCCTTGGAGTTTAACTGCTGTATCTATTGTTAACAGTATCTGATAAGGTCTCTTCCTTTCGAATGAAGTTCAAAAGCAGTTATTCTCTGATTTTTCTTCCAGTAGACAAATCCACTAGTTGAGGATCATGGAGAGGTTGTTTAGGAAGATTTTGTAGGAAGGGGACCTTAACCTGTTGGTGATAGGACCGGGTACAATACATGAATCCCTTGCAGTATCTTGTCATGTCTGCATGGAGTAGGACAGACTCTAGTATTGGAGGTGAAATCTCTAAATGCATGGACCTTCCAGGTATCAATTCATAGGGGGATAACCTATGTGTCTCCAAGAGAGTGGCCTGTATTTCCATAAAAGATAGTGGATATACTCTTGGTCAAGGGAGCTCAAGGGTTTCTGAAATTTTTGCTTATTTTAATTTAAGGATGCCATGGGTCCTTTTTGTGGGTGGTAAGGATGGTGTAGTTTTTGAGTAAGAGTTCTTTTATAAAGGTCGCCTTAAAGTGTGTGCCTCAGTCACTTGATATAAAAGGTGGGATGCCCCAGGTTGAAAACACAAAATCAAGCAACTTGTTCACGGCTGTAAGGGCTGTAGCTTTTTGGCAAAAAAATTCCTCAACTCATCCTGAAAACAGACATACAATATCTAAAACATTCAAATCCCATGGAGAGTGAAAGCTGGTTAAGTGTTTTGTGAAATAAAATTTATGCAAGGCCATTGATTTGGACTGGGCTCTTGCGCTAAGCCTAACAGATCAAACAAATATGGTGTGTTGTTTGATCTATTAGGCTTAGTTGTTTACAGGCTTACAATATGTTGTAGCTGAGATTTAACTAATTGCAGGAGACTCTGTAACCAATTAACCAATTAAGCTGTAACCAATGAAGCTGCCTCTGTACCATGCTTCTTTTGTCTCCTATAAATGCTATCAGATTATGTCATTGGTTGGAGTTCTCTGGATTTCCTCCAGTTCCAAATCGTGCCTGATTTTTGAACTGTTTTTGTTTTGTTTTGTTTTTGCTTTGTTTGCTCTGTTTTGTTCTGCTTTTCTTTGCTCAAACTCAGCTAAAAGGTACACTTATCCGAGGTTTTATTCCATGTAACAGTCTGAAGGTGTCCAAAGAGGCTTTGGTTTCTGGCCATGTACCAACTTTACAGTTTTTCCAGAGTTATATTTTTGACAGGTGACACATGACCCAAAAGTAAGCTCAGTTGTGTTTTCAAAGTTTTCTTAGCAATGTTTACTTAAGATAGTAACCAATTTGTCTACGCCATAATGGGTGTTTCATGGAGAAATCCAGATAATGTAGGGGAGGAAATATCTTTCTTACCTGTCTTAAGTTCTAAGGTGGGGCTCTGTAACAGAAGGCAGATTAAAAAGTGAAAAGCATACACATTTATTTAATGTAAGTTTTACATGGCATGGAAGACTTCTGGAAATGAACCAGTCTGAGTAGATGCTTATATACTAAGTTAGACAAAGCAGTAAATTGTAAAAAAAAGTCAAAGGGATATGGGCTAGGGCTGTTAATCGTGGAGAAGTGGCTACGGAGATAAGGGCTAGTTTAACAAGGTTTATTTGTAGTTTTCTCTCAACCTCAGCTGCCCCCATCTCTGGTAATAAGAATGTCTTCCTTCCTCCAGGGAGGGTCCCTTTTACATGGGAGCATTATCTCCTGCTTTTAGAAAGATCAGAGTGCCCTTCTTGCATCTGCTGTTTTTCAAGAGCTTTTAATTCAAAATAATCCATATGCCAGAATGGCATATTTTGGGGTGGTATGTTTTGAACTCCTTTAGTAATATCTACTTGAGATCATCTGGTGTCACCAAGCAGCACCAGGAATTATCTGAGTGAAGAGTACAACTAGATGTTTTCCATTCTTTTTCAAAATCAGGGGCTAAATGTCAATATTTTATAACGGCCTCTTTGAATCCCCCAGAGATTTATCCTTTAAAGGTATAGATAGAGTCATAAGCTTGGTTAAAGTAGCTTCTTTTTTTTTTTTTTGAGACGGAGTCTCGCTGTCGCACAGGCTGGAGTGCAGCGGCCCGGTCTCGGCACTGCAGGCTCCGCCCCCTGGGGTTCACGCCATTTTCCTGCCTCAGCCTCCAGAGTAGCTGGGACTACAGGCGCCCGCCACCTCACCCGGCTAATTTTTTGTACTTTTAATAGAGACGGGGTTTCACCGTGTTAGCCAGTATGGTCTCGATCTCCTGACCTCTTGATCCACCCGCCTGGGCTTTCCAAAGTGTTGGGATTACAGGCGTGAGCCACCGCACCGGGCCTGAAGTAGTTTCTTTGGCATAATGATATGCCAGAGAATTTCCTTTAGTTTCCATATTGTCTCTTTTTATGTGGACCTCTACCTATATAATAGCCACCTCTCTAGGAGGTGGGGGTGTATCTGAAAGTTCCTTAACTTGCTGTCCATTTCTAATCCCTATTTTCTTTTCTTTTCTTTTTTTTTTTTTTGAGACAGAGTTTTTGCTCTTGTTGCCCAGGCTGGAGTGCAATGGCGTGATCTCGGCTCACTGCAACCTCTGCCTCCTGGGTTCAAGCAATTCTCCTGCCTCAGCCTTCCTGAGTGGCTGGGATTACAGGCATGCGCCACCATGCCCGGCTAATTTTGTATGTTTAATAGAGACAGGGTTTATCCATGTTGGTCTCGAACTCCCAACCTCAGGTGATCCACCTGCCTCAGCCTCCCAAAGGGCTGGGATTACAGGCGTGAGCTACCGTGCCTGGTCTTCTAATGCCTATTTTCAAAGCATCTCAAAATCATATGCAATTCCAAAAGCATACCTGCAGTCTGTATATATGTTTGCTCTCTGGTCTTTGTTTAGTTGACAAATTCTAGTAAATGCAATACATTTTGCCATCTGAGCTGATTTTACTGCGGGTAGTAGACTTTTTCTTAAGGATAGTTTAAAATAGGGGTAGCATAGCCTACTAATAACATAGGGAACCAGACTATGCCAGCTCAATAATTTTGAGTTGATTATTTTGAAAAACAGTAAATGCAGGAAAAACTCAAAAAACAGGGCTCATCATTTCCACAGCTGCCTCTCCCCTCTTCCTTCTCTGCTGTGAAAGAACTATAAATGTCCCTTTTTTTTTTTTTTGAAAGAGTATCTCTCTCTGTCACCCAGGCTGGAGTACAGTGGTACAATCACGACTCACTGCAGCTGCCACCTCCAATGTTCTCCCACCTCATCCCCCTGAGTAGCTGAGACTACAGGAGCGTGCCACCATGCATGGCTAGTTTTGTATGTTTTGTAGAAAAAGGGTTTCGCCATGTTGCCCAGGCTGGTCTCAAACTCCTAAACTCAAGCAATCTGCCTGCCTTGGCCTCCCACAGGGCTGGGATTACAGGAGTGAGCCACCATGCCTAGCCAAGTTTCCCCTTTGCAAGAGAAATTTCCATTTATATTCCCATTTGTATGGATGTCTGTCTCCCTTTCCTGTGCCAGGAAGAGGAGGACTTAATCACGGAGGACTTACCAATGGAGAAGACACCCAACTTGAATTTGCTTAACAAACTTTACTAAACAACCCTTATATACTATACATTTCCTAGTCCGCTTGTCGCAACCTCCCCAGAAGCTCAAAACCCCTTTCCTATGTGCAGAGACAAAAGTGACTCCATCTTGAATGCTAATCTACCATGTTGATGTCTGATTAACCATGTCCCAGGAATGCCTCCTGATTTCTACTTTATTTACTGTCTCTAGTGTAGGAACATGTATTCACTATAAATCCTGCCTTTAGATCAAAACAACCTTAATGTTATCATGCAAATTATGGGCTATGACAAACACAGCATTCTTGCCTGTTCTGAAGGGTTGCCTTTCACTGTCTCTATACAGCACGTACCCCTTTTCCCTATGGTATATAAGCTCTAGGTCTGGGGAATAACAGTGCTGAGATTTACCTGTCTTGCTGCTGCCCAAGACGACACTTCCGGCTACAAGTTCCCCAATAGAATAAAACACCCTTTACTGACAAACTGAATTTGTTTGCCTTTCTTTAGTTTCTAGGCTCCTTCAGCATTTGGGGCCACTTCACATATGTGGCTCTTTCATGGAACACTGTCTTCTCACTTCTGCACAATTTTCTTTGTCAAAATGGCCTATAAACTTTCAGGTTTAATTGCTTCTTTGAGTCTTCACTTTTTTTATGAAGACTTCCATATTCATGTAGAATGTTAATATTAAATTAAATTTTTATGCCTTTTCTCCTGTTAAATGTGTCTTTTGTCATTTTAATTTACAGGGCCCCCAGCCCTCTAGGAGGCTAAAGGAAGAACTGATTTTTCTTTCCTCAGTGTACTAACCTCAAGTTTCAATTTTGAGGTATGATCCATCAATAAATCATATTAGGTCCGGGTTCTCAATAGGAGTTGCTAATAAATCTGACTGACATGCAGAATGTTTCCTACTGAGGTAAGACAATCAAGAGGCTCCCCTTCTGGTAGGGCCAGAGGGTGGCAGAATTCTGTGTATTGCAGAGATGAGTAGTAATTTGTGAGAGGGAGAGAGGGATAGAATCTTATAAGAGGTTAATCGGCTGCCTGAAATGTGCAGTGAGTTCTCAGTCAGGTGTAATGCCTGTGCTGCATGAGAAACAGGAGGTCAAGCATGGAGCCTAGAACAAGTTCAGCAGAAGCAACAACAAGTGTTGCCGTGGCATCTACTGCCCTAAGACAAGCGGGACTATGCCTTTGCAACTGGGTCAAGGATAAGGCTGCAGTAAGGGCTTTTGATGGTTCCCCATGAAGTGCAATTAAAACTCCAAGGGCTTGTCTAGATTGCTATGCATAAATAGACAAAATGGCTTCCTGTAGTTTCAGGATTCCTAAGGCCCAGGGGCTGTTGAAGAGCCTTATTATAGTTACAGAAGATCTGTTCACATCTGAACTGTGGTTCTGAAATCATCTTGCTGGGTGGAGGCCACCTTTGTGCAGCCACGCCCAGTGCCTTAGTGGGGTCCACCTGACTAACCCAAACCATCCCACCAGGTGCCTTTCAGGTGAGTCCTGTGCCTTATTTATGTCTGTATCCCACAGTTTAACAAATGAATGAACACATTCTAACTTGACTATTCAAGAGAATAAAAGTATTATTCAAGACTCAGAAAAATAAAATATAGGTGGGGGCTGGGGGAGTAAGGAAACTGTAGGCGCCAAGGAAAAATTCCCCTTTCACCCTCCAAAGGTTTGCTGAAAATCAACTGACAAAAGGTAGATTAGTAGGAAAAAACGCATACAAATTTATTTGATCATAGTTTTACACGACACGGGAGCCTTCAGAAGACCCAAAGATATAGGGGAAAGTGGGCACTTTTACGCTTGGGTATCAACAAAGTATGAACAGCTGTGTAGAAATATGACTGGACAACCGGGGTGCGATCTAATGAAAATAGACTGAGTGGGGAAACCTAGCAAGGCCTCCCCGTCTAGATTCTTCTTGGCCTCTCTGAGCATTCGTCCTTTTTTCTGGGTATGGAGGCCAGGACCCTCTCTGGAATGAGGATCTTATGACCTACAATCACACAAGGTAGGTCGGATAATTTCACTGTGGCCAGTTTTTACACAGAAAGGCTGAAACAATCTGAATACAGAGCACGAAGGGATATTTTGGTAATTCTTAGAGGTATCCAAATTGTTACTCAGCAAAAAAACAGGTCTCTTTCTAGGAGGGCATTCTGCTGCTAACAAATATGATATTCTTTGTATTTTTTCCTCCAAAAGAATTTGAGGTTTGGGATTTAAGTTTATTTTTAGTTCCAGTACTCAATTCCGACCTACAGGGTCAGTGGTTACTGTAGATAAGAACAGCCCCATCCTCTCGATGCCCCCAGAGCAGGGGTGGAGGGTGGGCGGGAAGTGGCCAGAATTGGGTGAGCGCACCCTAGAGGCCTCCTCCTCCTCCCTATTCAGTTACTCCCCCTTTCTTCTCCAGATCTGGGAAGCCTTCCAGCTGGGGGCAGCAGGACAGTCTCCATTCCCCCCGACCCCGCCTCCCACCCCTGGGAGAGGTAGTGTTGGGAGAATGCCCTCCTAGAAAGAGACTTGGGTTTTGCTCCCTAGGAGCCCTGAAATAGCTTTGGCCAGAATTCCACATCTCCCATTAGAACCTCTGCTTTGCGTCCTTTGTTAACCTCCAAGTCTACTTGGTGAAAACGGCCCACGAAGAAGTGATAAGGACTTTGTCCCTAGTGTGCCGGGTTTGGGCACCAGTGCTGTAGTGGCTTTCTCTGCTGCTCCTTGTGCATCAGCAGACAGATGTGGTTCACATAGGAAGAAGGACTAATGTAGGCAAAGATTTGCTCTTTCTTCAGCAGCTCCGGAAGGACGGCAGCCTGGGTGATTCACCACTCCTTCCTCACGTCCTTGATTTTATTTGAACTGAGCTCTAGATGCTCCTCCCACCCTTTTCCTCTTGGAAGCCAAACCCCTTTGTAATCTGTATAAGGCCCACACCGCAGGAGCTGAGTGATTGCAGAAACTGGCCTTCCATCTCTCTCAGACACCAAGCTGCAGATCCAGGTAAGCAGCCCAAGAGAGGTGTTCTCAGGTGCCGCTTCTGCTTCAGGGTTGGAGAGGAGGGAGCTAGGGCCAGTCCACAGCACTGACAAAGCTTGGGTGATGCTAGCGCTGAAAAAATGTGGCCCGGGCAAACATCAGCTGGGGGCAGAGGGGTCAGGATGGAACGTGCAGGCTGCAGAGCATCCATGGGACTGGAGAAGGAGCCCCCAAGTTGGGGGAGGGCCAGCATTTCTCTTTGGAATACAGTGGAATCTTTTATGATGCCAGCGTCAGGCACTGGCCTGACTTCCCTTATGCTGTAAGACAACAAGGCTCTGTCACCCATGGTCCTGGATGTCGGGGATACAATTTGGTTCATGATTTATTCAAACTGATGTTTTGATGAGCCATTTGAGCACTGGGTACAAATGTATTTTGGATCAAAGAAACTCCAGTATTCAAAGATAGTAACTGACAGGATTTTAGGTCACTTCGTAGGTCACCACCTAGAGGGGAGGAAAACCTCGCTTCAGAGAGTGGGAATAAAACGCTCGTGGAGAAGGGTACACGTGAGTGTCTCATTACAGGAAAAACCTGAGGAAGTGGGATGGACGTCTTTCTGGCTGACCTTAAACAGAAACTGTAAACCAGGGAAGCCGTGGGTGGGAGCTGGAGTTCTTTTTCTAACAGGGCTCTTTTCCTTCTCTCTCCTTTTCTCAATTAGGCTTTTCCAGGAAAGTGAGGCCACCATGGCTCTGGAGAAGTCTCTTGTCCTGCTGCCCCTGCTTGTCCTGATGCTGCTGGTGCTGGGCTGGGTCCAGCCTTCCCTGGGCAAGGAATCCCGGGCCAAGAAATTCCAGCGGCAGCACATGGACTCAGACAGTTCCCCCAGCAGCAACTCCACCTACTGCAACCAAATGATGAGGCGCCGGAATATGACACAGGGGCGGTGCAAACCAGTGAACACCTTTGTGCACGAGCCCCTGGTAGATGTCCAGAATGTCTGCTTCCAGGAAAAGGTCACCTGCAAGAACGGGCAGGCCAACTGCTACAAGAGCAACTCCAGCATGCACATCACAGACTGCCGCCTGACAAACGGCTCCAGGTACCCCAACTGTGCATACCGGACCAGCTCGAAGGAGAGACACATCATTGTGGCCTGCGAAGGGAGCCCATATGTGCCAGTCCACTTCGATGCTTCTATGGAGGACTCCACCTAAGGTCAGAGCGGCGAGATACGCCACCTCCCTCAACCTCATCCTTTCCACAGCTGCCGCCTCCCTCTTCCTTCCCTGCTGTGAAAGAAGCAACTCCAGTCAGGGCTCCTATTCAACACACGCATGCTTCCCTTTCCTGAGTCCCATCCCTGCGTGATTTGGGGGGTGGAGTGGGTTGTGAGGTGGGCCCCATGTTAACCCCTCCACTCTTTCTTTCAATAAAACACAGTTGCAAACACCTGATTTCTGAAGCGGTTTTGTCTAGGTACTGTTTCTGGCATTGCCTTCCAGCAAGGGGTAAGAACTGTAAATCTGATTCACTTTGGAGAACGGTGAATGAAGTAATTAAATGCCTTCCCTTCTGACTTGGATTTTAGTGGCTTGAGAAAATTCCTTTCCTTGTAGATTTGTTGATGCCAAACATAAAACTGTTAAGTGTGGGCTGTTTTCGACAAAAGGGAGCTACAGCCTGGGACACTGCCATGCAGGGTGAACTGACAGAGGGGTGAAGCTCAAATACAATCATTCTCTGGCACAGGAGGAAGGCAAGTGTGACCTCAGGAAGATCCTGCTTAGCCTCAGGGTAGGGAAGAGGACTCAATGAAATTATGATCCTAAATTTCCATTTTCCTTTTTTTTTTTTTTTGAGTGAGCTATTACTAAATCAGAAAAATGTGCACCTCCTAGTTGCCAGAACCTTACATTTTAGAGCTAGAAGTGACTTTGGAGAGCACGGAATTGAGGGATAGCAAGTAGATTTCAGTTTGTGTACCAACTCTAATTGGAAGTGCTGGTCGGGCGCGGTGGCTCACACCTATAATCCCAGCACTTTGGGAGGTTGAGGCAGGTGGATCACCTGAGGTCAGGAGTTCAAGACCAGCCTGGCCAGTGTGGTGAAACCCCATCTCTACTAAAAATACAAAAAGTAGTGGGGCGTGGTAATCCAGCTACTAGGGAGGCTGAGGCAGGAGAATCACTTGAACCTGGGAGGCGGAGGTTGCAGTGAGCTGAGATGGTGCCGCTTCACTCCAGCCTGGGCAATAAGAGTGAAACTCTGTCTCAAAAAGAAAAAGAAAGTACCTACCCAAAATGCTGTAGAAAAAAATTCTGGACAGTGATGTGGTTGAACAACAGCCTCTATTGAAGGCACGAGAGGGGGAAGGGTGTGTGTGCCACACATTTGCCATCCCTGACCAAATGTGACCCCTGCCTTTCCAGTGACTTCCACTTGGCTTGTTGCTAGTTAGTGACACAGCTGGGACTACACCTTAGGTTTCTTGACTTCCAAGCCATTGTTCTAACTCAGGAAGCCATTGTTCTAACTCAGGAAGAAAGCTCCCCTCCTCCCTAAGTGCCGTGGAGTGGTAGCTCTCTCCCAGAGCTTGCTGGTGGGCTCTCACAGGCTCCCAGTGTTCTTAGCCTGTGAGTCCACTCCATTCTTGGCAACCCTTCCTGACAGCCACTGAAAGACTGCCTTTGGCATCTGTCAACACTTAACCTGGGAGGCAGAGGTTGCAGTGAGCCGACATCGCGCCACTGCATTCCAGCCTGAGTGACAGAGCAAGATTCCATCTTGCGGGGTGTGGGTGGGGAAGCTTGCCATATAAAGAATACTTTCTGCAGGGCCTGTGCGGAGATCCACTGTCTTGTGGCTGCCTGAGACATGGCATCTATTTGTAAGTCCCTATTAAATGTTTCTTTTTGAGAAACTGAACTTGTCATGAAATGGGATTTAAGGAACCAGAGAGACCAGACGGCGTGCAGGAGGGTGTTTATTTTAAGGTGTACACTGGCCCAGCGGACTTGTGTCCTAAAAGGCTGAGCCCAGAACAAAGAAAATGAGTCCCTTTTAAGCATTTTGAGGTGGGAACTAAGTGAAGCAGTCTTACAGAAGCGAGAACAAAAGGCTACTGTGACACTTTTGCAACACGTCTTACATCTCTGTGAGAACTTGGTTTGCAGCTTATGCTTATCTGTCTTGTGACCTTGCAGCTGTGCAAGGAAGAAAGAAACAGGAGTTTACAGAGCCTACAAAATATGTGGCGGATAGATACGGTTAACGTTTCTTGGGACAGACAGTTAATATTCTCTTCTAACTTTAACTTCAGGGGGGCTACTTAAATTCTTTTCAGGCTTGGTTAATACAGCAGTTCATTCGATGAACTATTGCCATTTCTCTTACTATTATTACATATGTTATGATTCTGCTATTTTCTCAGTTTCCCACTTCAGTCAAGCCCTTTCTTTGGCCTCTCATCTCCCTCAGCCCTTGGGGGTATGTTAACATAGACCTGCTCACTGCAGAACAAGGAAGGAGGAAGCAGGAGAAACCAAACCTGCCACACCTTGTTCTTGAACTTCCGTCCTCCAGTGAGAAAATAAATTTCTGGCTGGGTATGCTGCCTCACGCCTGTAATCCCAGCACTTTGGGAGGCTGAGGCAGGAGGATTGCTTGAGCTCAGGAGTTCAAGAACAGCTTGGGCAACATAGTGATACCCTCGTCTCTATAAAAAATATTAAAAAATTAGCCAGGCAAGGTTGCAAATACTTATATCCCAGCTACTCGGGAGGCTGAGATAGAGGATCACTTGAACCTGGGGGGTCGAGGCTGCACTCCAGCCTGGGCAACAATGAGACCCTGTCTCAAAATTTTAAAAAATAAATAAATAAATACATTTCTATCGTTTGAGCCACCCATTTTGTTATGGCAGCCCTAGCAAATGAATACACCCTCTAACCAATTCTTCCACTTCTCTTGGATTGCCTCTGTAGCTGCCCTGACACATCCCTATAGGGGGCTGGTCTAAATTAGATGCCACAGTGGTGGGGATGGGGTGGCTGCAGGGTAAATAGAAGTGTCTGTGGGGACAAATGAACATCTACTTCTTCCTGGGACAGCTGGATGGAGTGGAGGGACTTCAGAAACTTAACAGATCTTAGGGAACTGGCCCTGCCTCCCTTCTGAGGCTGCTGTAGGGGGGAAAAAAAAGTAGGGACATGAAAGCCCTTGGCAAGATGTGAAGTGAGGCAGCCTTCGTGCATGCTTGGTCAGTTGTGTACCGCCAGCTAGTTAGTGTGCAACAGCCCTCACGCTTCCTCTGCAACTTCTCCCCTGCCATCAGCTGAGCTTTCATGTTCTCAGTTCATGTTCTTGGTTCAGGAGTGTTCATGTTCTCAGTTACTCTTGGAATATGATTCAATTCAGAAATTCCCAATGCACTATTAATGAACATAGAGAGATGGATATACTATTCTACCAAAAAAAGTCTGCCCTTTTAAAATCCAGGGAATGTCTGGACATACACATTCTTAAGTCAAAGAACATTTTTCTAGCATTTGTGAAAGAAGGAGTGAATGAATGGAGGCTGGAAGGAGTGCAGTAGTTACAAAGATTAGCTTATTTTTTATGGGTCTATCCTGGATTTTAAAAACCTGAGACAGGATAACAACTTCAAGTGCCTGTTGGACTTCTGTAAAATGGAAATACTCATAACAATTAATTAGAAGTACTGTGGTGAAGATAACATTCAGAGAAAGCATAGTGTTCAGCATCTGTGGACACTCAGAAAGTTAGCCACTATCACCAAGGCATGTGGTATGGTGTTTAAGAGCCTTGGCTCTGGAGTGAAGCAGACTTGTTTCACACTCCACTGTGCCTTTTGGGAGTAGTGTGGCCGCAGGCAAGGAACGTGACTTTTAACATCAGGTTCCCTATGTAAAAAATCATGATAATCATGGTATCAACTTCAGAGATTTGTTGAGGATTAGTTGAGGTCACATATAAAAAATATTTAGGACAATGTCTGTATATAATAAAAGCTATTACTCTTAGAATCAAGAATCATACATCCTATTCTATCACTGGCATGCAACCAATCAAGACTGGGGACAGAATTGGCAATGTCTCACTACAGTTTTCTGTATTTATAATTCAAGGTGCCAACATATGATCTTTGTTTGTTTGAGGGCCTCAGATGAAAGGGGGGCCAGGAACATTAGTACCGGAATTCATAGGAGTATGAATTCTATCATCCCAAGAGAGGGGATAACCAGAGATGTAGAAAGCACAGAAGATCAGGCAGAGACAGCAGAAAGGCCTAAACTTGATTTCAAGAACCAACTCTCAAAAGAGTGAGTATAAAACCAGTGTATACACCAAGTACAGTCATGTTTTGCTGAATGATGGGGATACAATGTGTCGTTGAGTGACTTCATCATTGTTGGCAACCTTATAGACTATATTACCTGAAACTAGACAGTACAGCTTGCTCTACATCTAGGCTATATGTTATAACCTATTGCTCCTAGGTTACAAACCTGTTCAGCAGTTTACTGTACTGAATACTATAGGCAATTGTAACACAATGGTAAATACTTGTGTATGTAAACATAGATAAGTTACAGTAAAAATATGGTATAAAAGGTAAAAAATGGTACACCTCTGTAAGACACTAAGTGTGGAGCTTATAGAATTAGAAGCTGCGGCCAGGCACAGTGGCTCACGCCTGTAATCCCAGCACTTTGGGAGGCCAAGGTGGGCAGATCATGAGGACAAGAGTTCGAGACCAGCCTGACCAACAGGGTGAAACCCTGTCTCTACTAAAAATACAAAAATCAATTGGGGAAGGTGGTGTGCACCTGTAATCCCAGCTACTCAGGAGGCTGAAGCAGGAGAATCACTTGAACCTGGGAGGCAGAGGTTGCAGTGAGCTGAGATCATGCCACTGCACTCCAGCCTGGGTGACAGAGCAAGACTCCATCTCAAAGAAAAAAAAAAAAATTAGAAGTTGCTCTGGGTGAGTCAATGGGTGAGTGGTGAGTTATTGCACAGGCCTAGGACATTGCTGTGCACTACCGTAGACTTTATAAACACTGTATCATTAGGGCACACTGAACTTATGAAAAAAATTTCTTTCTTCAATAATAAATTAAACTTAGCTTACTGTAACTTTTAAACTTTATACATTTTTAAATAAAAAGAATTTTGACTCTTTTATAATAACACGTAGCTTAAAACACATTATACAGCTGTACAAAAATGTTTTCTTTATATCCTTATTCTATAGCTTTTTTCTTCTTCTTCTTTTTTTTTTTTTTTTTGAGACAGGGTCTCGCTCTCTTACCCAGGGTGGAGAGCAGTGGCACGATCTTGGCTCACTGCAACCTCTGCCTCCCCACCTCAGCCTCCTGAGTAGCTGGAACTACAGGCACGTGTCACCATGCCAGCTAAGTTTTGTATATTTTGTAGAGACAGGGTCTCACCATGTTGCTCAGGCTTATCTGTTTTTCTGTTTCTATTTAAAAACATTTTTAAACTTTTTTGTTAAAACTAAGACACAGGCTGGGTGCGGTGGCGCACAGCTGTAATCCCAGCACTCTGGGAGGCCGAGGCGGGTGGATTACCTGAGGTCAGGGGCTTGAGACCAGCCTGACCAACATGGAGAAACCCTGTCTCTATTAAAAATACAAAAATTAGCTGGGCGTGGTGGCACATGCCTGTAATCTCAGTTACTTGGGAGGCTGAAGCAGGAGAATTGCTTGAACCCAGGAGGCAGAGGTTGCAGTGAGCTGAGATCACGCTACTGCACTCCAGCCTCGGAGAGAAGAGCGAAACTCCATCTCAAAAAAACAAACAACAACAACAACAACAAAAAACCTAAGACACAAATACACATATTAGCATAGGGCTACATGGGGTTAGAATCATCAATATCACTGTCTTTCACCTCCATATCTTGTGCCACTGGAAGATCTACAGGGGCAATAACACATGGAGCTATCATCCCCTACAACAATGCCTTCTTCTGGAATACCTCCTGAAGGGCCTGCCTGAGGTTGTTTTATAGTCAACTTTATATATATATATATTTATATATATAAATATTTTTTATATATATGCTTTATATATAAAATATATACACATATATATTACTTATATATAAATATACACACGTATGATATATATACACACACGTGTATATACACACATATACACATATGTACACACACACACACATACATATATACATGAAATGTAACATAACATTTTCTTTCTTTTTTTTTTTGAGTTGCTCTGTCACCCAGGCTGGGTGCAGTGGCATGATCTTGGTTCACTGTTACCTCCACCTCCTGGATTCAAGCAATTCTCCTGCCTCAGCCTCCTCAGTAGCTGGGACTGCAGGCACACACCACTACACCCAGCTAATTTTTGTAGTTTTAGTAGAGAAGGAGTTTCACCAAGTTGGCCAGGCTGGTCTCAAACTCCTGACCTCAGGTGATCCACCCACCTTAGCGTCCCGAAATGCTGGGATTATAGGTGTGAAGTACTGCGCCCAGCCTAACATAACATTTTCTAAGTAACATTTGGGTCAAAGTAGAAATCGAGAGAAAAAATTAAAATATATACAATATATAAAAAATTGGATGATGATGAGAAAGTACAATTAAGAGAAAGTTTTGTGAAAGTTGTCAGAATCAAAACGGAGTCACTAATGTTAAGGAAACCCTGACAAGGCTGGGCACAGTGGCTCACGCCTGTAATCTGAACACTTTGGGTGGCCAAGGTGGGCGGATCACTTGATGCCAGGAGTTCCAGATCAGACCAGCCTAGACAAAATGGTGAAACCCCGTCTCTACTAAAAAAAAAAAAAAAAATTAGCTGGGTTTGGTGGCACACAGCTGTAATCCCAGCTGCTTGGGAAGCTGAGGCACAGGAATCACTTAAACCCAGGAGGCAGAGGTTGCAGTGAGTCAAGATTGCACAGCTGCACTCCAGCCTGGGTGACAGAGTGAGACTCCATCTCAGAAAAACAACAACAACAACAAAAATCCTGACAAATAGAGCTGGGGAAAACTAAGAAGGGAGAATACTTATGCTTGTATGACTGATAACTATCACAAAAGACCTCAAAAACCACCATCTTGCATAAAGGCCATTGAAACAACATCTAAAAAATATTTCTGCGAGGATATTTACTAAACAACTGCCTATCCAGCCTCAAATTGGTGCCATCCTTGTTAGTGATCTTTGTTGCCAAGGATAATCATTTCAAAACAATTTTGTAATCCTCTTCATTTTTCTTTTAAAAACCTTTGTCTTCCTTTACCTCCCTGAATATGCACACAGTTTACTATGGCACATGTATTCCCATTGCAATACTTTATTCCCAAATAAATATCTTTTTCTTTTAAAGGCCGTCTCTCTGTTTGTTACTTAGGTTAAAAGGTTTTATCGCTAAATACCTATATCAGAAAAGTGGAAGAATCTCAAATTATGATCTTAGGATCCTCCTTAAGAAAACAGAAAAAGAAGGCCGGGCGCGGTGGCTCACGCTTGTAATCCCAGCACTTTGGGAGGCCGAGGCGGGCGGATCATGAGGTCAGGAGATCGAGACCACGGTGAAACCCCGTCTCTACTAAAAATACAAAAAATTAGCCGGGCGTGGTGCCTGTAGTCCCAGCTACTCGGAGAGGCTGAGGCAGGAGAATGGCGTGGACCTGGGAGGTGGAGCTTGCAGTGAGCCGAGATTGCGCCCCTGCACTCCAGCCTGGGTGACAGAGCGAGACTCTGTCTCAAAAAAAAATAATAAAAAAAAAGAAAATAGAAAAAGATAAAATTTAACCCAAAGGAAGCAGAAAGAAATCAATAAAGGTCAGGGCAGAAATCAATGAAATAAGAAACAAAAATGATAGAGGAATTTAATAAAACCAAATCCTGTTTCTTTGAGAAGATCAACAACATTGCTAAACCTCTCATTAAGCTGAGGAGGAGAAAAGAAAGATGTCACAAACAACCAATATCAGAAATGAGAGATGACTTCCCTACAGATTACACTGATAGCAAAAAGATAATAGGAGAATATGATGAACAACTTCATGTCAATAAATTTAAAAACTTCAATAAAATGGACAAGTAATTAAGAGACACAAATTTCCAAAGCTCACTTAAAAAATAGGCAACCTGAATAGCCATAGATCTATTTAAGCAATTAAATTTGCAGTTGAAAACCTTTCCACAAAGAAAACGTTATGCTTGACTGGTGAAGTTTATTAAACATTTAAGAAAGTCATGTTACTTCTATACAAACTACTCCAGAAGAAAAAGTTTTCCAACTAATTCTCTGATGTCATTCAAGACAAATTATCCAGAGACATTTAGAAGAAAACTACAGACCAATAGTTCTCATAAATGTAACTCTAAACAAAATTTTAGCAGTTTGAACCTAACAATATATAAAAAGAATAATATGTCACGACCAAGTGGGGTTTATTCCAGGAACAATTGTTGATGTAATTTTTCATGTCAATCAATATAATTCATCATACTAACAAACTAAAAAAAAACCATTTGATGTTCTCAACGGACACATAAAGAGCATTTGACAAAACCCCACATTCATTTCTGATAAAAGCTGTCAGCACACTAATAATAAAAGGGAAATTCTCAACCTTTAGGGTATTTGCTATGGGCTAAATGTTCATATCGTTCCAAAGTTTACATATGGAAACTCTGATCCCCAATGTGTTAATACTTGGAGATGGGGCCTTTGGGCAGTAATAAGGTCATAAGGATAGCGCTCTCATCATGAGATTAGTGCCCTGATTAAAAAAAAAAAAAAAAAAGACACAAGAGAGAAGACCATTATCCGTCTGAAATGTGAGGAGAGAGCAAGGTGTCCCACTGCAAACCAGTGAGTGGGTCTTCACCAGGAGCCAAATTGGCTGATGTCTTGATCTTGAACTTCATAGCCTTCAGAAATTTGAGAAATAAATGTTTGTTGTCTAAACCACCCAGTCTATAGTATTTTTGGTATAGCAGCCTGAACTGAATAAGACATCATCACAGAAACCCTACAGTTAACATTATACTCAATCTTTGTTTTCCTATCAGATCCCTAAGGATCTGTCTTAGTCTATTTCATGCTATTATAAAGGATGCCGGCCAGGCGCAGTGGCTCACGCCTGTAACCCCAGCACTTTCAGAGGCCGTGGCAGGCAGATCACCTGAGGCTGGGAGTTTGAGACCAGCCTGACCAACATGGAGAAACCCTATCTCTACTAAAAAAATTAGCCGGGCATGGTTGTGCATGCCTGTGATCCCAGCTACTCAGGAGGCTGAGGCAGGAGAATCGCTTGAACCCGGGAAGCAGAGGTTGCCGTGAGCTGAGATCGTGCCATTGCACTCCAGCCTGGGTAACAAGAGTGAAACTCCATCTCAAAAAAAAAAAGCCGGATGCCACAGACTGAGTAATTAATAATAAACAGAATTTTATTGACTCACAGTTCTGGATGCTGGGAAGTCCAATATCAAATTGCCAGCATCTAGCACGGGCCTTCTTGCTGCATCACCACATGGTGGAAGGGCAAAGGGAGAGCAAGACAGAGATAAAAAGGGGCTGAACTTGTCCTTTTGTAAGGAACCCACTCCTGCAATAATAGCATTAATCTATTCAGGGCAGAGCCCTCATGGCCTAATCACCTCTTGAAGATCCCACCTCTTAATACTTTTACACTGGCAATTACCTTTCAACGTGAACTGGGGAGGGGACAAATACATAGGAGGAGCCCTTTTAGATATTTTTCTTCCTAACCACTCCACCCTCCTATGAAATTAAATACTTTGTTGAGTAGGCTTTATTTTGAAGGACCACAAACCATTGTAATATGTAAGATTTTTTTACCACTCAAGAATTTTTTTTTTTTTTTTTTTTGAGACAGATCTCGCTCTGTTGCCCAGGCTGGAGTTTAGTGATGAGATCTCGGCTCACTGCAACCTCTGTCTCCCGGATTCAGGCAATTCTCTTACCTTAGCCTTCTGAGTGCCTGGGATTACAGGCACGTGCCACCGTACTTGGCTCATTTTTGTATTTTTAGTAGAGACGGGGTTTCGCCATGTTGGCCAGGCTTGTCTTGAACTCATGACCTCAGGTGATCTGCCTGCCTCGGCCTCCCAAATTGTTGTGATTACAGGCATGAGCCACTGTGCCTGGCCAAAAAATAATTTTTGCCCTCTCAGGGGCACTATCGCTTCCATAGAAAAAGCCTTTACTAAATAATCCTCAAACCCCACCTCCAAGGAGATTTTCTTGTTTATTTTGACTACATATCTTCACCACAAAATAGTCAACTGCTTCCTTTTGCCAACAAGAGAAATTCTGAATGCCTGGGCCTAATAATTAATGACACTGTTTGAAAGAGAAGTCAAGTTAAAAATACATCAGTTACGTTTTGCAAAATACCTCCCCAATTCTCCACAAAGCTGTCACGGTCATCAAAAAAAGTTTAGTTTGAGAAACTGTCATAGCCAAAGGAGCCTAAGGAAACATTACAATTAAATGTAATGTGATGTCCTGAATAGAATTCTGGAACAGAAGAAGGACATTAGGTAAAAACTAAGGAAATCCGAATAAAGTAAGGACTCTAGTTCATAACAATAATTTAAAAAAACCAACACAAACCCTCCCCCTCCTCACTTTGTCCTTGGTAGTGAACACTCCGGGACTTTCTCAGGGAGCACACCTTTGATTAAAATAGTAGCTGGAACACAGCATTAGTGGGATTCCAGACGCCTTGAGCAAGACCCTGTCCTGAGACCTTGGCTTAACTTATCAACTGCAACTGTTGTTAAGTGCTATAAAACAGGACCACAAGAAGAAGAAGAAAAAAGAACATTTCCGCATTTGTGGTAAAAACTGTAAGTGGGACCATAGGCAGTTATGTTGCTGAATGTTTCCCTTCCAAGATTTGTGTGAGAGATTTTTCTTCCTTGGCACTTTTTGTTATAAATGAAGGAAAAGTTTGAGTTTTTAATTCAACTAGATCTGATTTCAAATCACAGGTAGGCCCTTTACTAATTTTGTTATTTGGGGAAGATTCTGAACCTCAGTTTCTTCACCTATGAACTGATAATAACAACTGCCTTGAAATGGTATTGATTCTTCACATATCAAATTGAAATGGGAAAAGTTCCTTATCCCCCTCCCAGGGCTCACTTCTTTGGTGCCCTGCTGCTCATACCCTAGGAGGAGCATGCAGACGGGCAGGTCGTGGGGCTCTGACCCCACAGCAGTGTCTAAGGTTCAGTGTTTACAGCTCTTGAGGCTCCAGTGGGTGTGTTTTACAGTGCACGCTTTCAGTTTAGCCGTCCACAGGTGTCTTGTGTTAAGCAGCTCAATTAGACCCTCTGCCTTACTGCAAGGACAGAGGGCTTTCAGTATCCCGGGGTTCTTGTCTTAGTGTACTGGAAAAATTGGATCACGTGTGGGCTTAGAGGATGGGTGCAAGGTTTTTTATTGAGTGGTGGTAGCTCTCAGCAGATGAATGGGGAGCCAGAAGAGGGATGGAGTGGGAAGGTGGTTTTCCCCTGGAGTCAGGCTGCCCAGCACCAAATTCCCCTCGGCGTCCACGTCCTTCCACTGGTGGATGGCATGCCAGCATCTGCTGGTGTCTGCCAGTGTGTTCTTCTGCCAGCATGCTCGTCTCGACCTCTAGCAGCTCGTGTGTTCTTCCAGTGGTGTGTTCCTCTCGACATTCAGCTGCTTCTGTCTCTGCCCTCTAGGGTCTCGGGGTTTTTATAGGCACAGGATGGGGACATGGTGGGCCAGGGTGGTCTTGGAAAATGCAACATTTGGGCACAAAAACAGAAACGCCTGTCCTCACCTAGGTGGGTGGGCACAGGCCCAGAGGTTGAGCCCTAGCCAGGGACCCACCCTTCTCTACCCAGCACTTCCTTGCCCCCTCCTGTCTCAAAATCGAGTGGCATAATTTCTTCAGAGAAGTCATTCCTGACCCTCTAAACTTACTCATATTCCTTCTTAATGGTCTCATAACTCTGTATACACTTTCTTTCTAGAATTGACTCAAATTGAGTGATTATTGGGTTAATATCTATTTCCCCCACTAGACCCTAAATTCCATGAAAACAAAGAGCATGACTCTTTGTCTATCATTATATCAGTAGCTCTCAATGCAGCCTGGGCACATAATTGTCACACAGTAAATTTTTGAATGAATAAATGAATAATGATTAAATGATATATAGAGAATCTACAGCTGTCTTAAAAACACTGGGCTGTCTTGAGACATCCTACTGATTGAATGAAGAGAACCAAATATTTTATGGCTTGTTTCTTGAGAAGGTTGTCAACTAGCTCAGGACCAACTCTGATATAAATTATGTAGTGGCAATCTGAGTGACCCATAAAGGGCAAATATTTGACGAAAGACATAAAAATAAAGTAGTAAGTAGAATAAAATATAATTCTTTAAAAAAGTGTTGTTATATAATTTGTAAGCTTCTTTGGGCCTTAATGTGAAAGGGAAAGGGCTTTGTGTCTGAATTCAAGCTCTGCCAATTATAGGTGCCACTTATAAATATGACCTCGTTTAAATGCCTTCATCTCCTGAAGACTATTCAATATTTACAAAATGAAGATAAGTATGCTCATTAAAGTTAATGTGTAGATTAAGGAAATCAAGTTACATAAACCACTTAGAATAGAGTTGAGCAAACAGTGGCACTTACTAATTCCTACATTCAGCAAATATTTCTTAAAAACCTACTAGTGCCAGGCATTGTGCTAGACACTGAGGATTTGTTGTTGCTGTTGTTTTTGGAACTGAGGATGTAATGACACTGATAACATCTGCGGTCGTTGTTGTTTTTTCCTACAGAACAATAATGGAATAATGGTGGGCTATTTTTTTTCTTTTTTAAAAAAACACTGTGTTATTTCATAGCCATCGGATTGGCAAAAATGTAGGAGTAACCATGTCATGTTTTGCTACAGATAGAATATGGAAAAACAAAATTTCATATACCATAGTTTCTGAATATGAAATTGTACAATCAATGCTTCAGTTGCTGTACCGGTGTAACAAATTAATCCAAAACTTGGTAACATAAAACAATCATTTATTATGCTCCCAGTGGGTCAGAAATTCAGATGAATCACAGGTGGGGCAGCTTGACTCTGTTTCAATGACTGGGACCACAACTGGAAGACTCAAAGGCTGGGAGCTGCAATCATTTGAGGGTTCACTCACCCACATGTTGGGTGGTTGACGCTGGCTGAAACTTCAACTAGGCCTGTTGACTGAAATAGCTATAGAAGGCCTCTCCAGGTAGCATAGATGTTCTCACAGTGTGGAGATTGGGCCCAAGGGTGAGTGTCCCACGACAGAGAGGGTAAGCCAAAGCAGAAGCTGTAGCACCTTTGATGATCTAGTCTTGAAGGTAAGGCAGTGTCACTTTGACTGCATTCTAGTCATTAGAAGTGAGTTCTCAAGACTAACTTACACTCAAGGAAAGGGAACATAGAGCCTATTTTAGATAGAGGAGAGCCAATGTTACAATGTACAAAGAACATGTAGAATGGGATGTGTTGGCATGGACATTTTGTTTTTGTTTTTGTTTTCGAGACAGAATCTTGCTCTATCGCCCAGGATGGAGTGCAGTGGTGCGATCTCGGCTTGCTGCAGCCTCCACCTCCCAGGTCAAGCGATTCTCCTGCCTCAGCCTCCTGAGTAGCAGGGACTACAGGCGTGTGCCAACATGCCCAGTAAATTTTTGTATTTTTAGTAGAGATGGGGTTTCACCACGTTAGCCATGGTCTCAAACTCCTGACCTCAAGTGATCCGCCCACCTCAGCCTCCCAAAGTGCTGGGATTACAGGTGGGAGCCACTGTGCCTGGCTGTGTGGACATTTTGGAAAATACAATTGGCTACAACTAGTTTGAAGAAAATATGGCAATATTTGGTAAAATTGGACATGAATATGGCTTAGCAATTCTACATCTGGACATATCTTAGTGAAAATTTACCACGTGCACAAAGAGAAATGTACAAAAATATTCACTGCAACATGGCTTGTTAGAGTGAAAATTTGGAAACATCCTAAATATCCACCAGAAGACAGATAAATAAATGGTGGTATAGTTTGTATTAACAAAGGGAAAATAATGAATCGATAAAAATAAAAGAAGAACAAATACACATTTTAATATTGATGAGTCTTGGAAACACTGTTGGGTGAAAAAAACTAGTTGCAGAATGATAAGTACCTTATGATAGTATTTATACAAATGATGTATTAAAATTGCACACTGAAACACTATATTTTGCTTATGAATGTATTATACTTGAAGAGTATAAAAATAGGACTGAATATACCCCAAATGTATGATTTCATCTGAGAAGAGTTTTTTTTTGTCTTGTTGGGTTTTGTTGTTGTTGTTGTTGTTGTTGTTGTTTTGAGACTGAGTCTTGCTCTGTCACCCAGGCTGGAGTGCAGTGGTGCGATCTCGGCTCACTGCAAGCTCCGCCTCGGTTCACGCCATTCTCCTGCCTCAGCCTCCCAAAGTGCTGGGATTACAGGCATGAGCCACCACACCTAGCTATTTTTTTTGTATTTTTAGTAGAGATGGGGTTTCACCCGTTAGCCATGGTCTCAAACTCCTGACCTCAAGTGATCCGCCCACCTCAGCCTCCCAAAGTGCTGGGATTACAGGTGGGAGCCACTGTGCCTGGCTGTGTGGACATTTTGGAAAATACAATTGGCTACAACTAGTTTGAAGAAAATATGGCAATATTTGGTAAAATTGGACATGAATATGGCTTAGCAATTCTACATCTGGACATATCTTAGTGAAAATTTACCACGTGCACAAAGAGAAATGTACAAAAATATTCACTGCAACATGGCTTGTTAGAGTGAAAATTTGGAAACATCCTAAATATCCACCAGAAGACAGATAAATAAATGGTGGTATAGTTTGTATTAACAAAGGGGAAAATAATGAATCGATAAAAATAAAAGAAGAACAAATACACATTTTAATATTGATGAGTCTTGGAAACACTGTTGGGTGAAAAAAACTAGTTGCAGAATGATAAGTACCTTATGATAGTATTTATACAAATGATGTATTAAAATTGCACACTGAAACACTATATTTTGCTTATGAATGTATTATACTTGAAGAGTATAAAAATAGGACTGAATATACCCCAAATGTATGATTTCATCTGAGAAGAGTTTTTTTTTGTCTTGTTGGGTTTTGTTGTTGTTGTTGTTGTTGTTGTTGTTTTGAGACTGAGTCTTGCTCTGTCACCCAGGCTGGAGTGCAGTGGTGCGATCTCGGCTCACTGCAAGCTCCGCCTCCCGGGTTCACGCCATTCTCCTGCCTCAGCCTCCCAAAGTGCTGGGATTACAGGCATGAGCCACCACACCTAGCTATTTTTTTTGTATTTTTAGTAGAGATGGGGTTTCACCCGTTAGCCATGGTCTCAAACTCCTGACCTCGTGATCCACCCGCCTCGACCTCCCAAAGTGCTGGGATTACAGGCATGAGCCACCACACCTGGCCGAGAAGAGTTAAGAAGAATGATCAGAGAGGAATAAAATGGACCCTGATGTTTTTATATTTTATTTATTTTAAAATATTAAGCAAATGAAACACTTAATATTTATTTCTTTTGCATGCCACTAGTATATTGTATTTATCTGGATTGTTTAATTTTTGAAAAGTAAATAATCCCATTAAAAATGAAGTGAACTCATGAGAGAGAGCAAGGGAAAAACTTGACAAAATCCATCAAGTATGAAGAGCCCCCAAAGACTTCCCATCCCCACGAGCTTCTGCTTCTCCTCCTTGCCAGGCTCTTTGGCTTTGCTATTGCCATCCCTACGCCTGGGTTTTTGTGGGGTTTTTTGCAATCTTGACTCAAATGTGGACAAACACTTTCTTGTTTTTATTAGCACTGTCTAGATAAGATGGCATTTTCAAAAATAACTTTACAAATTAAAGAGATGACTTGAAGAAATATTCACAGTATCAAAAGAATCAATAAAATCAGTTTTAGATTGTATAATTTCTTTTCAGATGGAATTAATTAAAATATCCACCTAACTCACTGAGTAAAGCTGTAAAAGTGGTTTAATGTTTTTACCGGTCCCACATCCTCCGGTCTTAAAATAAACTTTCCCCTATTCTTCAAGAGTACATTGTTATTTAATTTCTGTTTCCACACTGTGTGGTTAAAGAAAAAGTATTGAATTGTCTAGCCCATTTTCTCTGAGAACTATGACATCTCTAACCAGGGTTAACTCACCTGGAACCAGTCCTGGCCCCAAGACAACGCTACAGACTTAAGTCCTGAAGCTCCGTAGGGCTTCCTGTGCTGGAAGGAAGCTTTGAGGGTGGAAGAAAGCCCCAAAGGAGAGAAAGAGAATAGGATCCCATGCAGATCTCAGGCCAGGCACTACCAGCCTGGGCTGACTGCAGCCACTGATGAGAGACTTAGAAAATGTTGAGAAGGGTATTCCAAGATGCAAGGGGGTGCCTGAGGAACAGGCGAGGCCGGAGACCCCATTTGGCCAGCGTTAGGGGCAATTCTCTCTATCCCTCTCTTCTGCATGGTCCACAAGAAAGGCTCCTGGAAGCTATGTTTTGCAATGTGATTCTGTCCTAGTGGTCATGTCTGATCTATGTGATCAGTCAGAATCCCTTCAAAAATAAATAATATTTCAGAGAAAATTAGAAAGTAAGATGGAAAGGGATGACTGTCTACTTACTGCATGAAAAAGAAAAGCAGAGGAAATGAGTACATTACAGAAAAAGACTGAAACAGTGCACAGAAAGGAATATTAAGAATTCATTATGGCAGGGCACGGTGGCTCATGCCTGTAATCCCAGCACTTTGGGAGGCAGTGGGATCAGAGTCAGGAATGAGACGATCTGGCCAACATGGTGAAACCCGTCCTACTAAAAATACAAAAAATTAGCCGGGCGGGTGGCGGGCGCCTGTAGTCCCAGCTACTCAGGAGGCTGAGGCAGGAGAATCGCTTGAATCCAGGAGGTGGAGGTTGCAGTGAGCCGAGATCGCGCCACTGCACTCCAGCCTGGGCGGCAGAGCCAAACTCCATCTCAAAAAAAAAAAAAAAAAAAAGTAAAAACCACACTACTCCAGGCAGTATAAAATAGACGCGGTAGGCCAGAGGTCTGCAGATGTAGTTTGCTTACCCCTGCATCAACAGTTGTTACCAATATTTGCTGCCCATGACGATTACATGGGGATCTTTAACACACATCCACTAGTGCCCAGGTCTCACCCCCGGATATTCATTTAACTGTTCATTAAATGTTCACAAAATTTATTTAGTGGATCCAGTCATTGGTATTTTTCTAAAAGCTCCCAGGTGAATGTAATATGAAGCCAGAGTTGAGAGCTGCTGGAACATCTGCTGAATTCATTTCTAAGCTTTGCCTGCTTTGGGATCATTCTGTATATTCTAGGGATATATCTAAGTGAACTTCTTGGCAATTATGTATTGAACTTCTTCTGCAATACATAATTGCATGTAGAATAGAAAATAAATCTATGAGAGATTCTATCCCAGTCTATTCCACTTGTTTAGAACTAACACCTTCTAAAAGTTTGGGCATAATAGATGGTTGAAAAGTTACCCTCATTGTTGCCTTTTCCTTGATCAGCAACAAAAAGTGACTGTAATTGTTGTTGGGGATAGATTTGTCATGGGAGGGTCGGGAAGATTAGATATTGTTGCTGCAAATCTCTTCAAAAGATGGCACTCATTATATTTTTGTTTTTAACCATTCATTACAAAATATTTGCAGTATTTTAGACCTCACAATTTATTTCACTAATTTTAAGTAATATTTCATGTTCCCTAATGTTTCTGACAGTTGAAAAATTTTTGCAGCACAGATGTATTCAATCCATGAGATACCTTTACTATATAAATAACAATAGCATGAGCAATTGAGTAGTTTGGTTTTACTAGGTTACCTTTAAGAATCCTGGCAATTTCCAGGTAATGTTCACATGTTATATAAATCCATTCAACCCCTTTCCTTTCAGATGCTGCTACTTATGTATACTTGTTCATACCAAACAGGAACACAGATTCTCCCCGCCATTCCACCACACTTTACATGAAGACTCTGAGACAATAAAATGTAAATGCAACACAGCTTAAAGCTGAATACAGTTGAAAGCTGCTTTGAGTTAGAGCACTCAAGTCCCACTGTAGGATTCCCTCTATAAGGTACCCACCTTCTTAGGTGCCATATTGCCCTGGCCTGCTAATCTCTTCCCAATGGGAGGGCCCTTCCTGGAATCCAGGCTCCTGAAACCTCATATTCCATTCTTTGTTCCTAAGATATGACATAAATGTGTGGCATAAAGGAAGGTGAGCTGAGTTAGCATATCTATTAAAATAATAGTCTGGTTTGGAAAGAATCATTTGCAGCACAGGTAATGAATACACTTCAATATGTAGCCTTTTCAAACTTCATTGTCTTTGGCTGCTACTTAAAGACTCATCACTGTACAAAACACTTGGGATTTACACCTGGCCCACTAGCCCAATGACTCTAGAGGTTGGCAAAGAAACTGAAGTTCCTTCTGTGAAAGTGACAGTTCAGGTTCTGTTCCAAAACCCCAATATTTCTGTGATATTTCAATATTTACACAGGACTAGAATGTTTTTAGTTTCCTAGTGCTTTTGTCTTCCTTCCTTCCTTCCTTCCTTCCTTCCTTCCTTCCTTCCCTCCCTTCTTTCTCTTTCCTTTTTTTTTTTTTTTTGAGACGGAGTTTCACTCTGTCACCCAGGCTGGAGTGCAGTGGTGCAATTTCAGCTCACTGCAGCCTATGCCTCCCAGGTTCAAGCGATTCTCTTGCCTCAGGCTCCTGATTAGCTGGGATTACAGGCTCCTGCCATCATGTCCGGCTAATTTTTTGTATTTTTAGTAGAGATGGGGTTTCACCACATTGGCCAGGCTGGTCTCAAACTCTTGGCCTCGAGTCATCTGCCTGCTTCGGCTTCCCAAAGTGCTGGGATTACAGGTGTGAGCCACTGCATCCGGTATCCTGCTGCTTTTCGCTTTTTCTTTTTTTGTTTTTGAGATGGGAGTCTCACTCTGTCACCCAGGCTGGAGTGCAGTGGTGCAATATTGGCTCACTGCAACCTCCGCCTCCTGGGTTCAAGCGATTCTCCTGCCTCAGCGTCCTGAGTAGCTGGGATTACAGGCACCACCACCACACCCAGCTAAATTTTTTGTATCTTTAGTAGAGATAGTGTTCCACCATGTTAGCCAGGCTGGTCTTGAACTCCAGACCTCAGGTGATCCACCTGCCTCGACCTCCCAAAGTGCTGGGATTACAGGCGTGAGCCACCACGCCCAGCCCAGTGTTTTTTTCTCAATCTATGCTTTCTATTTGTCCATTTCAATAGATAATGGAGGACTGACTCTAAGGTTACTACAGTGGATTATTATCCCTATTACTACTACTATTACCTTATATTTAAAACATTATCTGATTAAAAAAAAAACAAATAGAAAAGACGTAGGATCCTTCAGTTGCCAGTGTCAGAATCTATGAAATTATCAAGTGTCTTTGAGGTATCAGTACTACTTCCAATTAAACATAGACAATGGTTTCCAGGGGAATATATAAACTCATGAGCAGGGTTTGAAGAAATGCTCCAAAGTCCCAAACGCTCTCCTTTCTTGTGGGCAAGGAAGTGGTAGAGGCCCCAGGGAGGCCTCAAAAGTTTTCTAGGGACTTAAAATCAAAACAGTGTTCCTTTGAATACCGGTAAACAATGCTTTGAAAGCGGATCTCAAACACACACTCATTAGAATGCAGCAGGAAGTGGTTTTATTGCTGTGAACACAGGGCAATAAAGCTTGGCAAAAGTTGCAGGGTTAGAAATCTGAATCTTTCTTTGCTCTCTTCCTTGTTCCCTTCTCTCGAAAAGTACAGAACTACAAAGCAGAAAATAATCTTATTTCTTTTTGTCTCAACTCTGGTCTGGCATCCTAGGCACTCTAATTCTCCCAACGCCTTTCTTCTTTCTTCCATGGGAACAAGAAATTCAACAAAAGAAAGGAAAACGTGGATGCAATTGTAACAGAAGCTATGTCAAATGAAAGGAAAAGCAGTGGATGCCTTAGACAATACTATCTAAGTGTACAGGAACCAACTTGTAGCGGGGGTCGCTCTTCTGAGGGGGGTCACAGGCAACAATGAAGAATTTGTACTGGGCAGCAGCACTATAGCGGCACTGGGGATACTTTCCTGAAGTGAGTCTGCAGTCAGTCATGTTGACAGGCTTTGAGCTCTGGTGGCAGTTGTGCTGACGATTTTTGCAGACAATGCTGAGCAAATCACAGACAGCAGCCACATTCTGGAAAGAGTCATGCAGAAAGGTATTTTGATGCTTACAGTGCTGGGTATAATTGTTGATGCCACTCATTGCCCTGTTGCATTGGAGAGGACTTGGCTGTATATGCTGAATTTCAAACCAGTGAGCCTTGGTGAGATGCTTAGGCCAAGCATGAAGTGGACACACTGGTCCCCATAGAACCAGCAGCAATAAAAGAAGAGGAAAGCGTAGCACCATCTTTTCTGTGTAGAAAGAGAGAAGATAATTATAGTAGGAGAAGAAATAAGAGCAAAATTTGTAATCATAACTATTTAGATTTTTATTTTGCCTTTTAAGATTTTATAGCTCCCCTTTAAAAACCATTTTCTTTCTCACAGTCTCACAATTCTATAAAGAACTTGAAGCCCAGGAAACAGAAATATGACCTCTCCTTTGATTGGCATATCCCATTTTCTTTCAGCAGTACTCATGCATTTGATGGCTGTCATATCAGAAACAGTTTCTTCCCTCTTCCCTCCTGAAATATTTACCCTCTATCTGACCACTACCTCCCAGCCGTCTTTACTGCTCTACTCGCTCCAGCCCTGAGGCCTTCTTTTCTTACCTGGTCTCAGTGTTGGGGCTCCTGCTGAGAACAGAGGCTGTGATTAGCCCAAAGCTCAGAAGCTGTTGTCTGCCTTTCTTCTCTAACCCTTCCAGCCCTGTGTGTGTAGGGAAGGGGAAGAAATATTCTGAGCTTTCAGAAAGAGAATCCTAGGGTTTGGCAGATTAACTTCTTGTGCAGAGTCTGGATTAAACTCTTAGACTTTCACACCTGTTCTTTAAAACAGTATCGTTATCACATGTATACAGGAAGGCTAAGCCAACTTAAAGAAACATGACTGAAAACTCACAGTTTTGAGGAACTGATCACTTCCTGATATGGAATGAGTGATTCCTGCCTCATCTGAGGCTTCAGTGTTTTTTTTTTTTTTTTTTTAAGCTTTATGATTCCTGTTTCTTAAGAGAAAATATGTCACATAAATATGATATAATACTTGCCACATACTTGGTAATGTTGTAAGTTCCTACAACAGATGTGAATAAATTATTCATTTATGCATATACTTATTGGGCCAGGTACTGGGCTACACAAATTCAGGAGCTCATGGTTTTTTTTTTTTTTTTTGAGTCTTGCTCTGTTGCCCCAGGCTGGAGTGCAGTGGTGCGATCTTTGCTCACTGCAAGCTCCACCTCCCGGGTTCACGCCATTCTCCTGCCTCAGCCTCCCGAGTAGCTGGGACTACAGGTGCCCGCCACCACACCTAGCTAATTTTTTTGTATTTTAGTAGAGACGGGGTTTCACTGTGTTAGCCAGGATGGTCTCGATCTCCTGACCTCGTGATCTGCCAGGAGCTCATGATTTAATGAAAGAGATTAGAGACAGGCAGGTAAGTGTATAGACAAGTAGATTATATTAATATAAATAGCACTTACAGTGTGATGGAGGACACTGCAGGAGGCTACGGGAAGATAGTAGAGGGGAAGGATTGTTGGAGGGCACAACACCTGAACTGAATTTTGAGGGAATAATTAGAAGGTAGGTGAAGAGAGTGTTAAGGGCCTCCCAAAGACAGAACTGTGTATGAAAAGACCTGTAAGCCTGAAGAAGAAGGCCGAATTTAGGATATTTGCCTCTTGAATCTGTTCTTACCTTTTCACTGGTACTGCAACACCCTTATTCAGAAACTCATTGTCTTATGGAGGCTCACATAAAGCCTCCCACATGGACTCCTTGCCTTGTTTTTTTCTCCTTCCAATCCATTCTACATATTACTTCCAGATTAGTCTTTTTTTGAGCAAGATATAATAGTACAACACTCTTGCTCCATGCTTTTATGCTCCAAATGTCTGCAGAATAAACATAATGTCTGTTTATAGCAAGGTTGCAGGATACAAAGGTTAATATACAAAAGTCAGTTGCTTTCTTATATACCAGCAATGAACAATTGCAATTTGAAATTTAAAACACAATACCATTTATATTGCACCAAACAAAGTGAAATACTTAGGTGTAAATCTAACACATTATGTAAAAATTGGTATGAGGAAAAATTTAAAACTCTAATGAAAGAAATTGAGGAAGCATCGATATTCCATGTACATGAGTAGGAAGACTCAATATGTTAAGATGTCATTTCCTCTCAACTTGATCTATAGATTCAGCAAAATCTCAATCAATATCTCAGCACATTATTTTGTGGATAGTGACAAACTGACTCTGAAGTTTATATAAAGGTAAAAGATTCAGGCTGGGCACAGTGGCTCACACCTGTAATCCCAGCACTTTGGGAGGCTGAGGCAGGCTGATCATGAGGTCAAGAGATCGAGATCGAGACCATCCTGGCTAACACAGTGAAACCCCGTTTCTACTAAAAATACAAAAAATTAGCCGGGCGTGGTGGCAGGCGCCTGTAGTCCCAGCTACTTGGGAGACTGAGGCAGGAGAATCTCTTGAACATGGGAGGTGGAGCTTGCAGTGAGCCGAGATCGCACCACTGCACTCCAGCCTGGGTGACAGAGCAAGACTCCGTCTCAAAAAAAAAAAGGATTCAGAATAGTCAACACAATGCAGAAAAAGAAGAACAAAGTCAGAAAACTGACGTGACCCAACTTCAAAACTTACTCTAAAGCTACAGTAATTAAGACAGTGTGTTATTGGTGAAAAATAGACAAATAGGTCAATGGAACCAAGTAGAAAGCCCAGAGGTAGACCCACACAAATATAGTGAACTAATCTGTGACAAAGGATCAATTTTCTTTTTTTTTTTTTTTTTTTTTTTTTGAGTCAGAGTCTGGCTCTGTGTCCACGAGCTGGAGGGCATTCTGACTCACTGCAGAAAGCTCACCACCTCCCAGGTTCCGCCATTCTCCTGCCTCAGCCTCCCAAAGTAGTTGGGATTACAGGCATGCACCACCACACCCAGCTAATTTTTTTGTATTTTAGTAGAGACAGGGTTTCACTATGTTGGCCAGGATGGTCACCAGAACTCTAGCCTGTGATCTGCCCCACCTGAGCCTCCCAAAGTGCTAGAGGTACAGGCTTGAGAGCCACGGCGCCATTGCGGGATCAATTTTCAATTGAGAAAGTTAGTTTTCAACAAATGGTAGTAAGAACTGAATGTACACATGCAAAAATAAATATTTTCATGGAATTAGACTTCATACCTCTTCATAGACCTGGACTTTACATCTTTCACAATTTTTTTTTTTTTGAGTCTTGCTCTGTTGCCCCAGGCTGGAGTGCAATGGCATGATCTTGGCTCACCACAACCCTCTGCCTTCGGGTTCAAGTGATTCTCCTGCCTCAGCCTCCCAAAGTAGTTGGGATTACAGGCATGCACCACCACACCCAGCTAATTTTGTATTTTAGTAGAGACGGGGTTTCACTGTGTTAGCCAGGATGGTCTCGATCTCCTGACCTCGTGATCTGCCAGGAGCTCATGATTTAATGAAAGAGATTAGAGACAGGCAGGTAAGTGTATAGACAAGTAGATTATATTAATATAAATAGCACTTACAGTGTGATGGAGGACACTGCAGGAGGCTACGGGAAGATAGTAGAGGGGAAGGATTGTTGGAGGGCACAACACCTGAACTGAATTTTGAGGAATAATTAGAAGGTAGGTGAAGAGAGTGTTAAGGGCCTCCCAAAGACAGAACTGTGTATGAAAAGACCTGTAAGCCTGAAGAAGAAGGCCGAATTTAGGATATTTGCCTCTTGAATCTGTTCTTACCTTTTCACTGGTACTGCAACACCCTTATTCAGAAACTCATTGTCTTATGGAGGGCTCACATAAAAGCCTCCCACATGGACTCCTTGCCTTGTTTTTTTCTCCTTCCAATCCATTCTACATATTACTTCCAGATTAGTCTTTTTTTGAGCAAGATATAATAGTACAACACTCTTGCTCCATGCTTTTATGGCTCCAAATGTCTGCAGAATAAACATAATGTCTGTTTATAGCAAGGTTGCAGGATACAAGGTTAATATACAAAAGTCAGTTGCTTTCTTATATACCAGCAATGAACAATTGCAATTTGAAATTTAAAACACAATACCATTTATATTGCACCAAACAAAGTGAAATACTTAGGTGTAAATCTAACACATTATGTAAAAATTGGTATGAGGAAAAATTTAAAACTCTAATGAAAGAAATTGAGGAAGCATCGATATTCCATGTACATGAGTAGGAAGACTCAATATGTTAAGATGTCATTTCCTCTCAACTTGATCTATAGATTCAGCAAAATCTCAATCAATATCTCAGCACATTATTTTGTGGATAGTGACAAACTGACTCTGAAGTTTATATAAAGGTAAAAGATTCAGGCTGGGCACAGTGGCTCACACCTGTAATCCCAGCACTTTGGGAGGCTGAGGCAGGCTGATCATGAGGTCAAGAGATCGAGATCGAGACCATCCTGGCTAACACAGTGAAACCCCGTTTTACTAGGTCAATGTAATTAAGCCATGGCAGGCAGGCTTGTGTCCCAGTTACTGGGAGATTGGAGGCAGGAGACCCTAACAGGGGAGGGAGCAGTGAGCCGAGATCGCGACATCAGAGCCCAGCCTGGGTGACAGAGCAAGACTCCGTCTCAAAAAAAAAAAGGATTCAGAATAGTCAACACAATGCAGAAAAAGAAGAACAAAGTCAGAAAACTGACGTGACCCAACTTCAAAACTTACTCTAAAGCTACAGTAATTAAGACAGTGTGTTATTGGTGAAAAATAGACAAATAGGTCAATGGAACCAAGTAGAAAGCCCAGAGGTAGACCCACACAAATATAGTGAACTAATCTGTGACAAAGGATCAATTTTCTTTTTTTTTTTTTTTTTTTTTTGAGTCAGAGTCTGGCTCTGTCCCCCAGGCTGGAGGGCAGTGGCACCATCTCGGCTCACTGCAAGCTCCACCTCCCAGGTTCACGCCATTCTCCTGCCTCAGCCTCCCGAGTAGCTGGGACTACAGGCATGCACCACCACACCCAGCTAATTTTGTATTTTAGTAGAGACAGGGTTTCACCATGTTGGCCAGGATGGTCTCGAACTCCTGACCTCGTGATCTGCCCACCTCGGCCTCCCAAAGTGCTAGAATTACAGGCTTGAGCCACCGCGCCCGGCCAGGATCAATTTTCAATTGAGAAAAGTTAGTTTTTTCAACAAATGGTAGTAGAACTGAATGTACACATGCAAAAAATAAATATTTTCATAGATTAGACTTCATACCTCTTCATAGACCTGGACTTTACATCTTTCACAATTTTTTTTTTGAGAAGGAGTTTCGCTTTTGTTGCCCAGGCTGGAGTGCAATGGCATGATCTTAGCTCACCACAACCTCTGCCTTTCGGGTTCAAGTGATTCTCCTGCCTCAGCCTCCCAAGTAGTTGGGATTACAGGCATGCACCACCACACCCAGCTAATTTTGTATTTTTAGTAGAGACAGGGTTTCACCATGTTGGTGAGGCTGTTCTCGAACTCCCTGACCCTCAGGCCAATCCTCCCACCTCGGCCTCCCAAAGTACTGGGATTACAGGTGTGAGCCATTGTGCCTGGCCACACAAATGTTAATTCAAAATGGAGCATAGACTCCACGTAAAATGCAAAACTATAAAAATTCTAGAAAACAACATGGGAGAAAATCTAGGCAACCTTGTGTTTGGCCATGATTTTTTAGATATAATACCAAAAGCACAATCCATGAAAGAAAAATATTGATAAGCAGAACTTCATTAAAACTGAAAACTTCTGCTCTGCAACAGATACTATTAGGAGAATAAAAAGACAAGCCAGAGATTGAGAGAAGATATTTGCAAAAGATATATCTGATAAAAGAACATTATCCAAAATATGCAAAGAACTCAAAAAACCTCAACCATAAGAAAACCAACAACCTAGTTGAAAAATGGGCAAAACATCTGAATGGTAGGGGGCAAAGACAATTTTTCCTCTCCCTCTGAAGGTTCAAAACTTCTGAAATGAACTGACAATAGACAGATTAACAGGAGAAAAAGACATACAAATTTATTATTGTGCATAATCATGGGAACCACACAAATTATGAGACTCAAAGAAAGACTAAATAGTTGAAATTCATATACTCTCTTCATAGGGGAGAGGAACATGGGGCAAATGTAGGCAATTTTGAGGAGTTTTAAATATTTTTTAGGGAATTGGCCCTAAAGAGCAGACAATAGTTTGTAAATGAGTCTCTTTGGAAGCTGAATGAAAGGGTGACGAGTTATGGGAAGGTGAAGGGTGGAACTGCACTATGAACAAAGGTTGTCTTACTATATAGGTAAAGTCTCAGGTACTCTTTTGGAGTTGCTCTGAAGAGCGATGGTTGGCAGGGCAGGGCTCTCCTCACCTCCAGGCGATTGGTGGCGGGCAGGGGCCTCCCTCCACTTCAAGGATGGGTTGGCCCGAGACGGAGGCTCCTCACCTCCTGGAAGATGGGTGTTGGCGGTGCAGGGGCTCTCCTCACCTCCGGACGATGGTTTGGCCCTGGCGGAGGGCACTCCTCAATTCACAGGACAATGGGTGGCCTGGCGGGAGGCTACTTTCATCTCCCAGGATGGTCTTTGACTGGGCAGAGGTGCTACTCAGATCCCAGGCGTGTGACCGGGCAGAGCTCTCCCTCACCTCGGGATGATGGTTGG